>JAFKAC010000009.1:1800000-2308152 GCA_025766275.1 Lactarius indigo
TGCTACTCCCTAATCTTCTTGTTTTGGGCCCGCTTTGTCCTGATGCTTGTTCCCGTCGTGCTCATCGCTGTTGATGACGGCGAGTAGCGGTACTGAGGATAGAGCTTCTTGTGCATTTCCCTCTCCTTCTTGGCTTCCTCGACCCATGGTCGACGCTCCTGGTCGCTCATGGCCCTCCAGACGCGCCCCACGATGCGCGAGATATTGCGGTGATCCGGTTCGACGCTTGCCGGTATCTTCTTTTGCGCAACAAAGTCACATCGGAAGAGAATGAACGCGTTGCGCGGCCGTGGAATATGTCCTTCGGGTTGCTTGCGGGCGTGCGATTTCTTCGCCGGTGGCTGAGACTCAGGCTGAACGTCGCTAGAACATGCGGGATTAGGTCTCGATCTAGGGCGTAACTCCCGGCCAGATGGCGGGGGGTCTACGACGATGTGCTGGCGCGGCATTGGTGTGGTAGTGGTAGAAGTGTGCGCGGAATGAGTCTCAGGTTCACCAGACATAGATGGGTGCGGACTCTCCGCTTGGGTGTTTCGTGAAGGTGGTTCTTGGTTATCCCCGAGTTTAAACGGTGGTGGTGGCTGTAGCAGGGGAAAAACGACTGGAGTTCGCAAATCGTACTGGAACGACGAACGGAACCTCATCGGATGCGGAATACCCTGTCGCCTGCGACATGAAGGAGAAGTGAAGAAGAAAGTGAAGAAGACAAGGAGCGCCTCGCGATGTCACCCATAGGCTACAGAGACGTCCATTGAGCGACACAAGCGGCATATGTATGAATTAAGGGACCGAAGCTACCCCAGGCATAGCTGAGCCCGAGTTTCCGGGATCGCTTAACGTGCCCAGAAGCGGCGCAGAGATGGTTTAGTCTCGGTTGTGTGACTCATCACATCGAGATCGTCCTGCCAGCCTATTGAACTGCAGGCTAGCGCGGGCTCATTGACTCATGTCGTGCCTGGCGCGGCCTCCCTTTCAAATTCTTGGACTGAAGTCGCTCCCCTGTCGCTCAGCGGAGGTAATAATTCGTATTTCCAATTTCTGGGCCTTATTTTCCAGTGTGACGTCGTGTGCAACCGCTTGTATCCTCCCTGGACAAAGACAAGTCTTATATTTCATCATTAAATACTATCACCCACTGCTCGGTAAATCTGAACTGAACTAACGGCAAACCAGTTGGGTTCATTGTGTTTCCTTCTCCAAACGCTCGGCACCCTTCTCGGAGTCTGAACTGGGTGCGGAACCGCCAGGCGTCGCAACATTGCCAAGGTGGTACTCCCTGTGCTTCGCCTGCGCGGTTTGGCCATCAAGGTGCTCCTTCCCTATAACAGTGAGGACTACGACACGATTCTCAGCACGAGAAAACTGGAGAATGAGTGTGCACGATGTACCTCTACTTGAGTCCTTGAGTACAAATTCGTAGAGCGAGTAAGCCAGGAAGGTCGCAAGAATGTTGGTCAGAGCCGCGATTGCAGCATATGATCCCCCATTAGCTTTTGTCCCCCAGATGGCAATTGCAGCCAAACGGCCACCCACGTCGCGGGCGGTATTTGCAGCCACTGTATTTGAGATATCAGCCATCTGGATACTCAACGAAGCCTGGCTTTACGTACGCCCATTGGGGGAAAAGCTCCAAATTGCCGCGCCGCTAAGTAGTCACGGTAGAGTCAGTCGTTCGGGCTGCCGTTTATTCATGGATTAATGACGCACTATGTCAGGACCAATGATCCATGGAACAGCGCCGGGAGGCGCAAAGAAGTTGGTCGGGTCCAGGCACGCAGAAATAACAACGCCGATGAAGAAGTCCTATTTGGGGCTCGTGTTGAGGGCGGCTTCAAATTTCAACACCCTAGGATGGGACCATACCGATACCAATTCATTCAAGAAAACCAACCCGACAGGGTCCGCGGGATTGGAGTACAGTGCGAAGATGCCAGCGGGACCTTGGCTCGAAAAGTTCACAGCCTGGTATTTGCCCGCGGCAATGAGCGCAGCCTCGGCTTCCTGCGGAATGATCAGCAAACCCTTCCGGAACATCCCGCTGACCTAAGAACGATCCCTGCTGACCTGGATTAGTGTCCTCCATTGCCAATACACAAATAAATTGGCGGCGAAGCCGCCGAAAATCTGAGCGACGATATATCCTTCGTAATCATGCATTAGTCGGCAATCTTTATTATTTCGAAGATCCCTTCGCTAACCTTGCTCCTTTGGCTAAGGGAAAACCGTTGAAGAGAACGTGAACCAGGGTCACGGCTGGGCTGAAGTGGCCACCTGACGTTGCTGAGAACACCACGAGTGCGACAACGATACCCAGCGCATAAGCGAAGCCAACAGTAAGGAGGGCTGTGGGTATGCTAAGCATATCTTGCTGTCACACTTTGTTCAGATCAATTGGACGTACAACCGGCCCCGTCAAGACCTAAAATGTTGCCCACGACGAACGCAGCTGTGGCGCCTACACCTGATAAAGAATTGTCGATACCAGAACGCTCCCACTATGGAAGACCGCGAACCTGCGTAACAGTAGCAAAAAACACCTAACTGCACATCATCAAGACCAATGGGGTATCAACAAGATTAAGGCGGACTTACCATCTCGGCAACACACTCGACAAGCCATTGGGCCCGTCGGTGACGTGTTCTCTCCCATGAGCGAAAGATGGCAGGACGAGGCTCGACATCTGCTAGATGAACCCTGGAGTCGTGACGAGATTGAGTCGTGACGATACCTAGTCATTGTGAAGTGACGTATATCGCTGGTACAGGACAGGGGACTCTGGCAGGGAGCCGTCAGAAGGTCAGGGAGTGGATTCCCAACGTTAGGCGCTAAGGGAATCTCATGGACCAGGTTTTATACGCGCTGGTAACCCTAATGGAATGAAGGAACGAACATGCAGGCAAAGCGCACACCCGATGCCAGGTGAACGCCGTGACGCCGTGATATCCCAGACACCATCGATTGACGTCTTGGCGCTTCGATTAGATATCAAATACACGCGCAGCACTCAACTGACCCTATGATCCATGTTGCTGGTGATACGCACGTTCTTGTACCTTCCTCCTGTCAGGTGTAGTTTTCTCAGATTACTAAATGAGGTGCGCCCGTTCCCAGTGCTCTGACCAGTCGGGAAGGGTTTATTCACAGGTTTTCTCCACAAATAGAGCCCTTTTCCTGGACCAGAGTAAGCCACGGAGTACGGCATTATGTTTTGCCACCACGTCGCAAGTGGGATCGGATGATAAAGCACCAAACATGGTCTAGGAATCCGTCATGTTCAACTCGTAGCTTCCCTTAGCTCGTAGGTGGTGGATCTGGACATCCAGGCCCAGATCAAATGAAGTGTCCCCAACTTGCCGTCTCTCTCTTTCCTCACGGGGAGGACGGGATCATCTGGGGCCAGCCAGCTCGTGGCTATTCTTGTGACGTTTCCACGGGTTCAGACTCAGTTGAGCCACTGGTTTTAGAAGGTCAGCGCTCATATGGGCGTTGCGTTGCTGTGTCGATGTGTATTCCGCGGAGGCATCTGAATCTTCCTGAGATCATGCGTTCAGGGCAGAATAGTAGGTGACCGGGCTACCTACAGGAGAAGACAAATAATACAACACGAGACTTGTTTATATAGCAGTTGACACCCAGGTGACCCAGAGAAACAAGCATACACCTGCCAGCGAAAATTCAGGGGGCGCCGAATCAGGTACACAACCCCAAGGAATACAGACAGCGTCGATGCGCCTTATCTAAGCGAGAAGGTCTGATCCAGATTTCGAGACACATGGGTCTGCAACAAGGCAGTTGGGACGGCTGTATGATAGCAGCGAGAGCGTCCTGCAACCCAATAAGCCTATACCAAGATAGGATCAGAAGCTCCCAGGAAGTGGGGAGGTCCAATTGTATAGGCAAACGTTAAAGGGCGGAGCTCAAGCCGCGACGCGGAAGCACCTTAGTAAAGTGTTGCATAGGGTTCTGTACCTCGAAAGAAATAGTAGACCCAATAACAGTATCAGACCTGCGCGAAGATCGGAATGTCGGGTTTTGAAATGACGGTCGTATACAGCACGACGGATGCCAAGCCCCAGTATATTGTAAACAAGTGTCTAGAATCTTCGAATTGATACTACAGTAACGTACTATACAAATAGTTGCCAAGAAAAAAGAACAATTGGCACCGAAAGAAAGTGACATTTTGCGGGAAATCTCTGAATCATCAATAAGCTATTAAGCATGCCAAGAAGCATGCAGTCGTTTCTCCGGGTCGTTCGTTCGTTCAGCCACAAACGACCAAGAGTAGCAACTACTAGTAGCGAAAGTTTCCTCGAATCGGGCCTACTGAAACCATTCGACTAGTAAGAAAAGAAGGACTTATGGGATGGAGCCGAACGCTTCATGCCAAGCTTCATACGACATTTGACACTGAGGTTCGTAATCAGCGTATTAGGTCATACTGGGATCAGGCCTGTCAAGGCCCATGACATTAATGAACAGCGTCTGCCATGGGCTTTCTAATGGAAAGGCACTGGAACGAACAAATCGCGCAGCTACATTCAATGAGAGCTATATTTCGATGAAGGGGGGACAATGTCAAACGCAGCGGACGATAGCCTACGCGAGATCACTGCGAGATCATCCGCCACTAGAATTCAGTATCATGTCGATTCGGTATCCCACATACGTGCGACGCTCTGCGAGACGGGAAATTCTTCTGTACACAGAGGGAGAAGCATTGTATCGTATACTACATTGGATGGGCGACCAGAGTTCTGGAATCCACATCCCAGGCTCAAGCCTGGCCAAGAGCGCTTGTTATCCGACCCGGAAGTTTTGCCCTAGACGGGTGCTAGAGTACCATATAGAGGTCCAGCATCATGATATCCAACAGTCATCACCAATCATATGATTTTTGCAATTGACCGGAACAATGATAGGCGCTCCACTGGTTAGAAGTACCCGTACCTCTTGATCGACTTGAACACGGGGCGATCGGAAGCCTGGCGTTTATAACTTACGGTATGGTCGTAAGTCACAACAAACTCGCCCCCGTGGTCTTCGTAGGATTCACGTGGACATTGACCGTGGTCACTGCTTGTACCATCCACTACGTCTGACGTGTGTCATCGCTTTCGACAAGGCCAGTAATACAGGACGAACAACCCATTGATCGACTCAATAGTGCAGGTGCCCAGCTTCGACGAGCACCGCTACTCGAAACTGGCACGCTAGGAGACAGGGAAGCATCGGAGTGTAATGCCACCATCGGGAGATATGGGACGGAGACATGTGGGGCACCCCCCGGTGCTTCGTCGGCCCAGTGGAGTGGGACGTCTGATGGAGAAGGATGCAACGATTTTGTCGGCAGCAATTTCCGCCCATGAAACCTCCCTGTGGGAAGGTCGACCGGTAAATGGGAGGAGTTCCTGGGACATGCGCGCTGTGTTTCAGAGTTAAGTCCATACCACTGTGGCGAACACGACCCTTCCTGGACATGTCGTTGGCACCATGAGGCGCTCACTCGCGAAAAGGGTGAACATAATAAAGGCCGGCTCCTGAGGCCTGAGGCCTGAGGAGCTGTTTCTGTTTCTGTGGCTGGCAGCCAGCAACTTACAAAATGGCGTCGCCCGTCGCCCAGATAGGTCTCTGCTACATATTTGTTTGCGGCCCATCATGGCATACACAGCCGCGATACGCGGAGCTGGCGGCTCTCCGGGTCATGGATGCAAATGTACTCGGCTCTATGTATGGTAGAGATGAAGATATGGAGGAATAGGGTATTGAGGCCTTATATTGAGGGACGGACGGTGCAACGAAAAATGACAGTTGGATGTTGTCGGGCTATAGCCTTGTACGCCGATTTACAGAAAATAAACAGGGGGTACTGTTGTGAGGAGTGCGCAGCACCTCGTGGATCCGCAAGCAATGTCATAGATAAGGAGATAACGAAAATAGTTATATTGCCGTAATAATATAGGACCATCTCGCCACACAATGAACCTGAGAGCTTTATGTACGACTTGGTGGACTGTGATACCGTAGCGTAAGTAAAGAAAGATATACTGGTCAATGACGGAAAGGTCTTGCGCAACGCCTCGGAATAGTAAAGCATAAAGGTGAGAGGGAATTCGGTTGCGGTTAGCTTTCAAGCCTCGGACTGGTGGGGACGGTGACAGAACCGAATACTGGATGAACAACGTAACGTGCCCTTCTAAGCTGACAACCGGAAGAAACGGCCGGACCTGAAGGGATGCTGTATGTGTACCAGATAGAGTGCATCTTGGCAGAGGAAAAGGTTGCCACCTGGCGGCGAGAGGTCTGACAGGCGCTCTTTTTTTTTTTTTTTTTTTGGATCAAGTCTGACAGGCGCTCCAGATCAATTCCGCGGCTATCTTTGAAGTCAGCGGACTCAGTATTGTACAATCATACACCGTCGAGAAAAAGTGGAGGAACCTCACCTGCCCTGAGCTATGTGAAAGACAGCTTCTGGGTTACAATGAGTCCGCGCAAGCCTTTCTTGCTGCAAAGTCTGACGAAGATATGAAGTGGACGTAGAAAGGCGCGCGGAGTATGTATTCGCGAAGAAATTGGGCGGTTATGTGGGTTAGACGGCTAGCGGCCTTGAGCCCGTAGTCTGGAACAGAAGCCCAGTAATAGAACCTCGACGATTACATTGCTGACGTAGCAGAACAGCGCGGATTTATGGTATCGAAAGACGAAACGGGTGTTGACTTTTTTTTTTTTTTTACCTCTGGCCTGCCCACAGTTGGGGTAGAGGGAGATGTCGTAGACGATTCCTTCGTCAATGTGGCGAAGGTTATCGCTGGTGGGAAGACCCTGAGGGAGGCGTGGTTGATCAACTAGATAATGCCAATAGACAATAGGGATATAGTAACACAGTGGACCATCCTGGTAACGGCAAGCACCGGTACAGTACATTTTCAGAAGTGCTCACTGGAGTAGGGGAGGGTGATATGACATCTCCAGTACCCACTGAATAACATATCTGACGGGTCAAGGAGCTCAATTATCTGGTAAGAATGCTCGACTAGACAGAGTCGACCTTTTCTGGATGCGTTGTTATTGGAACAGGAGTGGGAGAACAGGCTGCCAGAGAAAAATAGACAAGCCAATACCATTAACGGAGGTGGTAAAGTGAGCTATGGCTAGAGTAGTGACCATAGAGGAGAGATGGAGACAAGACAAACAAGACTCAGATGAACGGCCGGTCGGGATTGGCTGCAGTGGAAGTGGGACCCCGGATGAATGATGGCCACCTCTGGATCTGTAGGAGGGTGCACGGACCACTCTTGATGAGCCTCAAGGCGGTGTGTATGCGGTTCTGGTGTACATTAGAGGGTCGTATGTGCATTACGAGTGAGACAAGGACGCATATACAAGGCGATGGTGGGACTGAGCGTGTATTGGGGTCCCAAGAATTTTGTGTGGTGTGTGTCGTGAAGTGAGAATTGACTGGTTGTCGCCTGCCCTGCTTTGCTTTGCTTGCACACTACACCTTGACCTCCGCCGCCTGCGATTCGAGCACACCCGCTCTCGCTTATCCGCGACACTTTCTTCTCCATCCTCTCACAGGCTCTTCTCTCTTCATACACCTGTGCCCACCTTTATACGAGCTCTTTCGCCACATTTTCCCTTCCCTCTCTCGCCTCGTCTCCCACTTATTCGACCAGTATCGCCTTTTGCCCTCACTCTAGGTCTCACTTTTCTGTTGCCTTTCTATACATCCGTCTATCACATGGCTGCGACGCAAGTCCGACAACCAAAGCCAACCAAGAAGAACTTTCCCGGCGATAATCCTTCTGCTCGGTTTGTCCCCCTTACTCCTTCCGCCTCTTCCACTAACATTAACGCAATTATTTCTAGCCGCCAGCCCGCCTGGGGCGGTGCGCGGCCTTCTCCATCTTTTTCTCCCAGTCCGAATAACGCCCGTCTACCCAATGGACCTCCACCCTCCACCTCTACGCAGGCCGCATCCTTCCCCCCTCTCGGTCCTGCAACACCCACCCCTCGCCAGGATCACAAGGTTGTCCTTCAGAATCTCGCCAATCTCGCTGTGCGTATTATATTCCATCTTACTATTACCGCCGGTTCGTACTCATGTTCTTTGCCCGAAAGGGGACGTCCGTTACTCTCCTTACAAAGACCGCAAAACGCTACGAGGGTGTCATCGCTTCCACCACTGAGAGCGAAGGGGACACAACTGGTGTCACTCTTCGTGATGTGAAGGAGCTTACAGCTCCCGGTGCTCCTGTTAAGAATCAGTTCTTCATCGCATCTACGAACATTGAATCTTGGTCACCTGTGCCCGCGAGTTCCAATGGTTCAGGACAAGGCCCCTCGAATACAAGCTCACGTGTAGACGGTAAAGAACGGGCGTTACTTCAGACTCTTGCTGGCCTTACCGTACGTGATACTATGAATCTCGCTCAACTGGAGTTTTGACCACGTGCCGAACCCCTTAGGGTACAACCATCACTCTCACCTCCAAGGCAGGAAAGCGTTATGAAGGTGTCATAACCTCGACTGCGGGGGAACGAAACACACTCGGACTTACTCTCCGTGACGTCAAGGAACTTTCTGCCCCGGGTGCTCCACTCAAGGACCACTTCTTTATTCCTGCTACTGATATCGACACCTGGTCTTCTGGTCCGGCTGATGTTAAGGCTCCGAACGGTGATTGTATGCGTTATACAGTCTTTTCGTGTTCCTTTTTTTCTTTTAACTCTCGGTTTAATCTGCTCTCTAGCTTTCAAAACCGATACCGACATCAGTCAAAAAGCACCCCGCCGCGATCGTGAGCGTGAGCTTCAGGCTTGGCAGGCTGATTTGCCCCTACCAGCGGTTGCCCCTCCTGGGACTACGCATGGACCGCTCAATGATGATATTACATTCGGTGCAGGTTCTGTAGGACACGCGGGATGGAATCAGTTCACTGCCAATGAAAAGTTGTTTGGCGTCAGGACAGGTTTTGACGAGGAATTGTACACGACTAAATTGGATCGAACTGGCGCTGATTTTGCTGAGCGCGAAAAGAGAGCACAGGCGCTGGCAAACGAGATTATGAGGGTTCGTCTGTTCTTTTACCCATTTTCAGCGCGTGTTTATCGAGGCGACGCAGGGCGCGACGAGTAATCCACATATCTTAGAAGAGCGCGTCATGAATAACGTCGATAATAGTGGAGTTAATGAGGAAGACAAGTACGTCGCTTGCCTAACTTAATTTTCAGTAGCAGAAGTTGATCTTATTCCTCAGGTATGGGGCGGTCGCTCGCGGCCCCAACGCCTATGTTCCTCCTGGAGCGCGCAAGAATCCCCCTTCAGTTGTGCCTCCTGCCGCCGTGGCACCTATTGCAGTGCCGCCTGCATCTGCTAGTGCCAGTGTCAAGGGGCCTGATGTCCCCAAGGTATCCATCAATGCTCCAGATGGTTCTACCGTCTCCGATACGACCACACCTGTACCGTCTCCTTCTCCGGCTCCATCTGCATCTGCGTCCCAAAAGGTATTTCATCTTATCCGGTCCAATTGCAGCGCTATTGAAGAGCATAATGTCATGATTACAGCCCCCAGCGGATGCACTTCCTGCGTTCCGCGAATTTGTAACTCACGAGAAGCAGCGACTGACGCAGAAGCGCCAAGCACTGGTGAAGAGCGAGAGAGATAAGCGTATGGCCGAGTTACTCAAGTTCAGTCAGAGCTTCAAGGTAATCATCTTCTGCTTGTTCTGTTAGCCTTGATTTACTGAGTACTGCTCGCTGCCAGTTGAACAAGCCCATCCCGGACGACCTTGTAAAGATTCTTGCCAAAGATGAGGAAAAGCAGCGTGCTATCATTGAAAAGTCTACCAAGGATGCCACTTCTTCACAAGCTCGCTCCATCGGAGCCACTGCTGCACTTAGTGCGACGCCTACAACTAACCCGCCTGTTCCCGCGACCTCCAGCAGAGTTGCGACATCCACCTCTGGTAATGTGTCAGGCACAAGTTCATCTTCGAAACTCGTTAGCAGCCCTTCCGTCGCCAGTACCAAGACACCTGTCACCGCTCCTACAAAAGGCGCGAGGATCAGCATGGTCATCCAACCCATTCCGCCGTTCAAGGGCAAGAAGTCGCAGACGGCATCGCAACCGTCCAACACTGCGGCACAGGTTACGACGACGAAGGCTTCCGGGTCAGGCACCAGCTCACAGTCTTCCAAGAGTACAGAGTCTGCGAAGCTAGATGGAGCTGTGAATAAATTAAACGTCAATGCTACATCGTTCAGGCCAAATCCGAAGGCTGTAGCGTTCACTCCTGTAGTTGTTCGCCTCCACATCGTTGATACACCTTAGCTGACGCTCATGATTGCCTTTCTCAGGCTTCGCCAAACACGGCTGTTGGCCCATCAGCGAATTCGTCACCTAAGACCAAGCCTGAAGGCGTACGTGAAAATTACGTCCCATATACTATCTGTGGTCTCACTAAACTGATCTGTAGTCCTCGACCTCTCCGCCCTCGCCAAATCCCTTCTTTGGCAAGGTTGCGCTCAAAAAGACCCCTGTCCACGTCAAAGATGATTTTAACCCGTTCAAGTTCACCAAGGTCGCCGAAGCGAGCGCCGTCAGTGCGTATCCACTTAACCTTTTTAAATCTTGCCGGTGACCGAATATGTTTTGGCCAGACGCCATTTGGCCGTATCAAGGTAAACGCTACATGCAGATGTTCCCGCCTGTCCAAGCACCGCCGCCCCAACAGTCGCCACATATGGTCCCTCCTGGGCCACCACCAATTCCGCCACCGCCTTATGAGGAAGATCAATCGATTCCTCGTGGATATGTTTATGCCTATCCTCCCTATGGCTATCCTGGTCAGGTTCGTCGCCCTGCCGCTCTCTATCTTTTTTTTTTTCGAGGGATATAACCGACAGCCGATGATGCCGGGTATGGCCCCGCCACCCCCCGGTGCTTACATTCCTGGGCCATTCATGCAACCAATGCCCTACCCTCCATCTATGCCCCCACCAAATGGTAAGTACTGGCCAAGTTAGTTCTTACTTCTACTGAGTTCGCCATTTAGCAGCTATGTACGCATCACCACAGATGGGGCAGATGCCACGTACGTCCACAGATCCGTTACAGAATTCTAAGACCTTGAAACACCTTCTCTAGCCCCACAAGCATATATGCAAGCCCCACCTCCGGGACAGTACCCACCCCCGCCGAACGGCGCGGGCCCTCGTCCCTCCATGCCTCCGACGCCAATTCCCGCACACGCGCACCCATATTACCACCAAAGCCCGCAACGTATGGGATCCTAATTCATCATTTCTACCTATTCAGCTGGGTCACTTATCGTGAATCCCACAGTCCCGCAGGCTGTCCCATATCCAATGATGATCCCCCCGCCAGGCGCCCCCGGCGGCCCGCCTCACGGTTACGAGGGCGGTCCCGCACCGCCTGTGCCTATGGGCGGTGTCGGCCATGCATGATGTAGGAGGTCGCTCGTTGCTGTTGTCTGTCTGTCTGTTTTTCTACTTTCTGCTCGGGCGACCTGCGCTCTTCGCGCAGCTCGGGGTCGCGCCGCGCGTGGTGTGCGCAAAGGTGGGTCTGGCATAGCATAGCTTCGTTCGCTGTTTTGCTATTCTGTATCTACGCTATCTCTGCGTTCATCTGATGCACCCTGCACGCGCTCGCATCCCATCTGTCATACTGTGTGAAGGTGTATCGCAAGATATAATACTAAAAGAAAAGAAGAGAAAAGAAAAAATGGCAATAAGAACAGATGGTACGTAATACTGAGGGGTTAATATCCTACAAATATATTTGGCGTGAGAAGGCCTAGTGGCCACGAATGACAAACAGTTCGACCTTCTTCAACAGCCCCTTCAGCGTGTTACTACTCCGATTACAGTTCGCTTGCAACCACTCTTCCATCTCGGCCCGCAATAGTGCGAGTGTGTCAGAGAGAGGTAGTGCGCCGTCGGGGCGTACGAGACACGGGTTGAGCAGGACGTCGAACAGCCGTGTCCATAAGTCGGCCTGCCAATACCGCTTGAAGCCCGTCGCAAGCTTATACCTCGGTACGCCTCCACCGTCCTTCGGTGGCTCAACAGGCACGACGGAAGACGCCTCGATGTACTTGCCATACAGCATGCAGTACACGATACCCGCGAGGCCAAAGTAGTCCGCCTGGTACGTCCACGGGCGGCCCTCACGCATTTCGACGCAGTCGCGCGCGTCGGTGGCCCATTCCGCGACGAACGCCTGGCCGCGCGGGAACATGCGCGTGTCGATCGCGCGCCCAAAGTCGATCAGCTTGATGCCCTTGCAGTGCCAGCCGCCCGTGCCTGCGGGGTCGTACTGCGCAGCCCAGAGAGACGAGCCGCCGGGCACGTCCTCGAGCCGGACGAGGCAGTTGTCGATCTTGAGGTCGCCGTGGATGATCCCTGCGCTGTGTAGCCCTTCGAGCAGGCGCAGGAACTCGATCGTGAAGAACATCACGAGCAGCTCGTCGAGGCACGCGCCTTGCTGCGATACCCCGGCTGGTCCTGCGTGGTTGATGATGTCGAGCAGCGAACCCTGCGTGCAGAGATCGAGGACCAGGAAGCTCTCGTCAGGGAAGGTGTATAGCGCTTGGGGATAGATGACCGACGATCGAAGGCGCGCAGGTAGGCATTCGTGGGCCTTGTGCAGCATGCGAAATTCCCAGATATTATGCGGTTTGACAACTTTGATCGCAACTCGATGCGCCTCGTCGTCATCCTCGTCTTCGTCCTCGTCCTCTTCGTCCTCGTTATCACCACCTCCGAACTTGGGTGCGACGGCTTTGGCCCCAAATACCGCCCCGAATCCACCTTCGCCGAGCTTCTCGTATACACAGAAACGCTTATCCCCGAGCTCCAGAGAGAATGTTTGCCCAGAGGAAGTGCCGTTGGTCTTCAACTGCTTTCGAGCAAACTTCTGCAAACTATCAAGGAGTTGAGATTCCTGAGACGAATGGTGATGTTCAGGATTTGGCGGGAGTTGAGAGAGTAGGGTAGATATAATTGATGAGTCAAAAGGATTGCACGGGTTCGTTGGTTTGAAGGCAGGCGCCCCAAGTACCTCGTCGGACAAGTTCAGCTTCCCAGCTTTTTCCTCTACTAGCGCGGTAGTGGCCTGCAACTTGGAATCTTTCTTAGCCCTATCAGGACCTGGGATGGTGTGTCCGCCTGATAGACTGAACGGTGGATCAAATGACGAGGTTGATGTTGCCTCGTCGCTCCTGGGGTTGCGGTCATGGTCACTAGCGTGCTGCTCGCTGATGAAGACGTTATCCCTCCGAACTTCTGCGGCTAACCGCTCGGCGGCCACGACAGCGTCAGGCTCTCCGAACGTCGCCTTTTCTCCCGGTGTTGAGACTTCATCTGGAACGATAAAACGGCCCGTTGATGTGTATTCCAGTGTTCGCTCCGTAATAGGCGTCATGACATTGAATTGGCCAAATCGGCCACCAAACGGCGCGTTGTGAGGGGTTTCATATTCGTCGGTATCTTCTTCGTAATCCACGTCAGCGTTGGGTGGGATATCCTCGTCTTCCTCGTCTTCGGACAGTGCTTGAATTCTCTTTCTTCCCGTTCTCTGAGGTACGAATGTCCCTAGGGGTGTGCGGCTACTTAAAGCTGATGCAGCCGATGACACGCCATCAACAAAGGGGTCACCAGGTTTTGAGAACACAGAAACCTTTTCTGGTGGACGGCTGAAAACCTTGAAAGGGGCCTGAGCGTCACCGAGAAAGGTGAACTTCGTAGAGCTCGGTTTGGGAGCCCCATTCTCGCGTGCTACCTGGAAAACTTGTCCCTCCGGTTTCAACGAGTGTTCAGGTGGTTGCTTAGTCTCCTCTTTAGCGACAGGTGTGAAGACTTTTGAGAAGACATTTGGCGTTGCACCGGTGCCTTTTGGCGCAGATGCGGGTGCGGCAGTCCCGATATCTTTTGAGGCCAACGCTCGGCGCGCAGCGGCGGGCGCAGGTGGTCGTGCTTGAAGATCGTTATCGACGAAAGGTTTGAACTTTGTACGTAGGATTAGCGCTTGATTAATTGGCAGATGAATGTGAATACTTTAGGTGGAGCAGCGTTCTCCTTGCGACCCGCGTTCTCATCAATAAAGGGTGTGAAACCTGAATAGGGCAGTAAACAACACGCAATGATAATTCGGAGATGGGGCCAATCCTCACTTGGAGTCGCTGTCGAGCTATTAGGTTTCTCTGAAACGGGACGAGATTGTGGGAGTAAACTGAGGGGTGTCACAGGCTCAATGGCGCGTACTGGGGCATGCTTGGTCCCCGGCATAGCAGAAAAGCGCGTAGATTTCTCAGGCGAATTGTACATGCCAAAGACATCTTCAAGCGCCGCTTTTGTATTGATGGTAACAGTGGGCTCGCTTCCACCAAGATTCCTCCGAGCAACGTAACTACGAGTGTTCTTGGTCCCGTCGTCATTGAAGTGGACTTGCGCTGTTGACGCATTGTCACGAGAGAGCTCAGAAGCGGGGGGCGGACCCCACTTTTTGCCTAGGAGACCCATAGAACGTGCGCGTGCTTCGGCCATACTGTATTCTCCACTTTCTTCGGTAAACAACAAACGGAGATCGAGTCGTAGCTTCTCAGGTCGTTTTCCTGCTACTGGAGGGGCTAACATGTGAGAATAGCGAGTGTGGGGTTGCGAGGTAGACGACGAGGGTAGTGAGGGAGCTTGGGAAGAAGAGGCAGAACTGGATCTGGGTGGGACATGCGCTGGTGCGCTAGGACTGTCATAGTTCTTGAGCGGTTGTCGTCGCAGTAGATCGGCTTCTGCGGTGCCTTTCACTTTAGGAAGCGTGACCCGTGCGGCGGGTGGTGGGACGGCTGGTTTTGAGGATGTTCTCCGACGAAATTCGTCATACTTTTTCTTTAAACGTTCAATCGGTCGGGCTTTGCGCTGTATACCAGCGCGGTAGACTTCATCTGCAGCTGAATGACTTCGAGGGCATGAGGGGCTTAAACGATGTATGCGAGAGGGGATTCGTACCGGCTATCCCTTTCCAGAGCTAAAGCATACTCTTCAAAGAGAAGCGCATAAACTGTTCCGATGCCGTTGGTAAGTATGAATTTGAACACGACGCTTGGCTTGTCTACGAGGGAAGCGTAGAGAGTCCAGAGTTTAAGGTACCGCAAATCGCCCTTGTAGCTCAAATCCTCTTTATATCTTCTTGTGGCTTCCTCCAGTAATTCGATGAGGCCAGAAGACGCGAAGTGTTCGGATGGATAGTTATCAAAGATCCACTTGACGAAACGGTCATACAACTCGAGTGGGTCATCCGCTTTGTCGACTTGTAAGGCGATCTTTGAGCGTAAATTTGAGCTTTCAGCGTTAAGCGAGTCCAGAGATGATTGTTGTCTAGAACGAGACATGTCGAGTCGAGCGAACCCGACACTTCAGACCAAGGTTCAACCACTATTTGGTCCAGTTGACGCGTCTGTCACGCGCTTTGATCACATGACATCGCGTCGGATCGATACTCGTTCTCGGACATTTCATTTCTCTTTCCGATCCGGCTCGTTGTAGACGCGAATCTCATCCAGGATTTGAACAAAAAAGTCGATGGATGCTTCCGTATATCCGTAGTGCGCTCTGTGCATGCGATTATCTCGATACTGGAGGTTGGTGCTCCGACCGTCGGTGCCTCCCTGGTACTCAAACGCGGTACACTGTTCGTATATTTGAACGGGCCTGAAGCCCCGACGGGCACCGTGCTAGCTCAACGGCATTACAGGCTCGAGAAAGAGCGCCATCAATCACGAGCCCGCGGCAACGTTGCATGCCAAGCGACGACCCTATGACGACGCGGCGCTGCCGCTGCCCGCAGTGCGACTGCTTGTGTATGTCCTCTCATTCGCGTCTGGTCTGCACGAGCTCGTCATCCAGGTGTAGGAGTGGTCAGATGACACGAAGACCCACCCGACAATGGAGGAGCAGTTCATGGCGCTCGTCGTCACCCCCCTGCAGGAAATCGCCGCGATCTGTCCAGAAGTGATCGTGATCAATGGAATTGACGAGTGCCCCGCCGACATCCGCCGGCAACCGTCAAGATCCTCCTCGCCGGTCGCTCGCGCGGCGGCATGCGTGGCATTATCGAGGAGCTGTGCCACTGGACGTCCACCTCACCGTGTGCAAAAGCCGGGAATAAGGCGACATTGAGCCGCTCCAGATCTGCAGGGTGGGTAGGCTGTCCCAGTGAGCGAGATTGGCGACCGTACTCTTCGGCGATCAGCCCACCCCGGTTGCGCGAGGTGACCGCGCGCACGCTGAGCGTGGCGGAACCCGTCCCCGTGGAGCGATGTCAGCCTCGACGCGCTGAATATGGAAGCGTTGTGCATAGTGGTTCCGGCAGAGGCGCGGGACCAGGACCTCTGCCCACTCTATCAATAGGTCGTCAGCACAGTCGTGGCAGCTCACGCTCTCCGCGGTCTCACCCTTCTCGACGTGAGCGGTGTCGGTTGTGATGACTGTGCGATCCGTGCTGCTCTCGAGGGCCTTGCAAGTGTCCTCCTACTTCGTCGCATCCGCGGCAGTGCCCAGCCACCAATTTCAACACCAAGTCGTCCAACTGTGATGCAAGAAGCCCCAATGAGCTCCTCTCGTTATCAGTCCCTAGTGAGAAAGGGCACATTATTGCTGCGGTTCTAACTAAGTGTCATACAATTACTCCAACCATGACCGTGCACAAAAGTAGAAAGATCCAGGCGTGTTCCGTATCTGCCCGCAACCCAGATACTGCTTGGGCGATGAAGATTATCCCTATGTACTGGTGGAATCCACATTAACAGCTCATCGTTACTACCACGTATCCATCCGTCGTCGCTTATCTTGGATTGATTAGTGAAAGTAACCTGTCCAGTAGTTTCTGTCTCCGCTGTCACGGCATCCCACAAACGAATGGCTCGATCATCCGAAGCTGAGACGATGTGCTGACCACCTGGAGAGTATGCCACAGACCTGACCGAGTCCGAGTGTCCAATAAATGGACCTGCCACTGTGTCTCCTGTCATGGCGTTCCACACACGAATTGTCCTATCGTGAGAGCTTGAGACGATGTGCTGTCCATCTGGAGAGTATGCCACAGATGTGACCAAATCCGAGTGTCCGCGAAATGGGCCCGCCACGGGCTCTCCCGTCATGGCAGTCCACACTCGAATTGTTCGATCAGAAGAGCCCGAGACGATGTGCCGGCCATCTGGAGAGTATGCCACAGACATGACCCAATTCAGGTGTCCATCGAACGGGCCGGCCTCTGTCTCTCCCGTCATGGCATTCCACACTCGAATTGTTCCATCGATAGAACCCGAGACGATGTGCAGACCATCTGGAGAATATGCCACAGACATGACCCAATCTGAGTGTCCGTTAAATGGGCCGGCCACTGTCTCTCCGGTCATGACGCTCCACACTCGAATTGTTCGATCGTGCGAGCCTGAGACGATGTGCTGACCATTTGGAGAGTATGCCACAGACCTGACCGAATCCGAGTGTCCATTAAAGGGGCCGGCCACTGTCTCTCCGGTCATGGCGTTCCACACTCGAATTGTTCCATCGTTTGATCCCGAGACGATGTGTGGGTCATCTGGAGCGTATGCCACAGACCTGACTGAATCTGAGTGTCCATTAAAGGGGCCGGCCACCGTCTCTCCTGTCATGGCGTTCCATACTCGAAATGTTCGATCCCCCGAGCCTGAGACGATGTGCTGTCCATCTGGAGAGAATGCTACCGACGTGACCGAATCCGAGTGTCTGCGAAATGGACCCGCCGCCGTCTTTCCCGTCGTGGCGTTCCACACGCGAATTGTTCCATCGAGGGAGCCTGAGACGATGCGCTGGCCACCTGGAGAGAATGGGGAGAATGCTACAGACCTGACTGAATCCGAGTGTCCACTAAATGGGCCTGCCACTATCTCCCCCGTTGTGACGTTCCATAAACAAATTGTTCGATCTCCCGACCCTGAGACAATGTGCTGACCATCTGGAGAGTATGCCACAGAGTCGACCCAACCCGAGTGTCCATTAAAGGGGCCGGCCACTGTCTCTCCCGTCATGGCAGTCCGCACTTGAATTGTTCGATCGCCCGACCCTGAGACAATGTGCTGGCCATCTGGAGAGAATGCCACGGACCCGACCGAATCCGAGTGTCCATTAAAGGGGGTGGCCACTGTCTCTCCGGTCATGGCATTCCACACTCGAATTGTTCCATCGTGTGAACCTGAGACGATGTGCTGACCATCTGGAGAGTATGCCACAGATCTGACCCAATCCGAGTGTCCGCGAAACGGGCCGGCTACCGTCTCTCCCTTTATGGCGTTCCACACTCGAATCGTTTGATCGTCCGAACCAGAGACGACATACTGACCATCTGGAGAGTATGCCACAGACCTGACCCAATCCGAGTGTTCACGAAAGGGGCCAGCTACTGTCTCTCCCGTCATGGCGTTCCACACACGAATTGTTCCATCGGAGGAGCCTGAGACGATGTGCTGGTCATCTGGAGAGAATGCCACAGACATGACCCAACCCGAGTGTCCACGAAATGGTCCCGCCACCATTTCTCCCGTCATGGAATCCCACACATAAATTGTTCCATCGGAAGAGCCTGAGACGATGCGCCGGCCATCTGATGAGAGTGCAATGGAATTGACCCAACCCCCAACATGTGAAATCACCATCTCCGATGATGGCCAATGAGACAATCGCCCACTTTTGACTTGCAGCGTTCGAGAAAACATGTTTGAATAGTGGATAGAAACAAGTGAAGAAGTCGGCGCAAATGGTAGGGTGGAAACATAGACATGCGGAGCACTCTTTGCCATGGCTATCCCGAAATACCGCACAAATGCAGAGGCATCGTTGACGAATGCGGTGAATTTCTCTAGCTCTATCTGAGAGACTTGCTGCAATTGTTGTCATTAATTGCCTGCATCACGGAACTGACGTTCGGACTTACACCTTGACCAGAGGCTAGCCACGTATTCACAGACGACAGCGTTGACAAAGCAAGACGCATATCGCCTGTCAAACTAAGGGCTTCGAACCAACAGAGAAGTTTCGTCCCAAAGAAATCTTGGAGTTTGCCAAACAGATCGGTTTTAAATCCAAGATATCCTAAATGATCACCGTAGAAGCGACAGGCATACGACAGAGCAAGTGGAAGGTGTTTGTGGACGCGGGCTCCAAGGTCTTGGATATCTTTATTAGCGAAATAGGACGATTTAATGTTGCAGATATTGAACCTGAGGTCGCGGAGAACTAGTCCGAGACTGTAATGGGCCAATTCATAGTGGGCATCTTCGGGAACGATAAAAAAACCTCTGCTCTTCCTTTTATTTATCAGGAAGTCGCAGAATGATGTATGGAGAGGGACGATCGGAAGTGTGCGATCGGGCGAGTTAACATTGCTAAGCAACGAGCCCAGACGACGGAGTATTGCGACAACAGAGTCGGCGTCGTCGTCGTCGTTGGAAGCGTGGCCCCGCAAAGCGATCAAGGAGTGGATCGAGAGGGGTTCGAATGCAGTGATGAGCTGTCCCACCACGGAGCGAAATAGAAGCCGCGTTTTCCGGTGTGTGATGTATCCTTTGAGGACTTTCTTGTATAACTCATCTAACGGGTCTTGTCCTTCGGGGTCTGTCGTGAGTTTCAAAATATGGTTTATGCACTCTCTCTTTTTAAATTCGAAGCATGCAGGAGGATCGAGGATGAATTTGCCGGCAACCGCCGCCCACTGAAATAACCCCTCTGCCTTTTTTGTCAACGCAATACCATGCTTTTTGAAGTCGTCTGAAGGAAGTAAGCTCTGGAGGTAGACGAGTATATCAGCATTCGTTTCAGCTGCCAGCTCAGAATCGTTCATATATTTGATCCAGGTCGACGACGCTCCATAGAACGCAGATTGGATGCCATCCTCCGGCCTCGAGGTGATAAACACACGAAAGTTTGATGGAAGTCTGGAGAGGTTTTTGGCGAGGAATATGTGTAAACCATTTCTACCGGTTGCTTCTCCACTCTCGTCCAAGGCGTCGATTACAACAAGAATAGGACCGACGATATGCAAACCTTCAAGCGGCTTGAGGATAAGGGATTCGAAGAGTGTTAGATAGTCACGGGTACGAACTCGTAGAGATGAGTCGTCCTTAACAATCCTTCCAAGCGCGGCTTTGAACGAAGGGTACCGGTCGGAGAGATCGCGAGCCAGAGTCGTGAAGAAGCGGTAAGCCTCGTGTTTAGATTGCCCCTTCCGCGAAAAAATGAAGGATGACGTAAGACGGTGCATTTTATCAAAGCGACGCGCAATCTCGTGTGCGATGGATGACTTTCCGGTGCCCGCTTGTCCGAACAGAACAAGACTACGCTTCGACTTGGGACTGTTCACCCAATCAGCGACGAAGTCCAAGAAGGCCACACGCGTTCCCAGAAGGCAGCCTTCCTCAGGCATGAACCGCGACTTTGTCCCATACGGTATTTCTCTGATTTTTGCATCCAGCTCTGTGGCAATTATTAGATCGATCACAAGTCATCAGGAATACATACCGGCGTCCACAACTTGGCTCGATACCCACTCCAACCGGGTAGCCATCCCGTCAAGCTGACTAGAAATCCAACCAACATTGGCCGAAATCATTCCCACATCATCCAAAATTTGGAGTGCAGTTATCTCCGTGGTGATGGCGGCCTGGTCGAGGAAAGCCTTTCGAAGTTTGATGAAAGTGGTGTGGAGGTCCTCGATTTGTTTGTCGACTTGACGGCCGACGTTGGTCAACGTGCGCTTCCCTGCAAATTGCGTGTTTACGTCGGCTAATGAAGTAGTCGAAGACAACGTACAGAATCGCGGGTTCTTCGCATAGGATTGGATGAAGTCACTGCAATTACAGACATGCTGCAACATGAGCATAAGGATTTGGGCCTTCTTGGACTCGCGCTTGATGGATTTCAAAATGTCTTCTTGGTTTGCGAAATCAAACGCATCGTGCATGGCCACAAGTAGGGTTTGGACGTTTCCGTCACTTTGAAACTGTTCTAGGAGTGTCTACAGTTCAGATAACATGACATCAGCGTTTCCTTCCGACAGTGACGCCAATCGCCGCACCTTGGGAATTGCGAAAAGCAGGCTCCATGCCATCTTCGCATATGGGTGAATCTGAAAGCGAAAGTCGGCTCGGTCTAGCATATGGTAAAAGGATATCATATTGTGACGTACTTCTGCAACTGGGCTCACAGTATCCATCACCCACTTGATTCTCTCAATAACACCTTCCCATGAACTTGGGATTTTAATCGCCTTGGTGGCTTCATCGGCTACATGGAGGGCATTCTCGACAGGTAACGCCGCCGCCCGGACATCGGGAGCTGTCGGTATAGGTATGTTAGGCTTGGTGGGAACGTGGTCCGTCGGGGGTGAAGGAGGTTTGGTGGCGGCGGCGACTACAAAAGGAACGGATTCGATGGAACCTTGGGCAATAGTGGGTTTCATAGCTCGTTTCATAGGGGAGGCATCTACTTTCGTCGGTATAGCGTTGGCGGGAGTGATGGGCAAAACTGGATGGGAAGTGACGACAAAAGGAACGGATTCGATGGAATCTTGGACTATAGTGGGTTTCGTAGTTTGTTTCACAGGTGAGGCATCTACGTTCGTCGGTATAACGTTGGTGGGATCGATAGGCAAGACCGGATGGGAAGTCGCGTTCGCTGACACAGTGATCGTCAAGTAGAGTATGACCGGCTGGACCGACTGTCCAGGTTGTCCGGAGCCATTACTAAGGGGGAGAGGAATGTCTGCAAAACGAGACTTTCAGCTTCTGGATAAATGAGTGATAATTCTTGTCAAATACAAACTGATTTGGGATTCGACAGGTATCGGTGTTTCGCACACCCCAATAAGTGTATTGGGGCGTATCAATCGCTTCGCATGAAGACAGAATTTAAGACGCGAAGACTCCTGGACAGAACTGAACAGAACTCTCAGCCGGAAAACGTGGTTAAAGCACATGTCCTACAAGGCCTGATCCCATTGTACCATCTGTCCCTTGATTGAAACGTTTGCTGTCTTCTTCGTTGTTGCTTGATCTGTCACAGTGACGAAGTACTTGTTCTTCAGGAGAAACCGTTTCGCGATCTTAGGAACATTATGCGCCCGGAGGACTAACAAAGAGATTAGATACTCATCGAGGTATCAGCCAGCTAGGATTTAGTTGCATACCCGTGACTTGAACACGAAATTGAGAAGGGAGACCCAGTGATTGGGCGATCTGAGTGCTGCCCGAAGACACATCTGGATCCAACGTCACCATAAAACAACAGGGGTTAACGCACCTTGTTCCAGGATTTTCCGATCGAGAGTGATCCTGATCTGGGCTGGAATGATTCATTGGCGGGAGTCACAGATCAGGGGGAATTTACGCACGAATTCAATATCGTCTGTCGGTGTTCCATCTCTTCTTAAAGGACCACTCAAACTATACGATGGTCTTCTGTAGGTTCTAAGATCTTGGGAGTTAGAGCAAGTGTGTTCGAGTCGAGAGTTTCAAGTTAGGGTAAACACGCTGTCCGCACCATGAGGCTGTCACGTGGGTACTACTGTGCTCATTTGCACGATTACTGCTGTCCACTCTATTTATCAATCGCTCAAATCAATCGCTCAAAGCGCTCAAATTTTGAGACCAATATACTCTCAACACTCTGATACATTAAGTTCCTGACTCGCCGAAGGGCTGTCGAAGCAGTTCGCTCAGCAATTCAGCAACTTTAGCCTTCGCATCCTCCTTTTCCCTTAAGGTCGTCGCGAGCTCTGCGTCCCGTCTTTCCACGATCTGTGCCTCATCCGATAGAAGTAATTGCAGTTTCATGGAGTGTACGATAGAAAGCAATGAATTAGCTGCCCTGATCTAGATAGAGAGGCTTCAGAGTTCCTGACGTTGGGGCGAAAACATAAAAAGCGACACGGCACCATGGACTCTGCGCGAAATTGCGCTTGGAAAGTCTCTTGTGCAATTTTGAACTTGTCTTTATTATTGATCTGATCAGGGTGCGAAGATTGAGGCGATTCAGGAATCAATCGCAGGAACGACGCACCGAAGCGAGGTTTACTAGATCGACCATGCCATCGGCGAGAGTCTCTATCTCGACGTCAACCTTTTTATTCCAGTCCTCTTCGACTGCATCGAGATATTCAGTGGAGTTCTGGTCGGCAGCTGGAGGCGCTGCGCCTTGTGGAAAGAGATTTGCGGTTGGAAGCTTTGAGGGGCGCGAAACGTCAGACTGTGGTATATCAGACATTCTTGACGCCGAGTGAGTACGCGGCGGCGGCTGCCGTTGTTCGCACGGTCGCCTTCAACCTGCATGTGCAAGACTTCCGTTGCACCACCATTAAACACTCAGTCGTCCATCGCATGAGTAAAATCCTCTAAACATCAACAGTCGATTATCCGCCGTCATGTCTTTCCCATATTTTCGCTCGCTTTCGGCTCAGAAAACTGTTACGTATGGTCTAAACGCCTCGCGAAGACCCGTCGAAGGTGCCAGGTCTGCTCACAGACAGTTTACCACAACTATGATGCAGCACCCGGCTCGTCTTCGTTCACGACATGCATCCTCTGTCGCTCCTTTCCGCCGCGTGAATGCGCGAGGTCTATCCTATGCCTCGATACCCAAGTTCGTAGCGAGGGCTTTCAGGGTACCGATCGCGGGTGCCACGATCGGGGCTGGTGGGTTTACATATGCGAACTACAAGTTTGAAGGTGAGTTAGCTACCCCTACCTATAGCTCAGCCCACGAATTTCGCAGAGTTTAGGGAAAAGTCACAAGGGTGGATAACTTCCGTCAGGGACACGGCAACGGATATTTTTGACACGGCAAGTGGCGGCATCAAAGCTGTATCAGAACGAGTCCAAAGCGTAAACCTACCCCCTTTGGAAGCCCCGCAGTTTCTCAAAGACCTGTTCTCGTCCGGGGAAGACACTCACGGTGAAGGGGATCAAGGTCACAAGGAATCGGGTACTTCAGGAAAGCGTCGACCAGACGGCGAAGATGCTGCGATTGCTGCATTGGTCGCTGCCACCATGTCATCTCCCCGGGATTCTCACGAGGACACCAACAATTCACACATGGACTCACGGCTGAATGGCCTTATGCATCTGACCAAGAAGCTTATAGAAATCAGGACAATGTTACTCAGCATTGACCAAAGTGATGCGTTGAAGCTGCCAAGTATTGTTGTCATCGGGAGCCAGAGTTCTGGCAAGAGTTCCGTGCTGGAGGCCATTGTAGGACATGAGTTTCTCCCGAAGTGAGCTTTGTCCCCCCTTATTCCTTTTCGCATCTCACCGCTCTGTCAGGGGGAGTAACATGGTCACGCGTCGCCCTATTGAGCTGACCCTCATCCATACACCGCCTGGCGCCAATGGCCAGGCTATTGAATACGGCGAATTCCCTTCTCTTGGCCTGGGCAAGATTACAGATTTCTCGCAGATCCAGAAGACACTAACCGACCTCAACCTCGCTGTCCCAGCTTCGGAAGCCGTTTCAGATGAGCCAATCGACCTCCGGATATACAGCCCGAACGTCCCAGACCTCACCCTCATTGATCTTCCCGGATATGTACAAATCGCCTCCATGGACCAACCAGAGACGTTGAAGGAGAAGATTTCTGCTCTGTGCGAAAAGTACATACGGGAACCAAACATCGTCCTTGCCGTCTGTGCCGCTGATGTGGACCTTGCCAATTCTCCTGCGCTCAGGGCGAGCAGAAAGGTCGACCCTCTGGGACTGCGGACGCTTGGCGTCGTCACGAAGATGGACCTCGTGCCAGCCGAGCAAGGTGCAACGATCTTGTCTGGAAACCGCTATCCATTGCATCTGGGTTATGTCGGCGTGGTTTGCAAACCCTCTGGAAAGAAAGGCCGTCGCGAGACTTCAGATATTGCTGCACGACGCGGTGACGAGTACTTCCGAGATAACCGAGAACACTTCCACAGTTCCTCAGCTCTTATGGTGGGGACCGACACTCTCCGGAAACGCCTGATGGAAGTCCTGGAGTCGTCCATGGCCTCTTCACTCCACGGCATCACAAACGCCGTACAGCTGGAACTGGAGGAGGCCCAGTACCAGTTCAAAGTGCAGTATAACGACCGGCGAATCTCTCCTGAATCGTACGTTGCCGAGACCATCGACGCCCTCAAGGGTCGCTTCAAGGAATTCACAGTTCAGTTCCGCAAGCCTGCGGTGCGCGCGAAACTCAAGAACATGCTCGACGAACGTGTTATGGATGTCCTCGAGCAGTTGTACTGGAGCGATAAGCGTGTCGGCGAATTCACTGGCCTTGGAGAAGATAAACGTCTCAAACCAGAAGACGTAGAGCCCTACTGGAAGTACAAACTCGAGGCCGCGTCCTCATTGCTCACCAAGTCAGGAGTCGGGCGTGATGCGACTCTCCTCGTGGCCGATGGTCTGCGCACACTGATAGATAACATTGCAGCCGGCGAACCATTTAACTTCCACCCACGTGCCAGTGAGCGCCTCGAGCAATTCGCGCACATGATCCTGCGCGACCGCATTCCCCTCACATCAGACCAGGTTGAGAACTGTATCAAGCCCTACAAGTACGAGGTCGAAGTAGACGAGCGCGAATGGGAGAACGGCCGGACGGAAGCCGTCAAGCTCTTTGAGCGCGAACTTAACATGTGCGAGGAGAAGCTCAAGGATATCCGCAAGAAGGTCGGCGGCTCGCGGAGGCTTAATAACTTGATGGGATATGTGCGAAGCCTCGAAGAACGAGAACGAGAAAGGCAAAAACGACGGGTCGCACAAGCAGCGGCCGGGGAAGAGATCGATGAGGTGTCAGAAGAGTCATACAAATACACGCCTGCGCAACTCGTGGATGGTATGCCTTGTTCTGGGGACACTCCTTGGCGACTCCTGCTCACGACTTCTTAGCGCGTCACGCCGCCTTATATACCGACCGGCTAGATATCCTCAAGCTCCGTCTCGCTGCTCTCAAATCAAAGAGGTGCAAAGCCGGCCCAGAAAGCGACACGCTCTGTCCCGAAGCGTTTTTGAATGTGGTCGCGGATAAGCTCGCCCACACCTCATCTATGTTCATCAACATCGAGCTCCTCGACCAGTTCTTCTATCAGTTCCCGAGGGAGATCGACTCGCGGTTACTTTACGATCTAGATCGCAACGAGATTGTCGAGTTTGCGAGGGAAAACCCGGAGATCCGGAAACACCTAGAACTGCAGGAGCGGAAGGACAAATTGGAAGAGGTCAGTGATATCTGCTTCCTGAAACGTCGCTTATGGAACCGCGTTGCAGGTGATGAAACGGCTCAACAGTTTGTCCGTCCTTCGTGCGGACACCCAACCCACGCCACGGCGTCCGCGTGGCCTATTTAGCGGGATCCTTTGATGGTCGTCGCACGCCCTTTTTTTTTCTTTGTACATACACACACCTCTCAATCACTGTTTGCATCACGGATACGCTCGAATAATAATACTGTACGCTCACGCACGGCGACAAAAAGGGATCTCAGATGATTTCCTTAGCGACCAACCGGGAAGTAACCATTTTTAAGGTGATATCACATGAGTGCCAGGTCATGATGCATGATAGTTCGTCACGGTTGGCTTATTCAGTTAGCCGAGCCATTTACCACCAGCTCTACATAATTGGATTTCTTCCACCTTTACTTCACTCTCGTCTGTCTCTTCTCGACACCACCACATTATGTCTGACATCAAAGTCGAAGGTTACAAGGTAACTAACTATTATTCTTGCTGCGTTGGAAAAAGCAGAAGCAGAGACAATACCGTCATCACAGACTTCCGTAATCCTGGCCACACTCGGGCAAGTGTTTGACGGGTACAGCGACGAAGAGAGGGCAGCGCAGCTTAAAAAGGTGCATGCTCGTGTTCGTGCCCATCGCGAACCGTTTGTTCTCATTTTGGATCAAAATGGCAGAACAACGGCGTGTTCGAGTTCAAGGTCAAGGACGCTGCCGGAAAGGAGGCGTTCTGGACGATCGACCTCAAGAAGACGGGTACTGTGAAGAAGGGAGAGGCCAAGTCCCTGGGGCTGAAGCCCGATGTGACCATCATTCTGTCCGACGAGACGTTTGTCGAACTTGCGGATGGCAAGACGACTGGACAGAAGGCATTCATGAAGGGGGCCCTGAAGACGAAAGGAAACATGATGCTTGCCACAAAACTCGATGGCGTCCTTAAGGTAATGCCCCCCGCCCGTCCCGTCGTTGGTTCCATGAAAGCTAATGGATGTACCAGAGCGCAAAGGGGAGGGCAAAGCTTTGATACTATGTATTATGTTACTGTAATGGCACGGTCGTCATATTTTAAGTTTAAGAACGTGGGCGAGAATCCCACTGCATGCCCCCAAAGGGGTGGTGGGGTTGTTTCTGATTGGTCAGCTGAGCATGAAGGGTTCGCTCGCCCCGCTCTTAACCAAGACCGAGACCTCCTTTCAGAATAGCAACTCCCCGAACCAACCCTTTTTCCCCTTCATCCCATGAAATATATTGAAATTCCTAATCTTTCTCGACTAGCACAAGCATTAACACACGAAGGTCCCGAATGCTCGGTCCACACCCGGATAGAGGCATACAGTTGTAAGAACGTCAAGCGGGACAAGAAGCTCTTTAAGTCTTTGGAGAGTGCGTACAATGAAGAGATATCCCACTCGCCACCGGCACCCTCGTTCGTCGCCCTCGACCGAGAGGCCGAGATGACCCCTTTCGGTCCCATGGACAAGCACTCGTCGCGCAAGACGCTCTACTTGCTCATCGCGACGCTCAATGTCGCCTTTCCGGACCACGAATTCTCCGACGTCAAGCCTGCGCATTTCCACAAAGAACAGAGCGGGGCTGGCGTCCTCAACGCACTCAGCACGACCCTAGTTGCGCCACACCGCACGGGCATCCGCGCGCCGCGGACGTACTCCTCGTACCCACCCACTTCGGTCGACTTCTTCCCTTCCTCCCTCCCAACGTCATCGTCTCCCGCGCAGCCGCTTCCGAGTCCCTACGCGCCCCCGAAAATCGTCTCCGGCACACATCCGACGCTCTATCGCGCGCTCGACGAGGTCATCGGCCTCACCGAGTGCGAGGTCTTCTCCTACGTGCCCGACATCGAGTCCGACCCACACGCGAGCGACTTCTCCGATGACGAGGACGACGTCAAGTCCGTGGGGGACTCGGATTCATCCGACGACTCGGGCGACGAGCCTTTTGCCTTTGACGACTATGACATCGACGAGGCTGCTCCCGTTCACCGTCCGGCGGTCGGGCGTCGCTTGCGCGCACCTGCTGACGACGACTTTCACACGCACACGCTGCTGCGCCGCAGAGGCGCGCTGTTGTGGAGTTCGCATTGGTTCTTCTTCAATCGCAGACTGAAGCGAATACTGTTCGTCTCGGTCTGGGCGCGTTCACGAGGCATGACCAGGTGGGGAGACGATGACCTCTATGGCAGTCCTGGGAAACTGCAGACGATATCTGGAGAGCGATTTTTGGGTTGGGACGGTGCAATCGGTGCAGGTGCACGAGCTATGGGTCTTAGTGCCGCAGCCTGATGGCTTACTTTGGTCAGTTGCTTAATCCTAATATATTTTTGCGCAGCCTCACCGTTTCTGGCCCAGTGATGTAATGATTCTCCATCTAGCCTCCGCTTGCTTGATCATACCTTGTATCTATATTTATGTTCTATGCCTACCCCCCTCGGAGTTCCGTGTCGACTGCACGAACCTTTTCCGTACTCGTTTTACCTTATGCGCTCAATAGTTTTCTTGCTTATGGAATCCAATGGCGATTGTACTCTGCGGGCCCAAGGAGATTCCACTGCGTTCCCTTCAGGTGTTTGACGAGGACGATGATATTACCTAACATAAAACGATATGTACATTCGTGGTGGAGAAGGGGGATAAGCAGGGAGATGCAAGTACGGGGGCCGAGGAACAATCGCCAGGGGAGACGCCAGAAAGAGCCCTCGGTGGATCTCCATTACGGCCATGGAAGAGTAGCTTCGCCTTTCAAAGCAGGTGAGGGGTCGTATGAATGCAGGATCTCAGGTTGTTGTGTTCGAAGGAACTGAGACGCCACTGTGAGCAGTCCGGGGATAAGAAAGATAGTTATCAGAGAAAGTCACCCCGGACATCGAACGCTAGAAAGGGTGGCGGAGAGGTCGTGTACGTCTGCGAGAGCAGTGTTGTACGAGTCAACCTGTCAGTTGGGTCATAGTCTGCCGGGTCAGTCCGGGTCACTTGACTCGGGTCAGACCATTTTTTGGAAAGCGCGTCTAATTACGGCTTGTGCCGATGGGCCAGTAGCCCGCCCAACCCCTCCGCGTTGTAACTTCGTGCACAACCCATGTTCACGAGTATATGACCAATAAATTCTTGTTCATCATCCTTCTTGATTCTACTATGGCTACTAAGAGCTGGTCCTGGGCTCATTTCACTACTGATAACCAGCTTTTCTGAACCAACCACTTGTACAAGAATGTGTGGTGCAATGGCCATCAGCAAAACAAAAAGTGACTAGTGGAACTAGAACTAGATCTGCTAGTCCTTTTCTACTGACCTAGGTCCAGGAAGGTCTTGCTAGCACTAGGTGAATACCATAGATCTAGTTACCCTGATTAGCAACCTAGACCGTACTAGATCTAGGATATCTCCTTAGATCTAGTGATACCTTCCTAGATCTAGTGATACCTTCCTAGATCTAGTGATACCTTCCTAGATCTAGCAATACCTTCCTGGATCTAGTGATACCTTCCTGGATCTAGCAATACCTTTCTAGATCTAGTGATACCTTCCTGGATCTAGTGATACCTCCATAGATCTAGTATTTTCCATAGTTCCAGTATTTTTGAAGATCTAGTATTTTCATAGTTCTAGTATTATTTTCTGTTGTTCTAGTAACGTTTCGCAGATCTAGTTGTTTTTATTGGATCTAGTTATCTTTGTAGATCTAGTTATCATTATCACTCTAGTTTATCTTTGTCACTCTAGTTTGAGTCAATTGTCTAGTTCTGTTTTTGTAGCACTAAAGATGATATTGCTGGGCAGGGGTACAATAATACTAATACACTTCATATGTCATATATACACATGTCACACTGTGACATCTGGGTCAGTCTATGTCAATATTTGTGGACATGCTCATTGTCCTCTCTGCATCCCTCATCCAAGTCATGGCCTAGAGATTGCAGATAGACAGTTGTGTGTTCCTCAATTTGCTCCCAATTGTAATCTGTCAGCCTTTTTGCTGACTGGACAACCTCGTGTGCCCTCTTGCCCCAGGGATTATCTGTGAAGCTATTACCACGTGTACCACAAGGAACTGGTTTTCCTTGTTTCTCATCCTTGTTGGCCTTGCCATCTTTGCCATCGCTCAAGAGCATGAGCCTGTGTTCAACCTAAATACACCAGTGGTGTGACTATTAGATATACTGTTTCAAAGTAAGAGGCATCATACCACAACTGTCACAAGGGCAAGCCCTTCAATCTGTAGGCCATACTTGCCACCGACTGCCAATATTCTCTGAAGGTGCTTTGCATACACCTTCAAAACTGAGTCCAAACAGAACACTCCTCGTGAACCCTGTATTGTAGCCTTAAGTATGCAGGGTTTGGGCTAACTGTCAGTAACTGAAAAATCAGTGCTTACAGGCACATCTGGATTCTTGTACATGAAACACATTTCTTGTAGAGAATTTGTGACATATACCACATGATGCTTCAGGGAGCTGAATGAAATGTCTTCTTCCTTGGCTTTTTGACTCCAAAGCTCAGCAATGGTGCTATTGCTGGCCTTTCCTATGTTGCTGTGCCAGTTATTGAGCACATTTTCAGCCTATGTAGATGTCAACTTCCACACTGGCTCACTGATGGTGTATGCACCATGCCTGTCAGAATCTCACAGGCTTCCTGATCAAGTGCTACAGCAGGGAACACTTGCCTCCAGACAACCTTGGCCTCCTCTCCAACCTTACTATTGGTGCCAAAGGGATCCAACTGAGATCCAGCCCAGGCGATCAATGAGGGAACAAAGGACTTTCACCAGATTTGGCTGTTCTTTCTGTCAGGGAATGGCAGGTCCACTACCATGGCCTTTTTGCATCCAGACTTGACACTGGCAGTGGCTGGCTTCGTCCTCCCTGTAGACATCTTGGTGACATGTGTAAACATTATCCCTGTCTTCAAGTTTTAGCTTGAATATCAGTTTGTGCTTTTACACTGGCAGTGCTGAATTACTTACCTCTGCTGACCCATGTGCTGACAGTGACCTGTTGCCACTCCCCACTTTTCCTGTGGGTTGATGGATCCCTGGAACTCATGGCACTGTGCTCTTGCTGGCCTTAACTTGTGCCAGGGCTTCTTCAAGTTCATCGAGGCCATCAAAGTCCTCACTGACAGGGCCATTGCTATTGCCTTCAAATTTGGGGTTGGCCTGACTTGACTGCCCATGGCACTCTTGGTGATTTGGTACTTACATTAGCAGCAGTTGTGCAGAATGAGAATGAATATGGACTGAATGTAGTGGTAATGTTTGCTTTCCAATTGGAACTCAGCCCCCCAGGTATGGTGGCTATGGCGTAACTCCACTTCAGGTGCTTGGGGTCCCTGGTGTTATGTTCCTACTGACATATTGTCCAACTTGGACGGTTATCAGGTATTGGCACATGACTACTACTCATGGAACAAGCCGAAGTGCTTGAATGTCCCCTTAGTAGTCCAGACAAGGCAACCTCCTGATGAGATAATCAGTGTCACGTTTCGGACTCGGGAGGCGGATTTGACACCCTTACTGTACCGGTTGCAACTACGGCGGTAAGGTAGATTAGTTGCGGACTTAACCACGGTGATATGGTAGTGCGATAGGTGATACGGTACGATAGCTGACTGATGACCGACGCCACTATTACTGGTAGTAGTGGTATTAGGATTGAGATACTTACGCGATACGTTGGACGCTACATTACAGTGACTCATAGCAGCGCTTGAAAGCCTGCTCGACTTGTATTTAAACTGTCTTGTGAAGACCAAGATACACCATCTTGGTCTTCTTGAATCGCCACTCTATTCTCTCTCTTTCTCTTCGTCTAAATCATTCCGGCTTCGCCCGTGATCAGCATAACAGAGTCTTGCCGGTGTGCCTCCGTGTATTCACTAAGGCAGGAGCTTGGGCCTTCGCGTCTTCAAGTCAACGTGTCTATATACCGCTAAGTCGTTACCGCCATTTGTGCTCAAGTCGAGCTAACGTCGTGGCAACGTTACATTAAGACCAAGATCCCATCGTGGCCGTAACAACCAGAGACCAGTGGACGAGCTTTCGTCCATATTTGCTCCAAAGAAGAGGAGAACGGAACGTCCCTACGCGCTTTCTGCAAGCTGCAAGTTGGAGGGAGAGACAGGAAGAAACTGGGTATTTTGTGGAATTCAACGGACCTAGCAGGTTCCGCCCAGTTGAGTTTAACTTCGATCATCTGTGCTGGGTAGAAGTTACGTGGAACCCCATAGAACATCAGTGGGACGCAGTACGACCAGCCGGACCTAGATATCACTGCGACATCGACGCGCGAGAACTCAACACCAGATCAGACTGGGGCCCCATCGACGGGCAGGTACGAGAACATTCGACAGGAGAAGTAGTGTCGGAAGAAGAGGACGAACACAGTGAAGAGAATAGTGAAGGACGAGATCCAAACCAGACAGAAACCAGCGGAGGAGCCATACAAGATCTCCTCGTAGAGAGAGCTGAGTCTGCGCACATCACCGAGCCAGAACCCATTCATATCCGATCCCCAGCCATCATGGCCACAATAACGCGCGCAATGGAGGAAGTCGCGATGGAAGAAGCGCGAGTAATACAAGACGAAGCAAGGAATATCATCATGCCAATCAATCCAGAAACGGGAGTACGTATGACCGCAGATGACGCCGCCATCTTCAGGGCGATAGGGTCAGATAGAGGAGACCCCCCGTCAGGAAGACGACCAACAATGGAACTCCCCCCGGGAATCGGAGGACCGGGAGACGACCCGCCGCCGCCACCAGGAGGAGGTGTCCCATTCGACTTACGAAGGACCGAGCCACCAAGAGAGCCGCCTCGTGGACCACCCGGAGGAGGAGGAGGCGGGGGCGGCGGAGGCGATGGTGGAGACGCGGGAAGAGGGCATCCCAGCGAGAAATTAACCGGCGAGCCACCCTCTATTTTTGACGGAGACAGACTTAAAGTCGATCAATTCCTCACGCAGTGGCATGTTTATTGGGGCATGAACCTAGACGCCCCCATCATGCGCAACGACTACAGGAGATGCCTCCTGTTCCTTTCATACATCAAAGGCGGAGCAGTCAGCGAATGGGTCTTATCCTTCCTGAACTGGCTCAATCGACAAATACAACGAGGGATCAGTCCCTATACTAGAGGTCTGTGGGACGCGGTAGCCGATGGCTTTAGCCAGAGGTTCGAGAACACACTCGAAAGGGAACAAGCACAAGCCATACTACGGAAAGGCTTTAAAATGGCAGGAGAGGACATTGACAAGTACGTCAATGACTTCGAACAACTAGCGCGGAAGGCTCACTACCATCTCAACGAACCACAAACCATCGACCTATTCACGGCGGGTTTGCCCAAGGAGCTATTCAAAAACGCCTTCCAGTTCGATGAACCCACGACATTCGACGACTGGAAGAGAGCTGTCCTCAAGCGACAGAAGAACTACATTCATCTCAAGGCAAGGCTCAATGAGTATAAAAATACCACGACCCAACCAAAGAAGCAAACCGGGAACGCAGGATGGGCACTCCCCCAGAATTTACCTCAGACTAACCCGTGGGCTATGGACACTTTGGCCGATCGCGCCAAAGTACGGCTGGCCGGATCGGAAGAAATCGACTTCAACAAGTTGCCCCACCACGATTGGCCAACACCACCGTTTCCACCAAGAGGAGGCCCAGGAGCTCGAGGACGAGGAAGGGGCGGGTCCAGGAGGGACCTAAGGAACGTCCTCTGTTATAACTGTCACGCGCCGGGACATCTCTCACGAAATTGCCCCTATCCCCGACAGCAGCGACAATGGCAAAACCCCCCGTCTAGCAGCAGAATGACGGAAACCGCCTGGCCAACGCAATGGCCGGGATCACCGGGGCCTGTATCCCAATACGAACCATCGCTGCCGGGATACGCCACGCCAGCGCCCAGCGCGACGCCCGCGCCACAAATCAAGGCAGCAAAAACGGCAGGAGAACAAGCGAAGGAATGGCTAACGCAAGTAGCCAACAGTACGGATGAGGTGAAAGATCTCATACTTCAAGATTTGTGGGGAAAAGAGGGTTTTCGGGACGCCTGAACCCGTCAGTCTGGGTGAGGGCCTTACAATGTAATTCTGTAATTGTGACAACGCGCTACCGATCTCTGCGAATTCCAGTGACTGTCCATACGAATTACCAAACGACTGAAACAAACGCGCTGGTGGACTCCGGGGCCACCGACAATTTCATCAAACCAGGAATGGCGGCACGGGCAGGAGTCCCGATAGAGCCATTAGAAACGCCTCGCAAAATATGGAATATAGATAATACGGAAAACAAAGCTGGGTTAATCACTCATTATGTTAACCTCGAAGTGAAAACACGCGGACAGATCAAGAAGATGACCTTCTTGGTAACCGACCTCGGCAGTGAAGACATGGTACTGGGCTATCCATGGCTGAGCGCCTTCGAGCCCACAATTAGTTGGGCAACGGCAACCATGCATCCGGACATGCAACCGGTAGTTCTGGCCACTACCGAAGAACTACTCACTCCGCCCACCATACGGGCCTTAATCGTAGCAGAAAAAGAAGCCATCGTTCAAGAGTTAACAGACGAATCCACGTTCGCACGAGCCACAACTTCGACAGAGCTGGCCATATCCGCAAAGCAACAGCAAACGGCAGCCGTGCTGCCTCCAGTATATGCTGAGTTTAGCACGCTATTCAATGAGCAGGCCTCGCATCGTTTCCCACCATCACGACCATGGGACCACGCCATCGACTTTAAGCCATCGGCGCCAGCAGCAATCGACTGCAAAATATACCCAATGACGCAGAAAGAAGAAGGAGAATTGAAGGACTTCCTCGATGAGAAGTTAAAACAGGGTTACCTACGCCCGTCCATCTCCCCGTACGCCTCATCCTTCTTCTTTATCAAAAAGAAGGACGGAAAACTACGCCCCGTACAGGACTACCGAGTTATCAACTCCCACACCATACGCAACCAGTACCTGCTGCCCCTAATCCAAGATCTGATCCTGGACCTCAGTAACGCACATATTTATACGAAGCTCGACATCCGCTGGGGCTACAATAATATTCGTATTCGCGACGGAGATCAAGAAAAGGCGGCGTTCAAAACCAAATTTGGCCTCTTCGAACCCACCGTTATGTTCTTCAGGCTCACCAACTCTCCCGCAACCTTCCAAGCGATGATGAACCATATCTATCGCGACACGATTGCGAAGCACGAACAGTTGGGGACAACGATACGTGTTTACATGGACGATATTGGCATCGCCACTCATTTTGACCACGACTTGGCAGCCCACATCGAGGCGGTACGCGATGTTCTCAGCGTCGCACGGGAGCACGACCTCTACTTCAAACTCGAGAAATGTCTGTTTCATCAGCCGCGGATGGATTACCTGGGGGTAATCCTTGAGAGGGGGGTGACCCGAATGGACCCTGTAAAAGTTCAAGGCATCAAAGATTGGCCAACGCCGACAAAGGTCAAAGACGTCCGCTTGTTCCTTGGCTTCTGCAACTTTTACCGACTTTTCATCCGCGGATTCACAAACCACGCAAAACCGCTCACCAAGTTGACGCGAAAAGATGAAGAATGGAGGTGGACTAACGAGGAAGACGCCGCGTTCAACACCCTCAAACGCCTGGTAACGGAAGAACCGGTACTGGCACACCCAGTCCTTCAAGACCCGTTCGAATTGGAGGTTGACGCCTCCGGATACGCGGTGGGAGCTGTACTGTTACAACGAAAATCTGACGGAAAACGACATCCTATAGGCTATTATTCAGCCACGCTCTCAGAGGCAGAGCGAAATTACGACATTTACGACCTAGAATTGCTTGCGATAGTCAAGGCGCTACGGAACTGGAGACCGCTACTCGCAGGAGCCCCGCACAAAATCAAAATATACTCGGACCACCTCAACCTACAGTATTGGAAGTCACCGCAGAAGATTAGTAGATGGGTTGCAAGGGAAGTGCTCGAACTCTCGGAATACGACTTTGAGATTCACCACATCAAAGGGAAGAACAACGGTAGGGCCGATGCTCTCTCAAGACGCCCAGACTACGACCAAGGGATAAGCGACAACAGCGAAGTCGTTGTTCTACCCCCCGAAGTCTTTGTAAGAACCCTCAACACCGCCCAAACCTTTGTGGCAAACCCGAACCTACTGCAACCAAGACACCAACAAGACGAAGAGGTAATCAAAGTGTGGGCAGACCCCCACCGCCTTAAGAAAATAGAAGGGGAGTGGTACAAGGACGGCAGGTTCGTGATAACCGGACCAGCATCTACATATCGGGTGCTGATACACGATCACCACGACATACCAATACATGGACACCCCGGCATCGCGAGAACGCAACGAATCTTAGAACGGCACTACTGGTGGCCGCGACTGCGGAAAGACGTATATGAGTACGTGCAAGGCTGCGCGGAATGCCAGAGGAACAAAGTCAACACGCGACCCATACGGGCCGCGCTGCATCCAATCACGCCGGAGTTGGAAGCGACCCCCTTTCAGACGGTCGCCATGGACTTCATCACTAAACTCCCACTGTCAAATGAGTACGACAGTATACTGACGGTCACCGATCACGATTGCAGCAAAGCCTCAATTTTCATTCCATGTCGAGAAGAGATAACCGCAGAAGAGACAGCAGCACTGTACGTGACTCACGTGTTTAAACGCTTCGGATTACCTCGCAAGTGTATCAGTGACCGAGACCCCCGATTCGCGTCAAAGTTCACCAGAGAAGTATGCCGCATCCTGGGCATCCAGCAGAACATATCAACGGCGTACCACCCACGCACCGACGGACAGTCCGAGCGCACCAATCAATGGTTGGAGCAATATCTGCGCTTTTGGGTAAACGAGCGACAAAACAATTGGGTTGCTTATCTACCAATCGCCGAATTCGCGCACAACAATTGGCCGCATGAGCATACGAAGCAGTCGCCATTTCAACTTTTGATGGGGTATAACCCGCAAGCGGACTGGACTGATAAGCCGTCTCCTCTTCCTCAGGTGACGAAACGACTGGCGCAGCTAAAAGAAGCAAGAGAGGACGCCCAACGACTTATGAAGAAGGCACAAGAAGCATGGGTCCGTAACAAAGATACGCCCAAGTTCAAGAAGGGAGACCTCGTGTGGTTGGAAGGTAGGCACCTTCGCACCAATCAACCCACAGCGAAATTAGCGGCGCGACGCCACGGACCCTTTAGGGTGACACAGGTGATGTCCCCTTACAATTATCGATTGGAACTTCCCACGCAGTGGAGTATTCACCCAGTGTTCCACATCGATCTTCTCACACCATACAAACAAACGCCCCTCCATGGAGAAAATTTCACACGACCACCACCCGAGTTGATTGATGGAGAAGAAGAGTACGAGGTCGAGGCCATTCTAGACTCCCGGCACTTCGGCAGAGGAAGACGCCTCCAGTATTTGGTCAAGTGGAAAGGGTATCCGGACTCGGAGAATCAGTGGGTCAACAGAGATGACGTCTTTGCGCCAGAAGCACTTCGTCTTTATCAGGAAGCACAAGCCCACGGAAGAATGGTTAAAATGAGTCCGATCCGTACTCAGGAAAGTCATCCCCCTTTCCTTCGTTCCATCATCACTTCAATGCCCACTTCTCCCCTGCGCCATGTCACACAAGCAGAGCTCCTCGACTCCCTCGCCGAAGACGCCCGCGCCCTCTTGGCTGCGGACGACGACACCAAAGTCCCGAATACTCAGCTCACCCCATGGACACCTCTTGCACCAGCAGAGGGGCCTATCACCGCGCAAGAGTGGGCCCACGTCATCACACGATTCCCAGACCCGACTACTGCCCCGGACGATGAGCAAGCCATCGTCCACGTCTTCCGAAACGATCGCGGCGAACGAGAACCCATCGCCGCTATCCCCCCAAGCGACGACCTCATCGGCGTTCGCGGAATTTTCCCGAGCAACGACCAGCGTTCAAGCACTGATGGAGTACGAGTTGGAGGGTTGGAGGAAGGTAGCGGCGGCATGGCAGAAGGAGCAACTCGACTCCGCAGCGGCCCGACTGAGGGAGATGCGAGAACGACGGCAGCGATGGCGGCAGCTGAGGCTGGCCATGACGACGAAGATTACTACCCGTCAGCACATTCCTTCTTACGAACGAAGCGCGACGCTGATCATCCCGGCGTCACGCCATGGCTCGTCTACACCAACGGCTCCCCCATGTATCGAGGACGTGTGCGCGTGCCTGGCGCCGCCGATCACCGTCCGTTCACCGCCGCCGACGACCCAGCGCATGTCATTGCGCCTGAAGGGTTCCGGGCGAACCGACGACCCCATCACATTCGATACCCCATCACCGGGCCCGACGGAGTAGAGAGGGACGCATCGCACGTCCAGATCATCGGAGGAGCGGACCCCATGATACTAGGGGTCATACCGGGCTCGCCCCACGTATATGGTAAGCCCTTCTATGCCGAGCCCCACATATCCACGGCGCTCCGCCCCACCTATCCGCATGAGGACTTGGTGGTCTTCGAGGCGGACAAGATTACCGACCGCACCCTCAATCGCATCAACGATGAGTCCCTCACGGCGGAGGTCACGCGCTTTCGCGCGGCTAGCTACGAGCTGGACCAACTTCGCGCCAGGCTGAGTCAAATCCGCGCCATGATCGAATGTGCGCAGGACGACAGGCGCGACTCCATCTACCGACTGGAGCGTGCTACAGCGCTGGAGCGCATTGCCGAAGAACAACGAGGGTGGCCGGCGCGGGACTTTCGGTGAGTCGGGGTCTCACGCTGAAGAGAGGGTGATGTCACGTTTCGGACTCGGGAGGCGGATTTGACACCCTTACTGTACCGGTTGCAACTACGGTGGTAAGGTAGATTAGTTGCGGACTTAACCACGGTGATACGGTAGTGCGATAGGTGATACGGTACGATAGCTGACTGATGACCGACGCCACTATTACTGGTAGTAGTGGTATTAGGATTGAGATACTTACGCGATACGTTGGACGCTACATTACAGTGACTCATAGCAGCGCTTGAAAGCCTGCTCGACTTGTATTTAAACTGTCTTGTGAAGACCAAGATACGCCATCTTGGTCTTCTTGAATCGCCACTCTATTCTCTCTCTTTCTCTTCGTCTAAATCATTCCGGCTTCGCCCGTGATCAGCATAACAGAGTCTTGCCGGTGTGCCTCCGTGTATTCACTAAGGCAGGAGCTTGGGCCTTCGCGTCTTCAAGTCAACGTGTCTATATACCGCTAAGTCGTTACCGCCATTTGTGCTCAAGTCGAGCTAACGTCGTGGCGACGTTACAATCAGGGAATAAGAGGAGAAGAAGTTGAACAGCTGTCAACCAAAGGAGAGATGGGAGGCAAGCGGCAAGTCACAAAGGAAGGGAAAGCTTGAAGTCCTATTGAACAGTAGGAGAATACAAGAACTCAAGCTGGGGAATGCTCCATCCCAGTGTACTACCTATATACTAGTAACGGTGAAGTTTGCAGTCAGATCCAAACTCAGCAATCCTAGTATTGTACATGAGTCATACTGAGTCATAGATAAGTACAACCAATGGCATAAGGCCCTCAGTATTGTATCAGTCAGCACAAACGTGGCATCCAATCAGAACATACAGTGATATCTGTCCACAAGGCATAATGGTCATAAGACCCAGTCACAAACCATAAAGCATCAGAAAGCAGGCATGCAAGGCCCGCATGTAAGTCCAGAACTAACCCAATAACCTCTAAGCTTGATATGGCAAGTGGACTGTAACACTGGTTTGGCATGGTATTTGTGCCTATGCAAATACCACACTGAAACATTGTCACGTGACCGCCATCTGTCCACACTGTGTATGTGCAGCTTGGGCATACTCATCTCATCGTTCTAACTGCATAAGCAGCCCATCTTCTTTGTCTTCTTCTTTAGGTGAATCAGTGTTTGTCTGGCCAGACTCGTGGTATTCTCATTGAGGACCCACACATGATGCTGGTAAGTCACGTGGTCGAGGCACGTTCATTACACCTGGGTATAAGCAAAGCACTTAGTGTTTTGACATTGACATGGTGCAACTAGGCACACTTACACATTCACAGGTGTATTTGCAAGGGGCTCTTCAAGTTTGCACTTATTCCTTAAGGGTGCTGTGTCAGTTCCTCGCTGCATGCCAGTGGCGTCGACATCTTGTCTCAGGCTCAGTGAACCCCTCTTCACGTTCTGTGGACCCTGCTGGCAATCAATGCCTGGTACAACTACCTTACTCAGTGAATCATTCCAACCTTCTTTTTATAAGAGTATCTCTTCAGAATTGGAGCAGCATTGTCAGACTCAATCACGTCTTTGCTTTCATGTTGAGACCTCTTGAGACCTCTCCACTGACTCTAGCTCCTCACCTGTGTAAACTGAATTGTCCACAACCCATGAGGGCTCTTCTTCAGTATCCATTGCATCTTCAATGGAGCCATTGTTGCTAGTTGTTCATTGCCAGTCAGTCATATACCACTCTGGACACTTTCAAGACCTGTGCTCAGTACCAATGATCTATTTCAGTTTCTCCGTGAGCTACAGCCTGGGGCATCTGGTAACTTGAACTTCTGCAAAGAGATATCAAAATTTATTTATTTTATGGAAGGGACTCATACTGGATATCTGGCCTAGTGCTGTGTGCATGCACTTCTTCTTCATCTTGTTCTACAGCACTTCTACTCTCTGTGAGCTGCAATAGGACCACATTGCGCTTTTCTGCAGCTTTCTGTCTAGCAGCAATGGATGCTGCCTTCTTGTGTGCTTTGTCTTTAGCTACTTGCTTTGTTGTCCTTTTTTTTGGACCTGTATAACACAACTGGGATGTTTGTGCACATTTGATGTGTGTGTGGTAGGCATGCTAAAGGACTTGGAGAGGAAAGGAAGCACTGAGGGGTGTCTTCCTCCACACATCTCATTTATGCCAGACACTAATCAGGCACGTCCAGCTCTGTGTTCCTCCACCTGTATTTGTGCTGGGCAGCCATGAATTTCATTGTATTGATTGAATTTGATTCACTCCACATCATGGATTAGGCCAACTCTTCAGTGACTTGTGTACACCATCTTTACATTCTGGCCCTAGCTCAAATCACTGTGTTTCAGACTGACAAGGGATATCCTCAGACGGTACTAGGCTACTGCATTTGCCACCACAGTGATTGACATGAAATTTCGAAAACAGGATATTATGCCCACTTTGACAGAGAGATTCTCGAGTGTGGTTGATGATGTGAGACCCCAGACACCACCCATTGCGATACTAAAGATGGAGCAAAGGGTGAGGAAGTGTTGACAAATCCAGAGCAAAGCTTGAGGACAGCACAGAAAAGTAGATCGATTGTGAGAGGCCATTTCCACCTGTAGTGGTTGGACAGGATACTGAAGATGACCTAGGGTAGTAGTGGGAGACAATCAGTATCCTTTCTGAAAGTGGACACCTTGGGAGAGGAAGGGCGAGTGGAGCACACCTTCAGGTGGGAAGAATGCAGGAGTGACAGTTCCCCCAGCCCCAGATGCCCAGAATGTTGCACATGTGGTCATCAATTGTAGGTACAATAAATGGTTTGTGAAGGCACTGGATCTCTGAAAGCTGCAGCCACACAGTGGAACCATGCCCTCGTGGCCAACGCCATGGTAAAGACAAATAAGAAAAATGTGCTGTAACAGAGATAGTAGCACCAGATGGAGTGAAATCATCACATTTGGCAATGTTTTGAGTGATGCAGGCAGGAAGGGAATGGGCTCTGCCAGCAACAACAAGAACATATCCACCAAGGACTCAGTACTCAATGGGACAACATCGACAGCATATGGGAGTAGATTCAAATTCGTAAGGCCCAGAGAGAGATTCTGACAATGATCTGGGTAACTGATTGGGCAGCAGAGCAACAAGTGGGAGGTTGAACATCGAAAACTCCAGCAGAGGCAAAAGCTCAAGGGTGTGTGGATGCCAAGGTTCTTGGGGTTGAGCAGCCCAAAGTACAAGCAAGGGAGTAGAAGACAGTAGCAGAGGCCAAGGGGAGTGACATTGTATGGAGTCAAGTCCATGTGAGTTCAAAAGGTGGAGGGGATTCCACTGGATTAGAGAGGAAAGAATGGAAGATCCATGGGCCAAGGGGAGTTGGCCTGAGGGCTAGTGAGAGCGAGGCAATGAGAGTGAGATGAAGGCCAGAGAGAGCGAGGTGAGATAACTAGCGAACTTAATCCCTTATGGTAGGGCCTGACAAGGCCTGACTGCTGGGATAAGCATGCAGAGGTAGAAGAGGGGGAGAACCATGATAATCCTATTTCTGAGCCAAGAACACCACATTAGATACAAATGGTTGGTATCTAATGGTTTCTACAACTATGTGGATAGGAGTCAAGGGTATGAGCATAGGGGACGGCAAAGTGCCATAGGTACGAGCAAAGACAATGGAGTATGGTTGTGAACACGAGAATCCAAAACAGACTATCTAGGTGAAGGGAAGTGAGGATATGAAAATAAAGAGGGCTGAGAAATTATGCATAACAAGTCTTCCTCCAACTCCAACAGCAAGCACAGCAATCTGTGTGGTGTCTTGGGGGTGGCTAGAGACAGATGAGAGTTTGAAAGGAGACCCTGGAGATCGATGGGAGTTCAGGTGAAGTGATGAAAGGTAGGAGGGGGTCAGTGAGATGGGCAATGCGACCAGCCTGGGGTGTTGATGGACAAAGGTGGCACAAGGTGCAGGGACACGCGGCCTGTCTTTGAGTGGCCAATGGGCTGGTTCCAAGATAAGAACTGAGGTGAGTATGGGTGGCCGTCGTAGTTGAGGTTTGATGCGATATGGCAAAGAAGCAGAGTTAGAGAGGGAGAGGATGTGTGTGTGTGGTGAGGCTCAGTAAAAAGGATTAGTCAAGTGAAGTCACTAAAATAGAACATCAGTGTTACGCTCCACTGGCGTGAGTCTGACTTGGACCTTGAGATAGGCATAATCTACTTAGCAAAAACTGGGTGAATGGGGATCACATGTTAACCCAATGCGGCTGAACAGGGGCACTATGGGCACATGCTGCAGCAAAGGTAAAGAAGTACTATCCCTTAGCAGATAGAAGTGGAGGTACTCTTAGTCCAAGACTAAGGCAGACAGGAGACGAGTCAAGAGGGTGGATTGAAGAAGACCAAGATGGGGACTCTTGGTCTTCCAATGCGACTATTTATACAGATACACATGGGCTTTAAAGTGCCGCTGGAATAGTAGGTAACCAATAGTGTAACTAGCTTGAACCCTAGTACAGTTATCCTAGGAATGAGTCATACATGAGTCACAATCACATGCGAACTACTATGCTGACTGATGTGATGTAAGAGTCCATGACTAATACTACTATCAGGTTGTAGTCATAACTGACCATGAGTCATCCACAACATGTAATAAGTCCATACTATAACATTACCCCCTTTTCAGGAGTGAGGCCCACCTCACTAGTCCGCTTTCGATTCTTGCCTCATCTTCTCCACTTCATCTTCCATCCGCTCCAATATGTTAGCCCTCTCGAGATGATAGATACTCACCTTCTTATCTTCCGACACCATGTACCTTTCCTCCTGTAGCATCCTAATCTGCTTCTCCAGCTGGTCCTTGGCAAAGGCAAATTGCCAATATCGACGCAACTCCTCAATGAGGGTGACATCCCCAATGCACGTTAGCAATAGGTCAGTGGGGTGACGGTCATGGAGCATGAAATATTCTTCATGGGGAATAATGGCACGATTGTTACTTGGGAGATGTGGTGTGGCATAGAGGGGTTTCCCGTAAAGGAAGCCTGATCCCAGGGCTAGTCCGAGTATGAGGGGGTCTCCTCCTCGGATAACCTGTATGTGAGATGCTTGTACCGTTTGTCCATTGGGGAACTTGATCGGGAACGGAATGTAATGGGGTCCTTGATTGACCTGGAACCCTTCAGGGACAACTGCTCAGACTGCAGGGTCTCAGACGCCCATTGGCGTATAATGAGCCGCTTGTGCCACAGCAACTCTTCCTTGGTGCAGGGGGTTTCCCGAGGCATCAACAAGGTAGGGAGTGGCGGTTGGATCATCAGCATGGAATTCATGTTCAAGGAACATGTGCCTGATGGGGTAATGGTCAAGAAGCTCATCTTCATCCTCAGCTTCGTCCAATACTCCTTCCTCTCCTGCCTCATCTTGCGACGGCAGGTGGCGATATGCAGTTGCTCTTGCTGCCACCACGCTGCTGTCTCCTTCCATTCTTGCTTGTACTTCTTCATGGCATTCAGTGGTTGCACCGCGTGAGACAGCTGCTTGAAGCTGAAAAAGCTCATCTTTGGTGATGAACATTTCGGGCTCACTGGTGTCGGGATTGGTAAGGGCATACATTGGAGGCAGTGTTGGTTGAGTTGCTGCTGTATCGTCGCTGAGAGTTCCCTGTATGGGCACAGGGAATTGTTGCAATGTCTGGTGCAATTCTTCAGCAGTGATAGGCCTGTCATCCTCATGCTGCATGGTGGCACCATTGAGGGTTGCAATTCTAGTGGTTGCGGTGTCATTGGTGGCATTGGGGTTAGCAAGGGTGGTGGAGGAGTCGTTGACAAGAGTGGAGAGGAGTGCGAGCTGGTCATTGCATTGAGTGGAGGACATGAAAGAAGTGGATGATGGGGACTCATCATAGTGAGAGGTTATCCTTATATGTGTTTCTCTGTCGGGGTTGGAATGTTTGAACTCCCGAACGGCTTCGTTGGCGAATACGTCATCCTTATCTATCCACTGGTTATCTGAGTCAGGATAACCCTTCCATTTCACGAGGTATTGGAGCTGACATCTTCTGCCAAATTGCTGAGAGTCCAGAATCTTCTTGACCTCATATTCTTCTTCATTATCAACCAAATCCAGTGGTGGGTGCTGGTAGTTTGGTCTGTGCGTGGGTGTTTCGTGATAAGGTGTGAGAAGATCTATGTGGAAGACGTTGTGGATGCTCCACTGCATGGGAAGTTCAAGACGATAATTGACAGGGGACATCACCTGAATGACCTTAAACGGTCCATGGTGTCTTGCGGCTAGTTTTGTGGTTGGTTGGTGTGTATATAGGTGGTGTCCTTCAAGCCACATGAGGTCTCCTTCTTTGAATTTGGGCATATCTTTGTGCCTGACCCACAACTTCTGCGCCCTGGACATGCAGGAGAAGGCACATTGCTGTGCCTGTTTGAACTGGTCAAGTCTCAGCGACACTTGTGGAATAGGGGAGGGTCTATCAACCCAATCAGCGTGGGGATTGAACCCTGATAAGAGGAAGAAGGGGGACTCCCGCATGGTTTTGTTAGGCCAGTTGTTATGTGTGAATTCTGCCATGGGTAGATAATGAGTCCAGTTATCTTGCCACTCATTTACCCAAAAGCGGAGATATTGTTCCAGCCACTGATTCGTCCATTCCGATTGGCCATCGGTCCTGGGATGATAAGCAGTCGAGATATTTTGGCTGATGCCAAGAATTTTGCATATCTCTTGCATAAACTTGGATGCGAAGTGAGGATCTCGATCACTGATAACACATGAGGGGAGTCCAAATCATGGGAAGATGTGGGAGATGTACAGGGTGGCCATTCCTTTGGCAGTTATCTCTTCATTACAAGGGATGAAAATGGCAGCTTTGGTGCAATCATGGTCTGTCACCGTTAGGATGGAATTGTACCCACAAGAGACAGGGAGTTTAGTAATAAAGTCCACTGCAATAGTCTTGAACGGTAGGGCTTCTGGTTTGGGGTAGATAGGCTGTAGAGGTGCTCGAATGGGACAGAGGTTGACTTTGTGTCGCTGACATTCTGCACAACCCTTGACGTAGTCCATGACATCATTCTTCATCTGTGGCCACCAATAATGTCATTCTGTGAGTTAAAGAGTATGTTTGATCCCTGGATGGCTGTAGACAGGGGAATCATGGTGAGCAGTGATGATGGTACGCTTATCATGGATACCACCGGTGACCACCCAGCGTCCATCCTTGTACCATGTTCCTTCAATGTCTTTTAGTTTGTGTGCGTCAACCCAGGGTTTTAACTTAGCTTTGTCTTGTTTGTAAATGGGGTGTTCTGGGGTCATGTCTACTGGTAAGATCTCTGGTCTCCAGTGTTGGCATTGTAGTTCTTCAAGCGTGGTTGCACGTGCAAAGACCTTTTCCAGTAATACCATTACCCCTTCGTTATTGTTTTATCCTTGGTCGTAATCTGGTCTTCGTGATAGCGCATCGGCGCATCCGTTGGAGGCCCCTTTGATGTGATGAATCTTGAAGTCATATTCCAAGAGTTCGAGTACTTCCCTGGCAACACGCCTGCTAATTTTCTGTGGCGATTTCCAGTATTGTAGGTTGAGATGATCAGAAAATACTTTGATTTTGTGGGGAGAACCCACTAAAAGGGGTCTCCAATGTCTGAATGTATTGATGATGGCCAGGAGTTCAAGATCGTAGATGTTGTGTTTTCGCTTGGCTTCGTTAAGAGTAGAAGAGTAGTAGCCAGTAGGGTGCCTTTTACCGTCTGCTTTTCGTTGGAGAAGGACTGCACCTGTCGCAAAACTGGATGCATCAACTTCTAATTCGAATTGTTGTGTGAGGTCTGGATGTGCTAGGACAGGTTTGCTTGTGACAAGGGATTTAAGGTCTTGGGATGCCTTTTCTTCTTCTGTCCCCCAGTGCCATTTGACTCCTTTTTGTGTGAGTTTGTTGAGTGGTTGTGCCTTGGTTGCAAATCCTCATATAAAGGGTAGGTAAAAGTTGCAAAAACTGAGAAAAGAGCAGACATCCTTAACTTTGGTTGGCATAGGCCAGTCCTTGATGCCAGAAATTTTGACAGGGTCCATGCGCGTCACCCCCTTTTCAAGGATTACCCCCAGGTAATCCATGTGCGGAGAGTGGAAGAGACATTTTTCAAGTTTATAGTAGAGGTTGTGCTCTGCGGACATGCGGAGGACGTCTTTAACTGCTTCGATGTGGTCTTGGAGGGAGTGGTTAAGTCCTGTTGTGATGCCAATATCGTCCATGTACACTCGAATGACCGTACCGCGGGCTTTGTGTTTAGCCATGATATCTCTGAATATAAAGTTCATCATGGTCTGGAACATTGTGGGGGAGTTGGTTACAGCCGTTTTCATATCGATAGTCCGATTTTCGGAAAAGCTACTAGCGGGCTGAGTGAGCGGGGGTCAAGGATAACCAGTTATCTGAGATCTGATCGAAAAAAAATAAGGCTTATCTTTTTTTTTTTTCTTTTTCCCCCATCGCCCCACTTCCCATCACTGTCAATGCGCAATCGTCGTCACTTTTCTCAAGAAATCAAGGAGGTGGCCTTGCGCATGTCTCATCAAGGGGTATCTGATGCTGAGATAGAAGAGTATCTGGGCATCAGTGAGCGATCTATGAGACGGTTGAGGGCGACGTACCTTGCAACAGGTGAAGTGGTTCGGATACCAGTATGCCCAGGCCGGCCACGTCTCCTTGATGGTCTTGATTCACACGTTCGTTCTTTCCTTTTTGTTGCGACACCGCACTGACTATGGTCCTCAGTTTATTGAGGGCTGTATACTGCGGCAACCCGACATCTCACTCGAGGAATTGCAGACACAGCTCTTCAGGGTCACTGAAATTGAGGTCTCGACTGCAACAATTTGGAGGACGCTCCGGCGAATGGGATACACTATGAAGACGGTAAGTGACTTGATCATAACCCCCGGAATTACTGGAACTTGAAAGTCGACAGATCACACGGCCAGCCATTGAGCAAAACGAGGATGAACGCATCGCCTACAAAGTGCTCATCGGCGAGCACTACGAAGCCCATCAACTGGTTTTTGCAGACGAGAGTTCATTCAATTGAATGACTCTGAGGTGTTCTTTCGCGTGGGCTCAACGGGGAGACCGTGCACGTCGCCGAGAATTTTTTGTACGGGGTACACGGTAAGTGATTGTTGTTTTTCCGAGGCTGTATTGTCTAACTTCCACAGGTATTCTATCCTTCCCGCGCTGTCCCTCGATGGCATCCTTCATGCTGATGTCTTTGACCATGCGATAACTGGAGCCGACTTCCAAACTTTCATCGAAGGGCTGCTCGACCACATGCAGCCATACCCACTGCCCAACTCAGTTCTTGTAATGGACAACGCAGCGATACACAAGGTCGATGGGGTCCGAGAGATGATTGAGGAACGCGGCATGCGTCTCATCTATCTCCCCCCTTACTCGCCCAACCTGAACCCTATCGAGGAGGCGTTCTCCTCCATCAAGGCGTGGCTATGTGCCAATCGTGATTACATTCTTGGTGAGATTGAGGGTATCGGCGTGGATCCGTACAAGGTGATTTGGGAGGCAATCTATAGTGTGACGCCGGAGGACGCTTTCGGTTGGTACCAGCACAGCAAATATATTGCGTAGTCGTTCAGTTCACTAGTGTATTGCCTCCTTTGTCACAATCTATGCAATTAGTACGTGTGTTGTGGTTGTGTGCTACGGGTATCTTGGTGGTCGTCTACTCGACGGATGTGGCCTCAGTTGCCGCCCAATCATCTTCGTCACGGTTTTCGTCCTTCACCCACCCTTGCCTCTCCTGTTCTCCCTCCTCGTCACTTGACCATACGAAAATAGCCTCGTGACTCTCTTCTTTCAGCATCCGTCCTTTACCCTTCCTATCGCCTGGGACACGACTTGGACCGACAACCTCAACAACCTCAACGTCCTCGACCTTGTCCTCGACTGCCACCTCCTGCCTGTCACCCACTGTGACACCGTGACCTTCCCCATTCGGTCGCATCAGTGGCAACAGCCACTTCTTCACGTACACATGAAGACTACGTGCGCCTTCCTTCCCAAGACCCCCCACTGTCTCCAGCAATATCTGGTGCATCTCATACACCTCCATCACGGTGCTCATACCAAAGTCAACAAGCTCCGACTCCATATCAACATAGTCGAAGGTCGGAGATGGGTCATGGATATCCATCAGCTCCAGGAGGAGACGGACGGGTAGGTCAATTGGGGTGGGGGTTGCGGGGTTGGGCATCGACGTGGGACGCTGACGACTCGGAGTAGCTGGGTGAGTCTCCGATGTCACCGATGTTACTGATGCCCCCGCTGTAGACCCTGGCGATGCGATGTTCACTGCGACATGAACCTCGGGTACACCATGCGAGTTGTGGGCTCTCTTGCTAGTGGGTAGCCGGTCAAACGGCTTCAGGTTTGGGGGCAAGTCGATCCTCGCCTCATTGAGTGTCTATACCAGCATACGTGAGTACGGCAAACATTGTCCGCCATAGTCGCTCACAATTTTTTTTGCCCAAAATGTCATCGCCTTATGATCTAGGCATTTGTGGTTGTCGCGTCCACCCAAACGGTCGACATAACAATGGCCCCTATGGGCTTCGCATCTGAGGGCAATTTCTAACTCTTTGTATGCTTGATACACCGCCCCCTGTTTGGCGTTCACAGGTGGAGGGACATCGTCCTCGCGCCTACGTTTTCCCCTGCTACCTGATGCCTTTGGCACCTTTGACAGTGCCTTTGTCTACAAACGATTAGTAACACGGCCACTGGGAGCAAGAATTCCTCACCAAGTTCTGGATTTCAACGCTCACTGCGTTCTTATGGGCCACGATTATTTTTGTGTTCAGACGGGTGAGTGCGGCTTCCCACTCGTCCTCACTACTCAAGTATGACATCTTACCAAGATCCCCGGATAACTTATACCCCAACTGTACTGGTAATACGGCGTCACGAAGACGCTTCATTACTTCCATCTGAAGCTCATCCCAGCTCATCGCACTGTGTCCCTTGAAGACACTTTTTGCCTCGCTCGAGGCAACGCTCACATCAAATTCCCACACTGGAAGATCAGGTAAGCGAGTTTCGTTACAGTATATGTGAGCTGACTTACCTCCAGGTTCACGTTGACTGTTCACATAGCGCTTCCTAGCACTGCCCAAAGATCTCACAGGTGTTGCAGGAGGTTGGCGTGTTGGCGTCGATATTGGCATTGGCATAGGTCCAGCGGTACCACCGGCTGGGTGTGGAGGCGACACCATTGGCAATGGATGGGGATAGTACGGTGCGTACGGCGGCCATGGTTGATACTGCTGACTGAAACCATTGGGTGTTGGCGGGTAGGGCGCAAGTGGGGTTGGGCCTGGGGTCAACGGAGGAGGATATGGCACATGGTGGGGCAAGTATCCCGGGTGAGGAGCAACGTGAGGCGGCGGTAGAGGATAGCCCACTGGCGTGCGTTGCTGGGTGTTGCTGAGGTGCTGTGCAGGATCCATAGCAGAGTCAGGTAACGCATCGCCGCCATCGTCTTCACCATTTTATAACTGAATCAACCCCCAGCTCCAAACAAAATGTAGTACCTGCCATCATTCCACTTTATATTTTGGCCAATGCGGCCAACACAGGATGTGTCGTGCACTGGCAGATATTATGCTTGGTGAACGCGTAGATTGCGCAAAGTCGTAATAATCTCGACTTGCCTCTTTTCTTTTTCTTTTTTCTTTTTCTTTTCTCTTTTTTATTTTATTTTTTATTTCACCAAAAAATACGGTAAGTCTCGGCAAATATGCCGACGGGGGATCCCGGAACTCAGCCCGCTAGTAGCTTTTCCGAAAATCGGACTATCGATATGAAAACGGCTGTAAGCCAAAAAACATCACCGTTGGTTTGAATAATCTGTATCGTGTCTTGAACGCGGCCTTTTCTTCATCTCCTTCTTTGATGCATATGTTGTTGTACCCCCATCTAACATTGAGCTTAGTGTAGATGTGGGCATTGCTGAGGTCAGTAATGAGGTTGGAGATGAGAGGGAGCGGGTACTGATTGCGAATAGTGACTGCATTGATCTTTTGATAATCTTGGATGGGTCACAGCTTTCCATCCTTCTTTTTGATGAAGAAGAAGGATGAGGCATATGGAGACTTGGAGGGTCGTATGTATCCCTTCTTGAGTTGCTCATTGATCCATTCGCGTAACTTTTTGTCTTCTTCCTGGGTCATGGGGTATATTTTGCAGTCAATTGTGTCAGCTGTTCCTGGTTTGAATTCAATAGCATGATCCCAGGGCCTGCTGGGCAGAAACCTGTCCAACGCTTCTTCACTGAAGAGGTGTTCAAATTCGCAATACTCTGGAGGTAACTCAGCTTTGGTGACATATTGCTGGGCAGCAATGGCAAGGTCAGTGGTGGTTGCTCTGATTCGACAGCCCTCTTTGAATTGTCGTCATTGTTCGTTGGTGATGACACAAGAATGTACTATTTCATAGTCATCTTGAACAGTAGTTGTTGCCACTACTGGCATCGTTTTAATGTATGGATTTGTTGATCAGATGACGATGGGGAGCATGTCTTCGTGTATGATGGCTTGTGACCATTTGATTTGTGGGTCGTATATGGCAAGCCAGGGATATCCCAGTACAATGTCTTCATTGCTGATGTCTGTAATAAGGAAGCGTATTTCCTTGTGAATTCCTTTAGTTTGAACGTCAACATCGGTGTAATAAGTGATATGCCCCAACTTATTCTCTGTATTATCAATAATCCATATTTTCTTTGGGACGTTGAGTGGTTTGGTCCCAAGTCCCATCCTCTTTACGAAAGATGGTCTCATGAAGCAGTGGGTTGCTCCTGAGTTGACTAGTGCTCATATGTCGGCCATTGCGTAACTGGTGCAAATCAATACTGGAACTCTCATAGAACGATAGCGAGTCATGATTACACTGTTACAATTAACTGCCCTCACCCAGGCTGATGGGTTCAGGCGTCCTGAAAACCCTCCTTTTTCCATAGTTGTTGGAGGATAATATCTTTTACATTGTCTGTTTCTCCTGCTTGTTATGACTTTTCGGACTCGTTCTTTTCTTCTTCTTACTGAACTCCCCATTCCCCCACATTACGAGCCCTGTATGACTACGCGGACAATACGTTTACCCGGTTCCTATCACGCGCTCTGCTTATCATCGTTATCTTTTGATAAGACTCGACATGTGTTAGTTTCCATTCGATTCTCAATCACGCACAGACCCGCGTGATTCCTCCTTTGTTCTTGATACGGACATCCTTTGTTCCCATTATGTTCCACCTTTGTTCTCCGATGCGGAAGCGGCCTTATGCCCTCACTTGTACCCAGCGTATTTAAGCCTAGTGTTACCTAGCTTGTACGGTAGACTAGACTTCTTGTGTAATACTACACTCGTCTGCGCAGTCTCTCGAAACCCCGATCCTCGTCTTAGCTAGACCTTCGAGTCTTAGCCCTCCTCTACAGTCCAAGTGATGTACGTCCTTGTGACTCTTGTGCATCACCATTACTGAAGTCGAGCCTTTGAGCTTGGACTACCGACCATTTGACTGACTTAGCGCAAGTCGCGTTCAACGCCCCTGTAGTGGCGTTACACTGCTACTCCGTTAAGTCAATCACTGGTGCGCTGTTGAGGGGGTACTTCTTGGACCACCCTGGTAGCAACTTCGGGTTCTTGCTGATGATAGTTGGTGTCAATGTACCGACTGGTTGATGCTTGGGGTTGATACTCCCTTCACAGTTGTCTGCAATTGCGCACCATGTGTCCGTCCTTCCCACAATTATAACAGGTGACTGGCCTTTGATTGTTACGCCCTCCTCCTCTCTGTAAGAATCCTCCTCTAGGTCAATATGGGGGGTGAGGAGCGAGTATATCCTCAGCTCCTGCGAGTCGCCCCTGAATTTGATCTGCTGATGTGTCCATTGCATTTGGGTCTTGGGGTAGATTCCTTGGTTGCCAAGAGCTTCTTGGCAGTCCTTGCCATTGTCGCTGCTGGCATTGTTGCCCTTGCCCTTGTCCTTGAGGAACTCCCTTGTTTAATGCTGCTTTGAGGTGGAGGTATTGTTGTTGGCGGGTGGTGGCTGCTTCTTTCCACTCATGATAGTTACGAGGGTTATCAAGGGTGTAGACCTTTTCATACAGGTCTTTTGGTAATCCGCTTGCAAATAGATCCAGCATCTGTGGATCATCAAGTCGGTACTGAGCGCGGTGTATTAACTGTTTGAATTGGGTGCAATACTCATCTAGATTGCCTCCAATCATCTTGACACCCCTCTTAAGTTTGTATTGAGCTTGCTCTTGCTCCATTGTGTTTCTGAAGCGCTGCATGAAGCTGCGTGTGACTTCGTTCCACAGTCCTTCACTTGTTCGGGGTATGCCCGCTTGTATTTGGCCATTGAGCCAGGTAAGCATTGCTAATACCCACTTGCTGACGTTGACACCTTTGATGTAGGATAAGAAGAGTAGTGTCACGCCTCTGTGGGGGCGTGCGTTGTTCTGTAACAGATCCTGCCTAAGGCAAAGGACTCTGAGTTGGATCCCCACTGAGTGGAAGGACTCCTAAGGTCTTCTGTAATAGCTCCTACGCCGAGGTAACTAAGTCTATGGCAATCCCCCTATGATGAGGTGGGAAGGCCCTTCTGTAACAGCCCCTTGTGCTAAGGTGACTGAGTCTGTAGCAGTGGACGAGCGCTGAGGCCTAAGTCCAAAGGTCACGTGTCACTGGGCTGACCAGTAAGACAGGAAGAGGATAAGAGCGAAGTCAAGGGGAAGCCTGCACAGAGGCTGAGAGGGGAATGACCCAAAGGGGATAAGGGTCAAGGGTCTGAGGTTCTGGGTCAAGGGCTTGAGTGCTGAAGGAACTGAGGCACTCAAGGGGTCAATGGGAGATACAACACAGATAGTTGATTAAGCCAAAGCTAAGGAGTTAAGGCATACTACAGGGTTCCTTATATAGTACAGGATTGCGCCTGAGCGCATAGTGCTACTGGCTGCTATAGATAGAGTGGTGTGCTGGCAAGATGGTGTTAGGATGGTGTCATGCCAGCAAGGCAAGAGAAGGGTGAACAAGAATAGCACAGAAGGTGCTAGAATAATCTGATTGGGAGAAGCATAGGTTCAAGAAGATAATTATCAAGAGAGGAAATGGAGATGGATTGGATATGATAAGGACAAGAAAGGAAAGGTGACAGGGGAGTTTATGACAAGTAGGGCTTGTCGGTATGGTGTGGCCATGATGCCTTCATGTTATGCCCTAGCAGGGGCGTGGGTTCTGGAGGTTCTGAATCACACAAGTACCAAGCGAAGACGTCTGTTGTCTTATTGCTATGAAATACAAGTGGCAAAAGTGTGGCACCAAGTGCAGCACTACTCTGTAATGTAGGACTCCTCGTCCGAAGTGTCTGACACTTCTCTACACTTGATCTTGCTAGTGCACAGAGTATAACAGGTGTGACGCGTTGATATAGTTCAACTGCAAAGACTTTGAGGTGTCCTGGTCAAGGACTGAGGTAGGGGATGCACAAGAAGAAGGGAATAGAGCGAAGTCACACCAAAGCACGAAGGCAAGGTTGCTAGATTGCAAACGAAGCCAAGTCTGGCTTCCTACAGTCTATAGTACAGGTTTATATAGGGCGAGGTTCCAAACAACATGAACACAGACCCACACAAAAACAAAGAGACTAGAAGGAGTAAGAGATATTTGGATCAAGACAAACAACGCCACTAACAGTAGTAGCTCCTTTGGGTAACAAGGCATGGGACAGAAGGGGAAAGAACAAGATGAGAAACACACTGTAACTGATGTCCGAAGTGTCGGATCATAACATGAGCCCCTCTCTAAGTCAACTCTCCCTAGAGTGCTTCGAAGTCCATCAGGTTGTAGACATCATTGTCCACATCATTGGCTGGGGTGCTTTCACAAGGGAGGGGGCAGCAATGTTGGCAAAGGAAGTTGAAGGGGCCATGGGCCCCACACTTGCGACAATTTTCATACTTGGGACACTTGATTTCTTCGTGGCTGTTGCTGGTAAAACACTTGCCACACCACTGAGTGCGTTCTTCTGGGGCTGGCCAAAGACACTGGTAGGGGAAGTGGTCAGTGCTAGAACACCTCCAGCAGTACTTCTGTTTTTGAGGACAAGTGGAGGAGAGGTGGTCTTCAGACTGACACCTGTAACAAAGTCGGATGGTGCCAGTCCCCTTCTTGTTAGACCTGCGCTTGTGCCTTCTCTTTCTTTCTGCAGAGGGGCTAGGCCCTTCTGGTTTGTCGTGGAGTTCTGGCATGGAGTGGTAGTGAGGTGGAGCAGGGGCAGGAATGGGGTGGACTCCAAAGGGGTGAGTTTCTTCTTCAGGAGGAGGGGGGTGTAGTGTGAGCCACCGGTCAGCAATTTGGACATAGGCCTTGTGCTCTTGTAGCCTCCTTCGGGCACTGGTTAGTTGCATGTCCATGTTGAGGAGGTGCCTTTTGAGTGGCTCCATCGTCTTGTACAGGCCTTCAATCTCCTTTCGGAGGGCCTTCTGGTTTTGCAAGAATCGGCGAGTCCTGGAGATTTCTGCTGTGAGGCGGTCATCTCCCAGGTCTTCTAGGACTTCGTCGACTTGTCTGGTTGTGGGGGAAGCTTCGTCAAAGTTCTGCATCTGAGCTGGGGTGATAAGGGGAACTGGATTGTGGGGGTCGTCATCTTTGGAAAGGAGGAAGAGGGAGAGGCCATAGTGAGGGAGGTTTTTGCCCATGGTACCGATGACCTCTTCTTTGTTTTCACTGATCTTGATCCACTTGGCATCCTTTCGGATGTATGAGGTTGGGTCAGTGTCGTCAGGGATGAGGAAGTGGACATAGCGGCTGCTCCAGGGGTCGTTCAAGAAGAAGGGGTAGCCAGGGTTGTCATCCTCTTCAGCAGTGATGTGCATCCTTTCATAGTTAATAGGGAGTGCGTCCATGATTGGGTCGTTAACTATTTTGCTGAGGCGGGCTATAGCCACTCTGGGATCAGGGGGGGCGGTGATGGGTCGGTGTATCTCAGGAGTAGGGGGAGCTGTGTGTCCAGGAGGGGGAATGCGAAGGGCCACTCCTCCTTCTTCTGTTTCTATGACACTGGGCATAGTGGGATCGATGGCCTGTGGTTCCTGGACGAGTGAAGGCAAGGAAGGGGGTCGTACTGGGAAGGGGGAATAGCCGGAAGAGGGTGTGACAGAGGGTGTTTCGTCAAAAGGGCCTCTTTCCATGGCACGCGCAATGAGGCGTTCTACAGAGGAAGAGCGAGAGGGCATGGTGAAGAAGCTAGTGGGGAAGGTGGTTACTGTTCGTATTGTTACTTCCTTTTGTTTTAACCATTGTTTTGCTCCTTCACTTTTGGGGTTGCTTTCAAAGTGTTCCTGAATAAGTTCTGGGGCGTTGAGGTTCTTTTCTGGTTCCCAGCTATTGTGTGCATTGGAGTATCCTTTCCACTTGATTAGGAACTGTAACTGGTTCCTGTGGCGTCTTGTTTCTAGTATTTTCTTGACTTCCCACTCTTGTTCTCCATCTACTAGATCTGGGGGTGGTTCCATAAAGTTCTTTCCATGTATGGAGGTTTCTTTATATGGCATCAGGAGGGACGCATGGAATACTGGGTGGATCTGCCACTGATGGGGAAGTTTCAGGGCATATGTGGTGGCAGAGATCTTCTTCGTGACCCTGAAGGGTCCATATCTTTTTGGGGCTAACTTGAAACTAGGGTGCGTTGTTTTCAAGTTCCTGGCATCCAGCCATACACTATCTCCTTCTGTGTGTTGTTTGAAACGAGAGGACCCTTTGTAGAGTGACTGTGCATGGGTAATTGCTGCTTGGGCAGTCCTTCTGGCTTCCTGGATTCACTCTAGTCTTTCTTGTGTTCCTGGCACTGTGGTCGTTCTTTCTGGCTGGTGTACTCTTGGGATGTACCCGAGAATTAATTTGTAGGGTGCCTTTTTAGTGGTTGCGCTTGGCCAGGAGTTGTGGGTGTACTGTGCCAGTGGTAGTAGCTCTGTCCAATTGTCTTGTTGGTGGTTTATGAACATTTGGAGGTACTGTTCTAACCACTGGTTTGTTCGTTCTGATTGTCCATCTGTTTGTGGGTGGTATGCTGTGCTGATGTTTTGTTCTATGTTGAGCACTCTGCATAATTCTTTGATGAACTTCGCTGTGAATCTGGGGTCTCTGTCGGAGATGACCCTTCTTGGTAGTCCATAGTGTGGCAGGACAGTTTTGGCATAGAGTTTTGCCACTCCTTCTGCGTCTATTGTTTCGCTGCATGGGATAAAGAAGGCTGCTTTGGAACAGTCATGATCCGTGATGGTGAGAATTGTGTCATTGTCTCCTGATTGGGGTAGTTTTGTGATGAAGTCTAGAGCAATGGTTTCAAAAGGGAGTGCTTCTGGGTTAGTCTTGATGGGGAATATTGGTGGTTTTGGGTTCCCAGGGAAGTTCTTGTTTGATTGGCATGTGGCACAGCCCTTTACATATGCAGATATGTCATCTTTCATGTTTGGCCACCAAAAGTCTTGTGCCACTAACCACAAGGTCTTTGTTATTCCGGGGTGTCCAGCTGTTTTTGTATCGTGAAACAGGGAAATTACCCCCTTCTTTAGCGGTGTGTTGTCCACAACCACCAGTTTGTCACCTTTCCACCAGTGTTTGCCTTGTTTTACGAGGTGGAAGGGGGCAGCCCACTCGTCCAGAGTGTCTTGGTGGTCTAATTGGTGTGCCATGACCCAGTCATCTATCCTTATGGAGAGAGTGGAGTTTGCAAAGATAGTTGGGGTCAGGACCACCACATCAGTGTTATCTCCTGCTCCGGTGTCATGGTCAGGGTGTCTTGACAGGGCATCTGCATGGTTCTGGGGTCTGGGTTTGTGGTGAAGTTTGATGTGATAGTCTGCAAGTCTGGGGATGTACCACGCCACTCTCCTATTGATTTGTCGAGGGTGGCGATAATATTCTAGGTTTTTGTGGTCTGTAAACACTGTGATTTCATGGGGGGACCCTAAAAGAAGGTGTCTCCAGTGTTCTAGTCCTCTGATTACTGCCAGGAGTTCCCTGTCATGGATGTCATAGTTGCGCTCCACTTCTGAAAATGATTTGGAGAAGTATCCCACAGCTTGTGGTTTGTTTCGGCTGTCTCTTTGTGTTAAGATTGCCCCTGTGGCGAAAGCGGAGGCATCTACTTCTAGTTCAAAAGGTTTGTCCATATCTGGTTGACATAAGATGGGGTCTTTGCATACAAGCGTGATGAGGGTTTCTAAGGCTTCTGCTGCTTCTTTTGTCCATTTGAAGGGTCCTTCTGATGTCTTTATTGTGTCCGTGATGGGTCTTGCTAAGTGAGCGAAGTTGGGGATGAAGGGTCGCTGATAACTTAGTGTCCCCAACACACTTCTTGCTTGTTTGACTGACTTGATATCTCTTGGCCAGTCCTTTAGTCCTTCTACCTTCTTTGGGTCAATTTTGATCTGAGACCCATCGATGACAATGCCTAGGTAGTGGATCTTTCTTTGTTCGAACACGCATTTCAATGCTTTGAGGAAATAAGATTCCTTTTCGCAGATTTCTAAGAACTCGTGTACAATTTGTCTGTGGCGCTCTGTATCTTCTTCTGTGGCTATCAGGACATCGTCCATGTACACAAATAGTTCTCTGGGGTATTTGTCCATGAGTGGTCGGAGTATTCTGCTCATGGTTCTTGCAAAGGTGGCTGGTGCATTTGTGAGGCCAAAGGTCATGACTCGAGGAATGAACAGTCCCCTTGGTGTCTTGAAGGCTGCCTTCCACTGGTCTTCCTCTTTTATGTGGATGTTATGGTACCCCCATCTGATATCAAACTTTGAGAACAGTGTCTTCCCATTTAAGTTGGTCAAGATGTTGGAGATGAGAGGTAGTGGGTAAGTGTCTTTTATTGTCCAAGTATTTAGGGGTCTGTAGTCCAGGCTAGGGCGCAACCCTCCGTCTGTTTTCTTTCTGAAGAAGAAGGAGGAAGCGTAGGGGGAGCTTCCTTCATAGATGTATTGTCATGCCACTGTCGGGGCGTGCGTCGAGTCTGTAACAGGTCCGGCCTTAGGCCAAGGATACCGAGTCGGTCCGCTACTGAGTAGATCGGCACCTAAGTCTGTGTATGTTCCTTGATATAGCTCAAGGTAACAAGGCTTCAGAGAAGAGGACTGTGGTAGAGATGAGAGGACTGTGCTGAGGGACAAGACAGTAGATTGACGAAGCCCAAGCTAAGGAAATACAGGGTATACTATAGGGTTTATATAGCTAGTGTCTAGGGATGCCAGCGAGGCAGCTTAATGCCAGCAAAGCAAATACCAGCAGAGCTGAGAAGCGCGAGAAGAAGATGCCAGCAAGGCAAATGCCAGCAAAGCAAATGCCCGCAGAGCTGAGAAGCACAAGAAGAAGAGAGAGAAAAAGAAAGGGGGAAAGGAAGAATAGGGGCGTTCATGACATGTATCCTTTTGCTATGTTTTCGTCAAGATATGCCTTTAACTCCTTGTCTTCTTCTGGAGTCAAGGGGTAGATTTTGCAATTGATCTTGTTAGGTGCATCTGGTCGCAGTGTGATGGGATGGTCTTCTTCTCTTTCTGGGGGAAAGCACTGTGCTTCTTTGTCTGAGAATACTTTGTTGTGGCGCTGGTATTCTTCTGGGATTGCGGTTTCTTTTACTGGGTCAAAGGTTGTTTTGGTTGCTGCTGCTTTTGCTTCTTGGTGTCGCTTTCTTTGGAAGCGGTACCCTCCTGTCAGGATGGTGACTGCTTCTCCTTTCAGCTCTTGTTTCTTCCAGTCTATGTCTGGGTTTTCGTGTTCAAACCAGGGGTATCCAAAGATCATTCTGTCTTCCCCTAGGCTGGTTATGAAAAACTGGAAAGGAGTTTCTTCTTCTCCTCTTTTTATCCATAACTGGCATGTTTCCATCATGGTGCCATCTTTGTTTAGTGATCCATCTATGTTCCGGACCAATCTGGGTGGTTTCAAAGGAGTGGTTCCTAACCCAAGTTTTTGGATTAGGTTTCGGTCAATTAGGTTGTCTGTTGCACCGCTGTCCAGCAGCACATTTATGCGAGCTTCTTTGTAGTAAAGGCAAACGAGGACTTTGATTGTCATAGCACTATCGCGAACACTATACATTGAATTGGCCTCCCTGTCAGCTCTCACAGGTTGGCATCGCAAAAATCCTGATCTAAGGCATAGTAGCGTCTCTTTTCATCCTCAGTCATGCCTTGGACAAGTGCATGGGCTTGTTGGACTTTGTCTTCAGTTGTGGTAACAGCCACCAATGAGGTGCTTGCTTCTGGGGTGTATGGGGGTGCAGTGTCCGCTTCTTGGGTGTCTGTGGCTCTGGCTTTGGTTTGGTTGGTAGTGTTTTGTCATTGACAGTTCCTAGCCATGTGTCCTTGCTGTCTGCACTTGAAGCAGCGTCCTTCTTTCATGAGGGCTTTCTTTTCTTCTTTGGTAAGCTTCTTAAAGGGGGTGGAGGTGGTGGCATCTACATCCCTTGCATTTGGGTCTCGCTTTGGTCATCCTTGGTGGACGTTCTGAGTTGGCCCTGGGTTTCTATTCCCTGGTCTGGCTTTTAGCAGCTTCCAGCGTTGATGTTCTGCTCTGGCAGCGGTTTGCCATTCATCCATGGTGTTTGGAATAGTGGTTCGCATTAGGCAAGCACGGTACAGTCCTGTGGGTAGTCCTCTTTTGAAGAATTCTACCGTTCCAGGGGCATCTCTTGCCCATCCTGCTATTCCTGCAAGGTGTTTGAAGTTGAGGATGTAACTGTCCAATGCTCCACCCTGCATCATCAGGCTGATGAGCTTCTGATAGGCCCTTTCTTTGTTTAGGGTGTTGGTCCAGTCTCTGTCAAAGGTGTTGAGAAAACCGTCCCAAAGGTCTTTGCTGTTTTTGGTGAGGGCTTTGGTGTGGTCTATTAGTGCCGCTTCCATGTCATCTTCAGTTTGGTTGACCCATAGTTGTACTCTGGGTCCTTTGAACATTGTAAGGGCGAATAATACTCGTGCATAAGGTTCTTTGATAAGTTCATTCTCGCTGTTTAACTTGATGTATTGCAGTAGTTCTCTTTTGAACTGACCACTCTCTGTTCTATCTCCAGTGAATGGGGTAGGAGGTGCTCCTTTGAGTCCTCCTAAGCTTGTTGTTGGTGTTCCCCCTGTTCCGGTGCTTGAGCTGGTACCTGTGCCAGTGCCTGTGGTGTTTATAGCTGACACGATAAGTGTTGGCTGTGGTGTGATGGGAATCTGGGGTGGTTCGACTGGGGAAGGTAATCTGATTGGTGGTAGTGGGGCTGGGAATCCTTCTTCTGCTGGGGATGGTTCTATCCAAATAGGGATAGTGGGGCTGGCTTGTGACAAAGCCTGTGTGGGTACTGTGATGTCTAAGTGGTGTTCTGAGGAGTGAGATGGTTCTGAGTGTGATTCCACTTTGTCTGAGCTGGGTTCTTCTTCTGAGGAGTCTTGTTGTAGTCCGTATGTTCCTCTAGTGTTCCTTGGTGCTGAGGATGATTGTTGTGTAGGTGCTTCCAGGTTCTGTTCGTCTTCTTCATTCCACCAGCCTAGTCCTTCAGCAAATCTTTGGGGTGTGATGTTTATGGCTCTGGTGTGGTATGTATTCTGGAAGTATCGGAGGATGTACCAGTTGTTGTTGATGAATTCTACTGGTCTGAGTTCGCCTTTGATGAGGCACTTGTAGCAAGGTGGTCTGTTTGGTGTTGTGGCCCAGCGAGCTCCCCTTCCTAGTTGACTGCTTTTAACATGGTGTGGGAGGTCGTCTTGTGTTCTGGTTGTGACTGGGGTCCAATCGTTGTCTGATTCAAAGGTGACACTGATGCTAGCCACGATTGTGGTCTGTCTTGGGTGCTGATTTGTGTAAGGGGATGGCTGAAGCAGCCTCTTGTGTCAGGGAGGATCCGTTGCCCGGCTATGCCATCATTTCTGGGTTCTGTGGAGTGTCTGGTTGTTGGCTGATGTGTCCTCTTGGATCGTTGCCCACTCTGCTGTGTGGCAGTAGTGTCTTGGGTGTGTTGGACGTTGTAGACTTGGCTTATGTTACGCCCTAGCAGGGGCGTGGGTTCTGGAGGTTCTGAATCACACAAGTACCAAGCGAAGACGTCTGTTGTCTTATTGCTATGAAATACAAGTGGCAAAAGTGTGGCACCAAGTGCAGCACTACTCTGTAATGTAGGACTCCTCATCCGAAGTGTCTGACACTTCTCTACACTTGATCTTGCTAGTGCACAGAGTATAACAGGTGTGACACATTGATATAGTTCAACTGCAAAGACTTTGAGGTGTCCTGGTCAAGGACTGAGGTAGGGGATGCACAAGAAGAAGGGAATAGAGCGAAGTCACACCAAAGCACGAAGGCAAGGTTGCTAGATTGCAAACGAAGCCAAGTCTGGCTTCCTACAGTCTATAGTACAGGTTTATATAGGGCGAGGTTCCAAACAACATGAACACAGACCCACACAAAAACAAAGAGACTAGAAGGAGTAAGAGATATTTGGATCAAGACAAACAACACCACTAACAGTAGTAGCTCCTTTGGGTAACAAGGCATGGGACAGAAGGGGAAAGAACAAGATGAGAAACACACTGTAGCTGATGTCTGAAGCGTCAGATCATAACACTTCATCTGCATTCATGCCCCAGTAAACGTGCCATTGGGTGAGAAATGCCTCGAATTTTGCACGTTCTCTGTCGAATACTGTAGGTGTTTCACCAGCTAATTTGTTATTTTGGGGAGGAACAATGAGACCTGCACCTGGTAATCCTCCTCCGGGATGTCCTCCTCCTGGTGGTCTGCCAGGGAATCCTCCAGGGAATCCTCCGAACCCGTGTCCTTGTGGTGGTGGTCCTCCTCCCGGTAGGTCACCCAGGGGTCCACCCCCTCCACTCGGGGGGTCAGCTACATCTGGCCCAATGGCCCGATGGATAGCTACATCATCGTCAGTCATATGATGTCCTGTTTGCGGATTGATTGGAGCTAGTATAGCTCATGCTTCTTCTGCAATATGTCGTTGTTCTTCACAAGCCAACTGTTCTATAGTGTCAGTGGCTAATTGTACCTCTTCTTGTGTCATGGTGGTAGTGGCCATGGCAACTGCTGGGCTGTGGATGTGGATTACTTCTGGTTCAGTTTGATGAATGGTAAGGGACTCAGTTTGTTGTATGATATGATCACCAATGGCTCCTAGGCTGGTGTCTTCTGCTGGCATGGTTCCCCTACTTGGTGATTGTTGACTGTTAGAGGCTTCTTCTCCGCTAATCCCTTCGTCAGTGTGTTCCTGTGTCTGTCCGTCAATAGGACTGTAATCTGCATGACTATTGAGTTCTCACACGTTGATGTCACAATTGTAATTTCTTCCTGGTGGTCGTATAATGTCCCAGCAACAATCTATGGGGTTCCAAGTAACCTCGGTCCAACAGAGGTGTTCAAAATTGAACTCAACAGGTTGGAAATGGTTGGGACCATTAAACTCTACAAAATACCCAGTGTTTTCTCCTCGTTCTCTCCACTGGGCCACTCCTAAGAATCTTGTTGGTACGTTGCGATCCCCTTGTTGTTCAATGTGATAGGGATGAAAGGACATCCACTGGTCTCTGGTCGAATACACCATGATGAGGATCTTGGTCTTAATGTTACACTCCACCGGCATGAGTCCAACTTGGACCTTGAGATAGGTGTAATCGACTTAGCAAAAACTGGGCGAATGGGGATCACGTGTCAACCCAACGCGGCTGAACAGGGGCACTATGGGCACACGCTGCAGCAAAGGTAAAGAAGTACTATCCCTTAGCGGATAGAAGTGGAGGTACTCTTAGTCCGAGACTAAGGCAGACAGGAGACGAGTCAAGAGGGTGGATTGAAGAAGACCAAGATGGGGACTCTTGGTCTTCCAATGTGACTATTTATACAGATACATGTGGGCTTTAAAGTGCCACTGGAATAGTAGGTAACCAATAGTGTAACTAGCTTGAACCCTAGTACAGTTATCCTAGGAATGAGTCATACATGAGTCACAATCACATGCGAACTACTATGCTGACTGATGTGATGTAAGAGTCCATGACTAATACTACTATCGGGTTGTAGTCATAACCAACCATGAGTCATCCACAACACGTAATAAGTCCATACTGTAACATCAGAGGTGTGAATCCATTTGTCTTGGGGCTCATCCCTGGATCCCCCCATCTCTACGGCAAACCCCTCTACACCTATCCAATGCTGTTGGCAGTGGGACATGCCCACATCGCCCACAAGGACCTGGTCATCCTTGTGTCAGACAAGATCACCGACTGTGCACTCAACCACATAGGGGACGAGTCCCTGGTTGCAGAGGTGACACACTACTGGGCTGCTGCATATGAAGAAGAGTGGCTGGCTGCATGTATCCGCCAGCTGAAGGTGATGGCGCTAGCTGCGAAGGATGACAAACTCAACTGCATCTATCGGCTGGAGAGGGCCAATGTGTTTGAGAGGATTAGCGACAAGCAGTCAACTTGGCTGGCTTGAGACTTCTGGTGAGTCTGGGGTCTCACAATGAAAAGGGGGTGGTGTTACATTTCAGATCGGAACCCTTACTGTACCAGTTGTGACTACAGCTGTAAGGTATATTAGTCATGGACTCGGAGTTTACGATAGGAGGTAGGTGTTAGAAACTGACTTGATCCTAGTAGTAGTAGTAGTAGTAGTAGTATTAGGGTTTGCTCCCTTTTCACAATACGTTGGATGCTACATACTGTGACTCATAGCAGCACTTGAAAGTCTGCTCAACTTGTATTTAATGTGGTTTGCAAAGACCAAGATACGCCATCTTGGTCTTCTTCAATTGTCACTTCTCTGTCTCATCTCCTTGCCTTTGTCTCTTCAGTTTTCCTCTATACAAGGAAGTGCTGTTTGCCTAGTGTCTTTGAACATCTAGGAGTGCCTGCATGCCATACGTCTCAGATGTGCTTAGCTAAGTCCAGTCACCCTCATTTATGAGCTCAAGTCGAGCTAACGTCGTGACAGCGTTACACAAGAAGCCCTATATTACAGAGTAGTGCTGCACCTTGTGCCACAATCTTGCCACTTGTATTTCATAGCAATAAGACAACAGACATCTTCACTTGATACTTGTGCGATTCAGAACCCTCAGACCCATGCCCCTGCTAGGGCGTAACACTTAGCAAGTGAAGCAAAGTGGTGTCTGGCACACAAACAGTGAGAACTGATATTACATTTTGGAGAGGAGAAGACATACCTGGCACATAAACAGTGAGTGTTGATAAGTGACCCTTGTGCATTTAGCAGCTCGTATGGACCAGACTTGCAGCATGGACTGCTTTAGATTAGATTAATTGGACCTGTAGATTACTTACATTTGATCTGTACAATCTAGCATTGATCATTGCGTCATGTATGACATCATGTACTATGACATCATGTAGAACACTCTGGACACTTCATTGTACTCTGTCCTTTGTTCTCCTTTAGTTCTTATCTTTATTATGATGTCACTATGATATCATCCTTGTCTGGACTTTCCTTGTTCTTGCACACCTTGTTCTCTTTACACACACTCCTTTATAGAACAATGTGTTCCTTGTATTCTGTGACACTCTGTTACTTACCTTGTAGTTGTGTCACCCTCCTGTATAGTATAAGTAGTAGTGCTTGTACGCTCCTGGTCCACATCAGTTCCCTCACTGTTGTGTGCCAGACACTCTTGCTTTACCTTGCTTGACTCCTGTTGCTGCTCTCCAGCCACCCAGCCTATCTCACCACAGTCTTCTTAGTTCACTGTGAGTATGCTGCCTTTGTGTGCTGTTCATCAGTGAGAACTGATGTGGACCAGGAGCATACAAAGTACTCTACTTATACTTTTACAGAGGCATGACACTACTACAAAGATGGTAACTACAAGTCACAGAGTACAAGGGATGCATTGTTCTACAATAGGACAAAGGAGTGTGCAAAAGGAGAACAAGGCATATAGAACAAAAGAAAGTCTAGACAAGTATGATATCATAGTGACATCACAATAAAGATAATGCTAGAAAGAGGACAAAGAATGAAGTACAATGAAGAGTCCAGAGTAGTCCATATGATGTCATTGTACAGTGATGTCATAGATAAGCTAAGAAGTCCAAGATTGTATAGATCATATAATCTAATCTACAGGTCAATATATCTTATCTAAAGCAGTCCATATCTGCAAGTCCTTTGAGCTGCTAAGTGCACGTAGGTCACTTATCAATAGAAACCATACATTTTATACTACTGGGTTTTTATTTTATTTGTAAATATGAGTTGTAAGTAATTGTGAACCATCAAACACATGAGAATGCATCATAAGGGTTGTAAAGTAAATACACTGTAAGGCCTCTCAACCAAGGCAAAAGGTCATAGCTATCCATCACAGGGTCATACTGAAATTGAGACTGAAGCCAAAACCAAATGTGAAACAGTGGAATTGAGACTGCGGGCTAAGGGTGGTATGTGGCTGTGGCCCTTGTGACATCAGGCTCAGCATGCTTGTGCTTGATCTGAAGAAATAACCTAACAATGATAGTGATCAACAGGAACTGAAATCAGAGTGGTATAGTGTCACGTTTCTGGCTGTGGACCCTTACTGTACCGGTTGTGACTACGGCTGTAAGGTAAATTAGTCACAGACTCACGGCCTTAGGCCCTTATGATGGTGATACAGTAGTACGATAGGAGATTGGGTGCGATAGCTGACTGAGGATGGACGCCACTAATACTAGTAGTAGTAGTATTAGGATTTGAGTTACTTATGCGATACATTGGACGCTACCTTACTGTGACTCATAGCAGCACTTGAAAGCCTGCTCGACTTGTATTTAAGACTGCTTGTGAAGACCAAGATACACCATCTTGGTCTTCTTGAATTGTCACTTGTCTTATCCTTCTCTTGCTCGTCCGCCTTCCAGTATTCTCTGGTTTTTCTTCTTATCCCGATTCTACGTTCGTCAAGTCAGAGAAGCGAGACTTGCCGGTGTGCCTTCACACATTCACTAAGGCAAGAGCACGGGTCTCCGTACCGTCGTGACTATTCGCTAAGTTGTTACCATCACATTGCGCTCAAGTCGAGCTAACGTCGTGACGGCGTTACATATAGTAACAGCTGAAGGCCATAGTCCAAAAATTAGAGCATAGGATCACTCATGCTGAGGCAAGACAACTCCCCTGGGCCATCAGCCTGGTATGGTCCAGACAGGATCCCAGTGCCACATGCTCCCCCATAAGTCAGGCTCACTGCACATTTCAGCAAACTAACTTTATTGGGCAATATTGGGGTGCAACCAAGTTTTGATATCACACAGCACCCTGATCAACTACAATCAAGGAGATGGAGAAGATGGTAAAGGAATCTCTTGACAATGTTCCTCTCCTTCAAATTCAAAGGTGTGTTTCTTTTTTGTTTTCTCAATTGTCTCCCAAACTCACACCCTGTTCTCTAGGTTCACAAATTGTTCAGCTTGTTTCATTGCTGCTTACAGGGAGGGTCTGTTGGGCACACAGGTGGCTTGGGCTAATAAGAAGTATCATAGTCATTGTACACTACCACCTCAATGTATCCTAGAGGCTAGAACTGTTGAAGTGAGTTCTAATATTATCTTATCGATTGTTTCCTTTGTACCCGTATGGACTGTGTGCAAACCCGCACAAGTCCCTTTGATTTACTGCCTCGGCTTGTTATTTTCTTGTGTTCGGATGCTGGACCGTATGTCCTGGATCCTGTCCCAGTCATACTTGGCCGCGGATTCACTATACCGTCGCTCTGCAGAAGCAGAGCATAAAACTTCCAACTATACAGTTTATATTTCCTACAGTTATATAAGTCCCTACTTCTGCTCAGTAGTACCTCAGCTTTTGCCCTGTTAGTGCGTGCAAACACTGAGGTAAGTTATCCGTACTACACTTTATATTCGCCTGTGCTCATACACTTCGTAGTATATTGTCTTCTCATGCAGGTGAATAGATTATTAGCTTTTGCCCTGTTAGTGTGTGCAAATGCTGAGTATATTGTCTTCTCGTGCAAACATATTCCACGTGCACGATCATTCACTAACAAGTTTATTTACTATCTATTCATTCTGAGCGTCCATACCTCGTAAGAGGTTATGGGCCCTGCCCTTCCCGCTGCTATGAACGATCCGCTCCCTACCTCTGTCCCCCAGCTCGATCCCACCGGCTCCAATTGGGCCATCTTCAGCATGCGTTTCCAGGAGGCCATGGAAGCCAACCAGAAGTGGGGCCATTTCACCGGCAAATCCAAGTGTCCTGTCGTGGCTGACCCAGTCAAGCCAATGGACGATGAAAAGAAAGCCATTGCCGAGTGGACTCAGGATGAGACTGTAGCCAAGTACCTCCTTTCCCAATGACTTCCTGACTCCACTGCCGTTCACCTAAAGTCACTCACCTCTGCCAAAGAACGCTGGAACAAGGTTACCACCGAGTTCAGCGTAAAGAGTCAGTATGCAGAGACCGACATGCTTACCGCTTTCTCCGAGATGCATTGCCCGTGCAGCAGGGACGTTTGTCAGTTCCTTGGTCAAATGCGCGTGAAGCGCGAAGAACTTGCAGCAGTTGGCATCACCATGACCCAGAAGGAGTACAGATCAGCCATCATCAAGGCCATCCCTGATGAAATGTCGAAATTCACTTTGGGTTTTCTCACCACTGCGCGCGTACTATCACCCTCCACCGACATCGACCCCAACCTCCTTATAGACCACATCTCCAAGGAGGCCGATCGTCTGGTGGTGCGGCGCAAGTGCGATGGAGCCCCATCCAGCAAAGGGAAGCAACCCCAGAGCCAAGACGAGGTGATGGCAGCAACACAAGTGTTACGGTACAGACTCGATGACTCATTACACTCGACTCATGACTGGTTATGACTACGGTCCAGTATTAGCATTAGTCATGGACTCTTACATCGTATCAGTCAGCATAAGTAGTTTACATGTGATTGTGACTTGTGCATGACTTATTCCTAGGATAGCAGTACTAGGGTTCGAGCTAGTTACGCTATTGGATAGTTACTATTCCAGCAGCGCTTTAAAGCCCGTGTGTATTTGTATAAATAGTCGTCTTGGAAGACCAAGAGTCCCCATCTTGGTCTTCTTCAATCCACCTCTTGACTCGTCTCTTGCCTTGGCCTTTGGCTGAGTGTGCTTCCACTTCTATCCACCAAGGGATAGTACCTTTTGCTGCAGTGTGTGCCAGTGTGCCCCTGTTCAGCTTGCGTTGGGTTGACATGTGATCCCCATTCGCTTAACCTTTGCTAAGTCGATTACGCCTTCTTCAGAGTCCAAGTCGGACTAACGCCGGTGGAGTGTAACAACAAGGGGATGGCGGAAAGAAGCAGAGAAAAGGAAAGTGCCACAACTGTGGCAAGCTGGGTCACTGGGCACGCGAGTGCCATTCACCGAAGAAGGACACCCAGTCTAATCAAAATCAAAATCAGCCCAACTTGTCTGGTCAGTCTACCCAACCCCTGACATACCAGAATGCCACCAAGACCGAGAACAAGCCTGTAGGATCAGCCAATGTCATGGCAATCCCTGAAGACAACGCCAGCGCAGAGGGCTGGACGTCTGTTGAGCCAGATGGATGCTGGTCGGCCATGTTCACCGGGGACGTCTTCAAGCTACCCGGAAGCCAAGTTGTCACCCCTCAAGAGTGCGAAGAAGCAGGGGTGAGCGCCGCATTGTCTGGCGGGCTCACAGCAGCTGCTATCACGCAGATTGAGGCGGCGAGACCCGCCCGTGTAGAACTTTACGACTCCAGTGCCACACGCCATATTTTGCCCTATCGTGACGACTTCCTGACTTACTGATCGCTTGAGCATCTGGTCTTCCTGAACACAGCCAACAGCCAGCAGTTCCTGGCTGTGGGCACTGGCAGCATGGTGGTCAGTGCGCTGAATGGAAACAGCGAGTCCGAGCTCATGCTCGAGAACGTACTGCACGCACCGTCTGTCAGCTACACCTTAGTGTCCCTCGGGGCGTTGGACAGCCTGGGCTACCGCATCGCAATCAGCGGGGGCCACCTCAAAATCCAGTCTGGCATGGGAGAGCATCTTGTGAGCATCACGTGCACGCCGCGTGGACTGTATCGTGTTGCGCATGAGTGTGATGGCAGGTATGCTGTGGAAATTGTCAGTGTCATGGAGCTTCACAGGCACATGGGGCATATTGCACCCGCCAGCGCACGCAAGCTCATCGAAGCCAGGCTCGTCACCAGCATTGCCCTTGACCCAAATTCGCAGGAAGAACACTGCAAGGCATGCCTTTATGCCCATGCCACCTGTCAGCCCATCCCCAAATTACGCGTCAGCCCCCAAGCCAAGAACTTTGGAGATGAGATACATACCGATGTGTGGGGCCCAGCCTCGGTTGCAATGCATCAAGGTCACCGGTACTTCATCATGTTCACCGACGACGCCACCCACTATACTGTGACTTACCTCTTAGTGGAAAAGAGCAGCGCCTTCGCAAACTACTGCCAGTTCGAGGCATGGGTGCAAATGCAGAACCACTGCACCACCATCAAAGTCTTGAGGTCAGATCAGGGCGGCGAGTACCTGAGCGAGGCATTCAACACCCACCTTGCCAATGCTGGTACTGCACGCAGACTTACTGTGCACAACTTGCCGCAACTGAACAGTGTTGCGGAACAACTCAATCGCACCCTCGTGGAGAAGGTCCGTGCGCTCCTGCATTCGGCCAGCCTTCCCCAGAGTCTGTGGGGGGAAGCCATTCGGCATTCGACATGGTTGAAGAACCATACCTCAACCCACGCCCTTGGCGGCAGCATGCCCTGGCAAGCACTGTACGGGGCCCCTCCTGACCTGTCCGGCTTGAAACGCTTCAGCGAGTCCGTTTGGGTGCACGACCTGGATGGCTCGAAACTTGATCCGTGTGCACACGAAGGATGGTGGCTCAGCTTGGACATTGAGTCACGTGGCCACTGTGTATACTGGCCCACGAGCAGATCCGTCGGTGTTGAAAGAAACGTCTATTTCACCGTGGCCAAGTGTCTCAAGGGGGAGCAGATGGATGTACCTACCTCCAAAACTTTGCCCAAGTCGCATGCCACGCCAATACCCTTGCTGTTCACGCCACCGCTGCCTTCAGCGCCTCCCCAGCCAGTCCCTGCCCCAGCACCTCCGTCAAGGCAATCATTGTTGTCATCGCTGTCGTCGTTGTCAGAGGTTGAGTCTATGCTGCCAGAACCCGAGCCAGAGCGTACCAGTCACCTCAGAAAACCATCTCGCATCATGCGAGAGCTCCAAGCAGGCGTTGGCGTCGCCTCCACTCGTCGTTCGGACCCAGTCATACCCAGGGGAATTTCCATCCCTGGTAGCTTTGCAGATGATGAGGGGGAGTCCATCGATATGGCGTGGTCAGTCGAAAGCGGCCTACCAACCTTGCGCGAAAATTGGGTTGGAGTCGAAATGGCTCTGGTGGCTGAAACAGCTGATTCCAAAGCACTAGAACCCCGCAATCTTGCTGAGGCGAAACGCCAGCCTGACTGGCTGCTCTGGGAGCAGGCCATCCGTGAGGAGCTTGCCACTCTCCACGCTGCCAGCACCTGAACCCTTGAACACGCACCTCCTGGAGCCAACGTTATCAGGTCAAAATGGGTCTTCAAGGCGAAGAAAGATGCTTCCAGCAAAGTGGTGCAATACAAGGCACGACTTGTGGCACAAGGCTTCAGCCAAGTCGAGGGCGTCGACTACTTCGACACTTATGCCCCCGTTGCCCAACTTGCATCATCATGCACGGTAATCACAATGGCTAACTGCCTAGGACTGGAGCTACACCAGGTGGACATCAAGGGTGCATACCTCAACAGCGAGTTGATGCCTGACAAAGTACTGTACATGCATCACCCCCCGGGCTACCGTGAGGACACATCTGGCCACGTCCTACGTCTGCGAAAGTCCCTGTACGGCCTCAAACAGGCCGGGCGCCAGTGGTATCAAAAGTTCACTCAAATCCTCAGCAGCCTTGGGTTCCAACAGTGCAAGGTGGACCAGGCTGTGTTCTACAAGCACATCAAAAACCCCCGTGCAATCATCATCATCGCGGTGCACGTCGACGACTGCACAATTGCAGCTAGCAGCGCCGCAGCGGTCAATGCCCTCAAGGCTGGGCTCTGTAAGCACGTTGAGGTCACAGACCTCAGCAAGCTTCACTGGATGCTTGGAATTGAGGTGAAGTGGGACCGTGCCGGTGGCACAGTGCACCTGTTGCAGCGGTCCTATGTCGACTCAATCTTGCGACGCTTCGGTTTCGACAATGCGAAGACCGTCTCCACCCCCTTCGACACTCAAGTCCGGCTCACTTTGGAGCAAGCCCCAGCGGATGCGGCTGAATTTGTGGTCATGTGTGACGTGTCCTACCGCGAGGCTGTCAGCGCGCTCAACTGGGCAGCGCTCACTACTTGCCCCGACATCACGTTCACGGTCGCCACTGTCACTTGATTCTCGGCTAACCCCGGAATGGCACACTGGACCACAGTAAAACGCATCTTCCACTATTTGGCAGGGACGCGCAATCTGTGGCTCACGTACAGCGAGGCGCATCGCACCCTGGTTGGGTACGCAGACACAGACGGCAGCATGACGGAGGACTGCCGCGCGATCACCGGATATGCCTTCCTCATTGACGGCGGTGCGGTCTCCTGGTCTTCGAAGAAGCAGGAGATCGTATCACTCTCTACCACCGAGAGCAAGTACGTTGCCGCGACACACGGCATGAAGGAGGCCTTATGGCTCCAGAACCTGCTGTCCAAGGTCTTCGAGCCCATCACAAATGCAACCACTTTGTTCTTGGACAATCAATCCGCGATCGCACTGACAAAAGATCATCAGTTCCACCCACACACCAAACACATCAACATGTGCTATCATTTTATCTGCTGGGTGGTTGAAAACGGCACTATACACCTCGTGTACTGCCCCACAGCAGACATGGTGGCCAACGCGCTGACCAAAGCGCTCCCCTCGCCCAAGGTCAAGCACTTTGCCAAGTGTCTCGGACTTCGCACGGTTTGAGGGGGAGTGTTGAAGTGAGTTCTAATATTATCTTATTGATTGTTTCCTTCGTACCCGTATGGACTGTGTGCAAACCCACACAAGTCCCTTTGATTTACTGCCTCGGCTTGTTATTTTCTTGCATTTGGATGCTGGACCGTATGTCCCAGATCCTGTCCTGGTCATACTCGGCCACAGATTCACTATACTGTCACTCTGCAGAAGCAGAGCATAAAACTTCCAACTATACAGTTTATATTTCCTACAGTTATATAAGTCCCTACTTCTGCTCAGTAGTACCTCAGCTTTTGCCCTGTTAGTGCACGCAAATGCTGAGGTAAGTTATCCGTACTACACTTTATATTCACCTGTGCTCATACGCTTCGTAGTATATTGTCTTCTCATGCAGGTGAATAGATTATTAGCTTTTGCCCTGTTAGTGCGCGCAAACGCTGAGTATATTGTCTTCTTGTGCAGACATATTCCGCGTGCACGATCATTCACTAACAAGTTTATTTACTATCTATTCATTCCGAGCGTCCATACCTCGTAAGAAGAACTACTGTGGACCCATAGAATTAATTTTCCAACTTTTCAATGCTTGAGACCTAGGAATTTGGCCAGGTCACATGACCCTAAACCTAGGGTTGGGGCTTAAGTAAAGGTTGCAGGTCCTTTATGGTGGCAGTCTTATGCCCTAACACCCTAGCCCCACAGATCTTAATTTTTTTTGGAAGATTGTTGGGATCTGTGTGCATAGAAACCTCTCAAAAATGACCACCTTTCTCTTTTGTTTACTTTCCCTTTATAGTCACCAATAAATTCCCTCTTTTTTTCTGATCATGTATCTACACAACCTACTATACATAGTGTAATTTTTTTGGGCTTAAAGGACATGGGAAAGCAGCAATCTATCCCAATCTCTGAGATTTGCACAACATTGTGCATTTGCAATAGCCTGTACATGATAGTACTTGACTTGTGGTAAATATAATATCTTATAAGCACTTAAATGTTTTTATCTTTTTTTGCTGGTGACGAATAGGAGACCGGATCAGGTGACCTTGAGGCTTCCTGATGACGTCAAAACCAACCCGGCGCTCATCACAGAGGTCATCATCCAACCTCTCGCATCGTGCTTCGACCGTGCCTGCAGACTTGTTCAGGTAAGAATGTCCCCCGAAATGTCGGGCCAGTCATTCTTTCACTGGCAGGTGGTGTGACCTTTCGTTGCTACACTAGCCTACGTTCCACACCGTTTTGCCTTAGCTCGGTCCATGGGAACTGTGGATTACTTCTTGGCCCTCATAACAAGTTACGAATATCCTAAGGCCTCTCACAGAACCTCTCGGAAGTCGGTTGTAATTTGGGCCACGCAGCCTGTAGGCCTCATCGACAATAAAAGATAGTCGATCTGCGCGTGTTTTCAACTGTCTGGGCCCAGAAAGTGGGTCTGGTGAGCAGCCTAGGCCCAAGGGACTCCATCAAGCCGTTCACGTAGCGCTTCTTTTCATTTCACATTCCCCGGAATTACGTCGGAGGCTTCTTTCCGCAATCCGCAATCCACACCACGCCGCAGGCGTTCGTTCCCACACGTCTTGCCTCTAATTTGTGCTGGCTTCGGCCCCCTTTCCCCTTTGCGTGCGTATGTGCATCAGGCAGGAGCGGGCTTGGTGCTCTAGAGCCACAAGTAACGTAGGACACTGGACCCGAACCGTGGCTTTTGATCTCCCGGAATGCATCATAACATAAAGCTCACCCCCTCGGTGTCAGTGGCGCCTCCTTGTGCACGTCAGTCAATGATCACGCACGCGGATCGAGTTTCTACACCCCCCCTCTGTCAGTTGATCATCCTGAAAGGGCGAGCTCCTCTTCTGCGATGATACAATGGTGACGATCGCTGCAGATCACGCACGTCGTGTTGCTGCGCCGTAGGGAGATCACCTCATCATCATCGGATCTAACTGCATACCTGGGAGATTTCGACTTGGCCGTTCCCGCGTGCTTCATCAGCTGATTGAAGACCATCGGAGAGTGGGGTGGAACCGGCGTGCGGACGCTCTCTGCCCAGCTGCCAGGCGCAGGCATTTTGTGGGGTGGAACCTGCTGGGCTTGGGGTGGGCAATAGGAGCAATTCGCATGGACTGACACAACACGCGGCAGTAAAACGAAACACGATTCGTATAGGCATTGGTGTACCGTACTTTGGTATCCGCATGAGGGTTAGTTTAGTTATAGCGAGTACAATACAGTAAAATCCCAACGTCATGAAAAAAAACATAGTAGTGAAATTCGGAGCGTGAGCGATGATGACGTCCTGGAACAATTCTGCGATACATGTGGTAAGGTCGATGCGCATTAAATAAGAGATGGTGTGACGAAAGCATATCAGAGCAGAGCGAGGTGCAAGATGACGAAAGGCGGGGTGGGGTGGGGGTGAGTATAGCGCCGGAGGTCAAATAATCGAGGTCGTAACTGCCTCCAGGATTACGCCTGGTATGCGCACGGCCGGGTGATCGCTTGGCCATGAGCGAAAAAGCCTAACCACTTAGCCCCATGACGAGGGGGCACGGGTGAGATCGGTCGATGGGCGCCGTGCTAAACTCGAGGTTCGCAGACCGGGACTAACTTGGCGCCGTCTGAGTGAGGGTATTTGTGAACAAGAAGCGAACACGCAAGCCTGGAAAACCCCCTCCCGTCGGTCAGCCCTAGCTCCACTGGTCCAAGTCCTCGGAAAGAACTCACTCTTTCACATAGGGGAACTAGGAGTGCAAGAATTGAAACCGATTCGAGAAAAAGTCCAATCACAAAAGCTCCTTCACGCTCTCCAACAGCACCTTGGGCTTAACCAGTAACGTGCTTTCCAACAGCTCTGCCCTGCTCCGCGTGGCGACTGCCTCTCCCCCCTTCATATCTAGGTATGAGGGCTGTCGCTCCTCTTCAACCTCCCCCCCCTTTCTCCGCTTCACCACGGACAGTCCAAAGGCGACCGTGCATAGCACGCCGCACGCCTCGCTCCCATACCCAGCGTACATGTTCTCCATGACGGCGGGATCGAATGGCCGACAGTTAGGCCAGACACCCCCAGCGCGGCCCTTACCGCGAGCGACGGGGGCGACAGAGGGGCTCTCGACTACGATCTCGAACCATGCGCTGCTCACGCCCTCGCGAAGTATGCGCGCGAGCGCTTCCGTCCGCTCGGCGATGTGGGATACGGCGTCACCAAAGCGCGCACGCAGCGGCTCGCGGTGTGTCCCGCGCTCGTCGGTGCACCCGGCGAGAGAAAGTATCGCAAGGATGCCACTGATGTGGCCCCCGCGAGAGGACGGATCATCGAGGGAGCTCGCCGATGCGTTCGATGGTGTCCGGGAGCGCGGCATCGGGAGTGCGAAGAGGCGCTGATCTGGCGTATTGTTCGCCGTGGATCCAGGTGTGGGGTATGGAGGGAGCGATATGGGGGAGATGAGGGAAGATGAGGGAAATGAGCCAGGATAAGCTGGGGCAGGTGCGCTGTAAGCTGATAACGCGCTCCGTGCGTACATATGGGTGAGTGTTCGCCAACGGGAGGTCGTCGCCTGTGGTTCTGCTTCGGTGTCAGCGTCATCGGATCAACTACGATATGCTGATGAATGCCTACCAGAAGACTGCATCTCGCGGAAGATATCGTTCAAGAAACGGTCGACCTCAGGGGAAACTCCAGCGCAGAAGGCATCGAGAACCTGTTGGCAACACCAGACCTCCCAAGCTTGGATGGCCAACTGCACTACAGTGGGATCGTTCTCGTGGTCGCCCTCGCGCAAGAGCGCTAGGATGCCATCGCCGATAGCATCGCGGACAAGCTCGCAATGAGATTCCTTCCACGAACCAGGTGCGCAGCGACCCAATTGGAATTCGTCGGATACTGCGGCTGCGAGCTGAAGGATCTCGGTGTTGAGGTCGTGCACGGCCTGGATTATCTGCTGGCCGGAGAAATCATCGGTCTTGGTAAGGAACGACTTGAGCGTCTTGAGTTCCTCCCCACTGGATTCTAGTGTTCGCACGGAGCTGGCCAGCTCGGCATACGAAGTGCGGAGTTTGTGGATTTCGGTGGCCTGGGCTTGACGAGCCGCGCAAGCTTGTGCCAGTTCTACAGAGAGCTGGCCCTTCTGGGAAACGAGGAGAGTGTTGGTGGAGCGCTGGTGTTCCAGCTCCATTTTTGTGCTCGAAAAGTCGGCCTGGATGTGCTCGAGTTGCCGCTGGAGGGAGAGGACTTGCTCTTGAAGTCTGCTGTTGAACGATTCGAGGTGCTTTACTCGAAGGCGATCGGCGTCTGTGGCACGATGGGCATCAATGGCATGGGAAAGTGGTCGGTCGTGGCGTTGACCGAGTCTACGAGGGACGGGCATTGGAGGGTAGTATGGAGCTGTCGTGGGTAGATCGTAGGAGCCGTCGTCACTCTGATCGTCGTCGGATGGACAGTCGTCTTCAAGGTCGTTGGAGATACGAACGGATGGTAGGTACGAAGCAATGAAGTTCCACAAGGCGTTCATTGTCTATGATGCGTGCTAAGCGGGGTTCACACGTGAACCAGGTCCACAAACATTTACGTTTGTAAATGGGCCTCGGGCGGGGGTTGAAGGTTGCTACGCGGTGGGGGAATTGGTCGGGGGTATAAAAAAAAACAAAAGGAAATTTTTTGGCAAGTTGAATGGGACGGACGTTATCGTAGGGAGAAGGGGGAGGACTGTTGTCAATTGTTGACTGCGGAAGGACAAGACAGAAACCAACCAGGTTAGGGCATCTTTAGGGGACGAATGACCAGCGGAGCCAACGTGGCGTCGCGTGTGAGGGTGTGTCTGCCTCGTTGAAGCCTCGTGTCTTTGCGACATGACACCAGAGATCGCCTGAATGCTGTCACTCAACTACGCTACTCACGCTTATCTCACCCTTCTTCTCGCTCAATCCTCCTCCCTCTTGGCTGATCCCTCCGTGGTTCATCCCCACCTGAAGCACGTTGGTCCAGTGAGACTCTTCCAAACTCGATCCGCTCCGTTTCCTCACCACCAACGAACAGGTTGGTCAACTCCCAGACATTCATCTATTTTCGGTGCCAAAAACAACGTGGGAGCACTCGTCCGCGGCAATCATCAATGCCCTTCGTCAGACAGATGGCGTTCTAAAGGTGGATATCCAAGAACCCCGAATCAGAGCGAAGAGAGGTCCGCTCTATACCCTCAACCCTGACGCCCGTGCCAACTTATCAACCTTTTCATAGACTAGCATGACTTTTGAAGGGCATCGCCGTCCTCTTGTGAGGTGGCCTTTTTTTTCCTCACCTCTGCGATGCCTCTGGACCATTCTGCTTACGTGTCTATCGATCGTTCCCGTGCCTCTCTCTAAAGGTGGCACATGTACCGTTCTAGAATATCACTTGGAATATACTCTCAGGTCTTCTTTCCCGGAAAATTTCTGGCACTGACACGGCACACCAGAACGCCTAATTAGGATATACCGAAGTTCTAGCTCGGCTTGGCCTCTGACACCTACGAATGTTTCGGAACAAGTCTGGATTGGGCGACTGGCGCTTAACTCTGGACAATGGAGGGCATTCACGCGTGTCGGGACGAGGAGAGTCATTTTGTTTCATTACCGTTGAGAGAGGAGAGGCAAGGGTGTGATTGATACTCAGCCACCGTATGAAGTGGCTCTGGGTGTCACAAGACGAGTGACGTCATTTAAGACAGAGCTGGTTGGAGAGTGGATAACATGTGTAAGGCTTCTCCCCAATAACTTTCAACAAACGTCGAACAACCCACGACTCGCAAGATAGCCATGTCAGCCGTTGTAGTTCGCAGCATCTTCAGAAACGGTGCTCACTCCCTCGCTCGGCCTACCGTCACCGCCACATTCACGAGCTCCAAAAGGGCCAAGTAAGTCAATCGCCAACCCTACCTTCCATTGGCCTTACTTACTCTGATCATTTTTCTAGCCACGCATACAGGTTCGTACTTGCGCGTAAATCGCTGATCTGCGTTCACCGCACTTATTTTTACTTATCAGTACCAGTACCATGCATGACAATGATCCGGAGGTAATATACTTCGTCCTACCTATGTACGGCATTGACCCGGTTATATGCGCAGGTTCTGGAACGAGAGAAGCGGCGTAACTTGGCCCGTCACCCCTATCAGACTTCGTCACCTCTCGACCACTCGCCTGGATGGAACGAGAATCTTGCCACGGCATCAGAGGCTAACGTCAAGGTAATTTAGCCCTATCTAACAGCCTCCTATCCCTCACACACACGTGACACAGGCCGACCAAGATGCGAGCTCCGTCAACGACCTTGCTTCCCGCACCGTTAGTCATTTGAAGGCAAAAGATTACCCGGAGGAAACTGTGGCAGCGACGGATGACCGTGACGAGGTTTCTGGCCCTCTTCGATCGGCACCCGGGACTACCGGTGTCGTTGACATCGACGACGCTTACGAAGAGGAAATTAAAGAGCAGGAAGGCGCTTGGACCCATAAGGTCAGGCGCGAGCATGTCGAGCATTCCAAGGTGAGATGACCGTCAGCAGGGTGATATCATATTGTCTCATATTCCTTCGCCATTGCAGGCCCGACTCCCTTGATTCCTACCAACCTCCGTGGAGTGTTTTCGAGTAAAAACAGCGGAACCGAGCAGGTTTCCCTGCTCTCCGGTTTACTTCTAGTGATCGACCCCTATAGCCTCTATGCGCACGGTGGATGAGCGTATTCACCCGGATCTCATAACTTGGTACAGTCTATCGATTCACACTCGTTGCCGTCGTGGAGATGTGAAAGGACGTTTTCTACGTACGCTTTATTTCAGTATCTAGTCTTCTTCCTTCCCTTTGTAAAACAAGGTCCATGCCCCATAAATAATACGGAGACTCAGACAAATCGTGACATCGTAGTGTCGGCTGGGGATTGGTGATGGTACCTCTGTACTCGTCGTGCCACGGCGATGTCTTGTGGCGTACCAAATGAAAGACGGCCGTGGAATAGATTTTTCAGGAGAAAGGTATATTGGTGAGGCGATTGAGGCTACAAGAGGTAGTTGGGTCGTGTTGTATGTACAATACGCGGTGAAGCCGTGCGATGTGGTTACTATTGAAGATGACAATCAGTTCGTCGTAAGTTCATGGTAAAGAAGGTGAAAATTTACCAAAAAATAGTCCGGGACGCGCCGTGAAACCAGCGGCTCGCCAGCCCGTGGAGCGGGGTCAAATTGTAGGCTAGGGTGTCGTTGAGGGGTCAGTCACACGAGCACCGAGAGAGAAAACGAGCTATACGAACAAACTGTAAGATAATTTTTCGTCGATCTCCATGATCGCGGCCTGATTACCACAGCGATAGCAGTAGTTCGGAGCGCTGAAAATTGTCACCACGTTGCGATCCTGTCCCCAATTGTATCCTAAACCAAACAGAATATTTCAGCATCGATATCCGTTTCAAGACGAGTCAAAGGCCCCACTCACCCTCCATGACGAGTTGATGCGCACGCGCGACGAGTGTCAACCCGTTGTTGTGATTAAAGGCTTCAGAGATATCCTGCCCAAAAGTGTACCCTGCCCCTCGCGGCGAAATGCCCCATCCGCAGCGATCGTCAGGGTCAGACCATAGGAGGTCACACATAGGCCCTTCATGCGGGACCTCTTGCACCCGGTCAATGGCTCGGACATGATCGAGGGTGTCGATGGAGGGAGAAAGTCCTCCGTGAAGGCAAAATATCTGTGTTACGAGTGGGTCAGGGTGCCATCAAAGCCACGATGACAAATCACGCATCATCGGGTCGCACAGTTGGGAAGTGTAGCAGACACAGGGGAAAGAAACGTACTTGATTCTCGATGAGGGCAGTTAGGGGAAGAAAATCGAACAGGTCGGTGAAAAATCGCCACACATTGGCGTTTCCGTATTTGCGTAAACACTCGTCGTAAAAGCCGTAAACCTGTGTGATCTGCCGACTCTCGTGGTTTCCCCGGAGGATCGTTACGCGGTCGCGGTAGCGCAGCTTCATTGCAACAAGGAGAGTAACGGTTTCGACAGAGTAGTATCCTCGGTCGACGTAATCACCCATAAAAAGATAGTTGGTGTCAGGCGAATTTCCACCGATACGAAAGAGCTCCGAGAGATCGTGCTATACATTGGGTGGAGAATGAAGATACGTAAGAGGTGGCAGGATATGACATCCGGATGTACGGTGATGTCGAGCGAAGGGGCGTTACGCACGAATTGGCCATGGATGTCACCGCAAACGGTGACAGGACACCTTACGGGCTGCACGTTCGATTCCTCCATCAATATCTCTCTTGTCTGGAGACATGAGACGAGGCGAAGAAAAGAGTCCGAGTAAGAGGCGGGCCGTTATCGTCGGGAATAGCAGACTGCGCACCTTGTCGCACAGCTTCTTTACATCCGCCTCTGTAAGCTGTTTGCATTGGCTGAGCTGCTGGATCCATCCGTCGACTTCGTGTTCCATGATAAGAGTAGCGTGCAAATATCAGTTTGAATCTAAGCACAAGAGCGGGCAGCGCGCTGCGGCATTCATCACCCGAGCGTCACGCTTTCCGTCACTGTCACGCATCCTCCTCATCAAGCACAAGCACAAATGGCTGAGCATCAGGCTGTCTACGCTACAGACGAGGTATTATCCTTTGTCACACACCACCACAATGTCGTCTGATCTTTCTAGTACGGTCGTCCCTTTATCATTCTTAGGGAGCAGGGAAAGAAAACTCGCGCGCATGGTCTTGAGGCGATCAAGGTTAGCGCGCGTCATTTTCCATGCTACGCGTATCCGAACATTTCATAGTCCCACATCTTGGCCGCGCGAACAGTGGCTAACATCGTCCGCACGTCTCTTGGGCCAAGAGGTCAGTGCATCCCTGTTTACGCGCGAATAGCATTATTCATCCATCGCAGGCCTCGATAAGATCCTCATCTCACCAGATGGGGAGATCACCGTCACGAACGACGGGGCAACGATCTTGAGTCAGATGGAGGTGGAACACCAAATAGCGAAGCTCCTCGTGCAGCTTTCACGAAGTCAGGACGACGAAGTTGGAGATGGTACCACTGGCGTCGTCGGTAAGTCTTTGGTCGGCCATCAGGTTACGTTCTCCTAATGTTTCGTAGTTCTCGCCGGTGCACTCTTAGAGCAAAGCGAGGCGCTTATTGAACGCGGCATTCACCCCATCCGGATCGCAGACGGCTTCGATCGAGCATGCGCGATCGCAGTGAACAACCTTGACCGCATAGCAGACACGATCGAGTATAGCAAGACCAACACAGAAAACCTACTAAAAACTGCCATGACCAGTCTCGGTAGCAAAATGTTTGACCTGGAACTTTGTTTATCGTGCACAGTATTGATGTCTGTCCCGTAGCGTATCCAAAGAACACAAACAATTCGCGCAAATCGCCGTTGACGCAGTATTGCAAGTCGCCGATCTGGAGCGCAAAGACGTTCTGTTTGACCTCATCAAGGTCGACGGCAAAGTCGGCGGATCCCTCGCGGACACACAGCTCATCAAGGGCGTGCTCATCGACAAGGACATGTCGCATCCACAGATGCCGAGTAGGGTGGAAGACGCACGCATCGCCATCCTCACCTGTCCGTTCGAGCCTCCGCGACCCAAGACGAAGCATAAGCTCGACATCACGAGCGTCGAGGAGTTCAAAAAGCTCCAAAGTTACGAAAAGGAGAAGTTTTTGGACATGATCAAGCGCGTGCAGGATTCGGGCGCGAACTTGGTCATTTGTCAGTGGGGCTTTGATGACGAGGCGAACCACCTGTTGATGCAAAACGACCTCCCGGCCGTCAGATGGGTCGGCGGTCCTGAGATTGAGGCGAGTGGTCGTATTGACGTTTCGACTGGCAACTAACCGTGATCCCCCAGCTGATTGCCATCGCCACCGAGGGTCGCATCGTCCCTCGATTCGAGGACTTGGCACCAGGGAAGCTCGGAAAGGCGGGAGTCGTCAGGGAAATTACGTTTGGAACCACGCGGGATAAGATGATAATCATCGAGGAGTGTGCTAACACTCGTGCCGTGACTATCTTTGTCCGTGGAAGCAATAAAATGGTGCACAGTATTTCCCTGCAATGTCGTTCTCGGGGTATTCATCACCACCATTATCACTCAGATCGTCGATGAGGCAAAACGTGCCTTGCACGATGCCATCTGCGCCGTTCGCAACCTCATCAAGGACAATCGTGTCGTGTATGGCGGTGGCGCCGCGGACGTCAGCTGCTCGCTGGCTATACAAAAAGCTGCCGACGAAATCCCGTCAATCGAACAATATGCTATGCGCGCCTTTGCGTCTTCGCTGGACGCTATTCCGCTCGCTCTGGCAGAAAATAGTGGCCTGTCGCCGATCGAGACGCTTGCTGAGGTGAAGAGTCGTCAGGTGAAGGAGGACGATTCGACATTAGGTATCGACTGCAACGGACGAGGGAACAATGGTGAGAGCTTTCGCTAATTGATTGCATGGCGACAGAGCTTGATTACTTTTTTTTTTTTACAGATATGAAGAAGCAGTTCGTGTACGATCCACTGATCTCCAAACGACAACAATACCTTCTCGCGACACAGGTACGTGTCGATATCACGGTTTTTCTGGTCAGTTGGGTTTACTCCCTCGGATTTGTAGCTGGTCCGCGCAGTCTTAAAGATAGGTTTGTTCTTTTTACCTTTCCTTACCAGCCGTCGTCTCATCCATTCCTTATCTCCCCTCAGACGACGTTATCATCGCCGGGCAAGTAGAGTGAAGTTAGGTTGTATGATATATACAAAAGAAAAAGCAGTTATCCACACATATCCTCCAATGGGCGTGTTCCCGTCACTTTGGAGCGTGAACAGGGAAAGGCAGTTGACGATAGACCCCGAGCGTCATTACACGCGGTCACCATCCTTGGCACTACTTCAGGCGCGAGCGGCTTTTAATCTAGACACACGAACCATACGGCCTTGCACCAAGTTTCGCCCCAAGAGACAGCTGACACGTCGATGTGCGGAACGCGACCGAGCCTCGCTCGTCCTGCTGACCATTGTTGTTGTTTTAAGAAGTTGCGAAAGGGGGGCATCCCATCTGAACACGGAATAGGTTTCACCCGACGTGTGCTTTGCGATTGTAGTGCGGGCCGAAGAACACCCCAAGGGCAGGGAGAAACAGCCTCATGTTCAACGCTCGCTCGAGCAGCTTTTTTTGAGTTATTCGAGTTCCCCATCCATCAGATTCTCCAAAGGCTTCATGTCGGCGCAACGAATGTGAACATAGCCGAGCCCGAAACCCCTTCTCCGACCTGTGAACGGACCTCTTCTCGGTCTCACAAGGAGAGGGTCTGTCGGGCTAGGATAAGAAACCAATTGCCTTCACTTTTTCGTTTAAAGTAGGGTCACTGAGTGGACGTGGCTGGCTCACGTGGCTGGATTCATCAAGGTACCTCATTTAAATCTGCACAACTGTGGGACAGCGGAATGGTACTACAAAGGTATAAAGCTCGGTACTTCTGTCATGCGTTACTGGTTGGTTTGTCGCTCAGAGGTCTGCAAACTTGTCTGTGGCCTAAGAGATAATTAAGTTTCAGGAACACGGAAAATCCGGAGGCCTCACCTCGACCAGGAGCTTCGTGGTCCCCGGCTCACGAGAGGAGTGGCCCGCATCTGGGACGATGTGTAGAGTGATCTCGGGCCACGCTTTCTTGAGCGCATAAGCCGTCGTCGCCTGTGGGAAGCAAGTCGTACCATAAATGTCGGGGACGCCCGACGTTCGTTTCTGAGACATACCGGGCATACAACGTCATACCGCCCTTGCACGGCTACTGTTGGGATATGGCGGCTGTGTGTGGTTCAGAGGTTCAGACTCTTTCGGCAGGCGAGAGGGCTCCTTACATCTTATCGATCTCTTGTCGGTCGAGTAGTTGTCCCTCCCGCATGAAACCTTCATTTACGAAGTAATGATTCTCAATGCGGGCGAAGGCGCTAGAGAGTCCGGTGAGCAACACTATGACGCCAAAAGAGGCTGTAGGGAAGAAAAAAATGACGAACTTTGCCCAATCGTCCTCCTCTGCAGCAGCAACATGGGCAGGATCGATGTAAAGCTTCGAAGTCGACATCCTATACACCATGTCAATCAAAGTCCGCACGTCACCCAAGGGTGCAAGGGTTGTGCGTACTCCCACTTGGACCAGGCCCTAGCCGCTTTGAGCCGGGTTTCGTTGTCCGCAGAGTTCAATCGGGAATGGTAAGCCGAGATGAGGTCTCCTCGCTCAGACTCGGGGATCGGCGCCAAGTACTCCTGCCTAACTATAGTGTGAGGGAGAAGGGTATGATAGATTGGGCGGAGACTCACCAAGCTTCTGGGAACAGGTGTGATGCGCCCTCCTGATAGAACCACTTCAGTTCGCTAGAGATTCGGGCGAAGATGAGCGCGATGAAAGAGTGACTCTCTGAGCGCAGATGTGGTAGATACCCACCTCTTTCTCAGAGTGAATATGCCACTAAGAACAGCTCTCGGTCAGCGAAGACAAACAAAACAAAAAGGGGACTACACAGACCGTAGGACTAGAGATTTAACACGCTCGGGGTGAGACTTGCAGCGGGACAAAATGTTAGGGCAGGATCGATCAGACCTCCGCGGGGGTAGTACTTACTTGCGCATAAGCCAGAGAAAGCGTCGAGCCCTGATATACAAAGATTAAAAACTTGTACGATTTGAAGAAAAACGCGGAGCTCTTCGTACCCAGGATCCTCCAAAGACGTGCCATTTCTCGATCTTGAGGTGTTCGCGAAGACGTTCAATGTCCTTGACCAGGTCCCAGGTCGTGTTTTCTTCGAGGTTCGCGCTCCTACAAAGCACACAAAAGGTTGGTGGAGGACTCAGAAGCTCGTGGCGGGTTAGGTCAAACGCACGGCGTGGACTTTCCGGCTCCACGCTGATCCAAGAAGATCACCTGCAAATGAGGGCATTTAGAGGAGAACGAGGGAGGGCAAAAGGGTGACAAGTCCTGACCTTGTACTTCTCGGGATTGAAGAACCCGCGATCTTTCTCGTCGCATCCTCCACCGGGACCACCTCCGTGAGAGATCGAGTAAATACAGCCTCGGTCCGAATAAGCGATGGCGCCCAGATGATGTCTCACCGTGAAGGAAGATGACTATTCGAAAGAGAGATCATTGAAGTGAGCGAACGCGGGGGGACCAACAGCCAGCAGAAACGCACCTGGAGTCCCACTCTTTTTCCCGGAGACTTCGTAGCTGTCCTCCACGTCATAAGGGATAAAGTCCTGAAGCGTGGCACTGTACTGACTGCAGAGAATGTATGTTGGAAACCTTGAGTTTTCCCGTCTCGAAGGGAGCAGAGTATGAGTAGACCATCGTGGGTGGTAGTGTAGGCTGAGCGGTGAAGCTACGATAAGACCGAAGATTTGCCTGGCCAGTCCCACAGTACGAGCTGCTGATCCTGATCCTACTGATCAATCTCGCGACAAGAGCCTGAGAGCCTCGACATCCCAAAAGGATCATGACTGCCTTATGCAGCAGCCACCGATGCCGTTATGTGTCGACCATCCATTAAAATGAAACTAGTGTTCATCTCTACGCGTAACAATAAACATGCGTGAGGGTATCTCTAAGTCCGTGTCTCTAAACAGCAGTGGCCATGTTAACAACTTCTGGGTCTGCGTCTTGCGGCGCGTCGTCTGGGCCATCGCTGCCATCAGGAGAGTTGTCGGTCCCGTTTGCTAGTGGCTCGGACTCGACGGACGAACCCGCTCCATTGGGTGGTTTATCTACCGCAGCCTCAGCCCTAGCCTCAGACTCAGCATCGGCGCTGGCATTGGCCACAGATGGCGAAATGTCGACGACCTCTTCCGACTTGTAATCCCATTCATCACAACCAACGCACGCGCCAAGCTTCCGCCAGCGTGCCATCTGTTTCGCTTTGATCTCGACACACATCTGGACGAACGGTTGCCAGTACTTCTCGTGGTCCCAGACAAAGTTGCGCGAGCCGCCCCAGCCACCGTCCTTGAAAAGCTCGTCGGGAGTGAACAAGCCATCTTCGACGGGCTTGGGGTTGAATTTCATCTTGTTGCGCGTGATGGGGTCGATAAACGGGCTGATGATTTTGAAAAATGCGTGGATTATAAATGGGACGTTCAAGATCAACGAAGCACCCAGGCGTTCGGGGTAGTGCGTTTGTAGGATATTCAAGACCTGATATCAAAGTCAGTACTGCTTAGACCTTCCCAGATGAATACCGACCGATTTCGCTATCCCAAGAGACGGGTTCTTTGCCTTGTCAGCAAAATTGATCATCAACACAACAGACCTATAGGTGTTACACGTGAGTCAAACCAACAAGGGGATGAGAAGGTAAGCTCACTCGACACCCGGACCAGTGAGTTCCAACGCGCGTTCCAGCACCCAGAACGTATACTGTATCTGACGGTGGGACTCTTCGGTATTTTGACGGCTGGGAATCATGTACAACGCGGGCCTACGAAGCGTGTCATAACCAAACACAACTTCTTTCCCCGTTACCGCCTTTGCGCAACGCGTGTTAGCTAGTCGGGGGACGCGAAACGGTGAACCCTACCTCAGGCTCGACCAGGTCTGCCGAGAGGTCGTAAATGTCAAATTCGCGTCTCCACTTCAGCGTGCCCTCCAGCCTTTCAATGGCGGCCTTTGCAGAATTCCATTTGGTAGCGCGTAAATAGCTATATTTTTGGTCTGCTTTAGCCTGTGCAGGTCAAGAACGGATGGGTGCTCACCGCAACATGCAGTCATTAGACTTTTTTTAATAAAAATCCAGGGATGAGTTCGCGTATGTGATATCGAAAAACAACTTACGAGCCAAAACTTCTCCTCCTCTAAAAGCTCGCCGTTCTTGATGCCGGGTATCTTGTATGCCTCGCTCCGGAAGTGCTCCAGCACCTTTTTGTGCATCTCCGCTTGCGTGGCGGACAGCGCAGCCGGTGAAGGCTTCTCGTTTGGCGGTGGTGGTGGAGGGTACGCGGTATAATCTACGCTCGCGTTTCCATTTTCAGATCCGGGGACAGAGCTAGCTGCCATGAGCGTTCAAGGTCGAGCGCGCGTGTTTTTTTGGGTACAGGGGCAAGTGGGAATAAGAAGTGAAAACGAAAACGAACGAACATGACGTTGTACGCGGGGTGTCAAAACAATCCATCCATTCAAGGCAACTGGCACTAGTACTGTATCCGGGTGTTTGTACAACTAATTTGTAGTCAGGGCAGGGAAATACTGACGACGCAACGACAGTAAAATAGATTATAAAAAAAACGGACAAGGTATTAGCGGTAATGGAAATGAAAACAGAGCAAAAACGATTCGTAAGTGGTCATGAGGTATATCATACATGGTTGGTTTATGCAGTCTCAGTGTCAGCTCCCAGTTTGTCCTCCATCTCGTCAAGCTTCTGTCCGTGCACGCGGAAGCGATAAAGACAAGTAAACTCCTTGCCCCAATTGCTCAACACCCGCAGCACGACAATGCCAAAGTCCAGCCCCAGGCCACGGATATCCTCGTCGACAGGGAACGTCTGCACAGCATTCGATGCGTCGACATCGTATTCGAACTGCGCAATGCGCAAGTATTTGCTCGAGTGAGGGAGGCTCACTGGCTGCGTCGGGACCTCCAGTCCAGCTTCGATCCGAGCAGCTTCCCAAGCAACCACCTTGTCAAGGTTCTGCACGCCCTCTACAAAACCCCAAACCTCCATCTTACGCGGCGCGGAGCGCATGTCCCAGGCGACGTCGCGTGCAACGTGGTCAACCGTAATCTCTTCAATACGGACCGGGAGGGCAAGCAGGACACCGAGCTGTCCCTGATCACCTACGAAAGGCCAACAGTGGCCATTATGCGTCTCGTAGTGTAACGCCGTGATGGGAGGTCGTCCAATGGCGTATCCGTTTCCGGTGATGGTCGCAATGGCCTGTTGCCACAGACCCTGTGGTACAATTTCGAGTGTGTCGGAAGTGAGGCTAGGGATGATAGACGCGCCGCTCGAGCTCAGAGCAAAGTCCGGCTTTGCGATCGTATCTTTGGAGTAGCGCGATACCGCGGTGTCGACGAGGTGTCCAATGAGTTCGGTCACGTCTTGCCCATCTGACGCCTTGATCGTCAGCGCCTTCTTTCCAGACGACGTGATCTTGTTCCACCACGCTGCACCAGCAACGGCGCCACCAGTCTTGACTGAAGTCTTCCCAAGTTCGAGAGCTTCGCGCACGCCGCCCTCCACGCTGCCAACGCGCTCTTCAAGGGCAGATAATTTTGCGCGCGTCTCTTCAACGCTCTTGGGATCAGTGTTGGGCTCGCGTCCAGATTGTTGGACCGTGGAGACGATATTTCGGAGGTTATCAATTTCGTGACGCACGGCCTGCAGGCCCTGACTCGCTGTGGCACGATCTACGTTCCGGTCTTCCGAAGTACGGATACTCTCTTTCTGCAGGCGTGATTCCAAGGCACCAAGTCGACCAGAAACATCAGAGTGGCCACGCGCGTGGCTATCTATGCGTGCGCGAGATTGCTCGTTATCGAATGAAAGGCCAGCGAGTGCATTTTCCAGCGCTTGCAACCGGGTGGAAATCTCAGCAATGTTGGCTGCGGGTACCTCGGGGGCCTGATAGCGAGTTTCGTGTGATGGTAAGGGTGGGATATAGCTGGCAAGGTTAATTCTTCTAAGACCCAAGAAAGCGGTGTAAAGGACGGCTCCGACAACCAGCCATTTTAGTATCAGCGCAGGGTTCGAACGGCGTATCCAATGGGCAGGCTGGCTGAAAAGAGCATCGAAGGCCCCACGTAGCGCTTGGCCCACGATGTTCGTGATCACAGCAAGGGCTCGGAAAAGGAATATGAGTAAGCTAGCGGATACCCGGAGCACTAAGTTCACGATGCTCCCGAGGAAACCACCAGCAGAGAAAGTACGACGCGGACGTTGTACTCGAAGTGGCTCTGAGGCGAGCTTCTCAGATTCGTCATGTTCATCTATGGAGTCGAGGCCCTGCTCATGATTATCCAGAGCAGCGTCGGAGACGTGGGCGGCGTCTCCGAAAGACCTAGGTGGGGGTGGGATAGATGGGTCGCGAGGTGGGATAGATGGTCCGCGAGGTGGGATGGATAGAGCACGAGGTGGTGGGACGGATGGAGCACGAGGTGGGACAGATGGATCGCGAGGAATTGAAGCCCGAGATGGAGGCCTTTGTAAATCCGGGGGCTGAGAGAGTCGCTGAGACGAATGAATAGAACGCTAAACGGTTGGAATCAGTGCCAAGAGTCCAGCAATCATTTCTATGGATCGGCGCACCTGAGGACTAACCCTACTATCACTACCGCTGTCCTCATCCTTTTCTTCGCCCTCTTCGCCTCCGCCATCTGCTTTGGCCCCTCTTTTCTTCCTCCGTCTCTTCTCTTGGCCGACGACGGGCAAGGTCGTCAAGGGCCCAGTCATGTTCTTCTTGGACCTTCTTCTCCTTCTTTTCCCGTCGTCAGAGACGTCATCGTCCGAGTCTTCCAAATCAGATTGTGACGGGCGATACGCCTTGTTGTCAACAGATATACGGCCGCGCTTGGGCAGAGCGGCAGTGTTTGTCTTGCGCCCCTTGGTCGAAGCGCTTTGGTTCTGAAATTCACGCTCTTCGGCCTCGTAGTCATACGACTCATTATTATGATGTCCGTTTTGGCTCGTTTCGGAGGGGCGCATATCGGGCTCAGTCGAGCGTTGGCGCAGGTAAAAGGCTGTACGTTTCGCAAGGTCGACGACAGACTCTAAGGGGGTCTTGGCGCGTTCCTGATGTCCTTGAGACGTTTCGCCCGCATCTTCCCCTTCGGAATCGGGAGCATATCTGAGTGATTGTTGCTTAGAAAGTTTGGCAACGGCAGCAGCCGAGCGGGAGGGGGGTGGCCCTTTACGGGGAGGGGGGTTGAGACGTCTAGTGCTGGTTGACTGGGTTTCCTTCTCATACTCGACTGAGGTGCTCCGTGGGACAATAGTACGGGAGCTTGATGCCCAGGAATCGTTGGGGTTCAAAGCCATGGCGGCTTGGTGAATCGCGTTGGCGGCCTGAACAGAGGTGCCTTTGAGGGCCCACTTTGTCGGGTCGGGGTTGTCGTTGGTGACGTGGGGGCCGACGTTCGCCAGATTGGTGGGGATGGTGGTTGTCTGTTCGCGTTGTTTGAGGCGTGCGAAACGGGAAAGCGCAGAGTCGTCCTGGCTGTCGTCTGCAGGGAGATGTGAAGAGTGTTCGGATTTGCTGAAATCGTCACGCGACGACGAAGCTGCTGATAAGGATTTTGGAGGGGAACGTGTTCCGAGCGTGGGCGCACTAAAATTGTGACATCGGGGACAGACAGGTGCGGAACGGGCGATGAGGACACGTGGTGATGGGAAACGTGGATTAGCGACTCACCCGTAAGCGTAAGAAGTGGGAATTGAGCGTTCGGTGGCTGAAGTGGCGGTGAGAGGGCGGGTTAAGAAGTGGGATTGTTGTAGAGCAGAGGAGTTGTGTTTATTAAGAAAAGTGTGGTGATCTAGACGTCTGCCTTGACCGAGCGGTGTGCCCGAGAATGACATGTACCGATGTGGGCGCTAGATTGATAAAATGAAACACGCGACTGAGGTGAGGGTGAGGGTGGGTGAGAGTGAGAGCGAGAGCAGAGGAATTATAACCGACCTCGCGTTCCTCGCGTGTTGCTTTGTTTGCCAATCTGCCACAACGCCACCACGTGACAGCTACTAGTATAATACGCGCCAAAGATGTACAACTCCATACAGTACATATACACAATCAGTCAATAACAGTGTCATTCTTATTTCCTCTTCTTCTTCTTCTTTCCGCCAGCAGGCGCCCATTCGTCTCCACCTCCTCCAGTAGCAGCAGGAGCGCTAGGGGTGACCGGTGTACCCTTCTTCTTCTTCGTCTTCACTGGGATGCCCCATTCGTCATCAGCTGCCTTCTCGGGATCTTCTTCTCCACCTCCACCTTCGCCTTCACCGCCTCCCTCGCCTCCCTCGGGCGAGTCGCCGGCTGTTGTCGGCCCAGCAGTGGCCGCATCAGGTACAGCTGGAACATCAGTCTTGACTGTGAGGTGTTCCCTGGTGTGGGGCTCTTCTTGGAGAGACTCTCCTTGCGGTTCTCCTTCTTGCGGCGCTCCGTCCTGTGGTGCTCCGTCCTGTAGCGCTTCTTCTTGTGGCGCTCCTTCCTGCGGTGCTCCTTCTTGTGGTGCTCCTTCTCCTTGTGTCTCTGCTGGTGGCACGTCCGTAAGAGGCTGCCACAGTGACTCGCCACTTTCCGCAGGGGCATGCTGCCCCGAAGTAGGATCGGCGTTCGAACCATCACCCAAAAGATCCGTAGTCGACGGGTTAACCGACTTGTTCGCCAATGGATCCATCCCGAACCACCCTGAGTTGGATCTACTGTTATTGCCCGTCGCAGAGCCCCACCCACCGGCACCCGTTGACTCAGCAACGGAGGGTGCGAGACTGGCCGCGGCCCCCCATCCAGGAGTCGAAATCTTTGGCGTCGGAGGTTTGCTTTTGTTTTTATTCCCGAAACCCCAGCCACCGAGAGCGGATGTCGCAGCTCCGAACAGACTCCCACCCACACCCCCACCTAACGCGCCACCCAATCCAGGGAATGAGACCGATTCACCCTGAGTCGGAGCTGGATCTGGAGCCGGAGGTGCAGCCGGTGGGTCATCCGGATTTGCTACGAAGAAACCGCCAGGAGGATCAGATGGTTCGTGTGATGGCTCGGGATTACCCTGAGAAGTGACTGCGTCGTGAACAGGATCTTCGTGAACAGTCGCAAGTAGTGACTGAGCCGCGGATGGTGCTTTCGCTACCTCGGCAACGGGCGCTTCCTCGGATGCACTGACGCCCCATGCATCGGCGGTAGGTTCTGCTGGCTTCGGGGTCTGGGCTCCCTTGGGCGTCGCTGCCTTACTTCCCACCTTGCTTGCTGTTTTGCTCGTTGCCCTGCTAGCTTTTCGGGATGACCCTTTTGACTTGGGTGGTTGAAACGAGAATCCATCATCATCAGCGGCAGCGGTCGCAGGCTCTGACTGCTCGGGCATATGCGCAGGTACTTCTGCATCGGTTGCAGGGGCAAGGGGTCCTGCTTCTGCCACAGGTATTTGTGCCTCCGCCTCAGTGTTGGGTGCCGCGGGCTCAATGGGCTGAGGCGACACTGCGCGAGTTGGGGGCTTCGTCGGCACGCGAGAGACGGGTTTTGGTGTCCCCACAGTTTGCTGTTCGCTTGGCACTGCTTCTTGTTCAAGTATAATCTCACGAGGCTGGGGCGACGCTGCACGGGTTGGGGGCTTCGTCGGCACACGAGAAGCAGGTTTTGGTGTCCCAGCAGGTTGCAGTTCGCTTTGTACTGCTCCTTGTTCGGGCATAGTCACAGGAGGTTCTGGTAGCGTTGCATCAGCTGGAGGAAAGAGATGACCAGGGGAGGTCGTACCCAACACCGAGCCTCTGGGTGTCGCGACTGCCGGAGGCTGAGACCCATTGCTATATATTGACAACCCTCTGGGCGTGCCACCTGTGCGTGGTGACCCAGCAGTAGTAGGTATCCTTGAAGCAGCTTTGGGCGTGGCCGGCGGCTTTGGTGATGTGGCCATGGCACTGGCAGATACCGGTATACGTGAGGGAGATGCGCTTGCGCGCGGCGTCTCCGTCTTTGGAGTTTTGGGCGGCTCGCTACGATAAGTCTCGAACATGCCCGCCTGTCCTCCGGGGTCTGCCCCAGGGTCCGCGTGGACTACCTCCGGAATGGCCGAGCCTTCAGGTACGGAAGCAAGCGGCTGGAGAGCATTGAGAATCGCACTCCGTGATGTAGGGCCCTCGAGTGGTGAAGCGAGGACAGAGTTACTGGCACTTGGCCCAATAGAAGGAGGAGCATTGCCCCAGACGGAGTTTAGTGTCTCACTGAGACGACCGGAACCACTACGCCGCGACGAGTTGGAGTCGGTGAGTGCAATGGGGCCTGGGATTTCGATGCCACTAGGTATGTTGCGCGACATCGACATGGAGCGCGAGTGAACACCTGAGCCCGTGTTCTCACGCCCCTTGCCCTTGTCGATGACATCAGGCTCGGGTGGAGAATCGCGTGATTTGCTGGAGCGAACGCTAGTGGCCGCATTGGGTACCTCGAGGTAGGACTTCTCGGGAACGGGGAGATGAGATTCGATGGGAGGTGATGGCGCGCGGGAAACATAAGCGGACGGTACCGGGTCGTCATCATCGAGGTCGTCTTCTTCTGCACGCTGACCTCCTTCGTTGTAGATGATACTGGCCGGTCCGCTGTATGTCGCGTCAGCGTTAGAAGTAATGCAGTAGGAGGCGTGGATACTCACTAGCGAGTTCTTCCCTGTAATTTGAAGCACTGATTAGTAGTGAGTGAACCTATTGAACGAAGGGACTCACACTATCCACCCACTTGATCCTGGCTTTGAATTCTGTCAACCCAAAATGGATCTCTACGCTGAATACTATTGTCCAGTACGTCTTCCCGTTCCTTCCTGGCTTTGACTGGGCGCTACCTGAGAGCGGTGACAAATCGGCCTGGACAATGCACAGCGTAGTGAAATCTGCTGCTTGGCGATTGATCCACATTGGAGTAGATGTACCGCCACGATAACACCAGATCTCGACTTCAAAGACCGAGAGCGTGGCAAGGGAAGTGACTTCAGTACAATACTTGCGAGTGAAAACGCTGGACTCTTTAACCTTCACTCCCTAAAGAGGCAAGTCGTCAGGGATTTAGGCAATAAGTGAGAGGTTATGACGTACTCTGGCGAGTATGCAGTCAAAAGCGTCCGCAAGAAGCTTTGGACCCGAAGGAAGCTCACACATCCTGTCCTGCCTCGCAACATGATCCGGATCGTCTGGGTTATACTCTCGCAAAAACTCTACTCCATACATAAATTTGGACATCCGAGCTGACACATGGTGGTCACAATAAAAGCCGATCGCACCGTCTGCGACAGCTTTGGACCTATGTTATACGTGAGTCCCGTATTTTAGCAGCAAGCAAAGGAGCTGACGTCTGGTTGTCTGGTCTGCTCACAGTGACGCCCAGAGGGGCGAGGCGCTCTTGCAACTGGCCGAATAACCAAGGGCTTGCAGCGAATCCGCCGACCAGCCAGACCGACTGAAAACTATCACTTCAACACGAACAAAGGCATCTTAAGGCAACGCTACCTTCACAAAACCACCTGTAGTCTCTACCTGGTGTGTTATTGAGTTAATGGCAGCTTCTATCGACGGCTCGAAAAGCTCTGCGACTTCAGCCCTGGATAGGTCTTAGCTTAGTGCAAATAGCACAGAAAGAGACCCTCACCCCGTCAGCTTTAGCTGACCTTGACGGATACCGGCAGCAAGGTCTTTATCAAGAGGTGAACCGAACTGTACATATTGCGGCTCTTTCTTGTCACGGAACAGACGCTTAGTCGTCTCATCGAAGCGCTTGGTGATATGTTCGAGGGAGTCAGGAGTACCGTATTTGGAACTACGAAGCTTGTCTTACATAGAGATGAGGGGGTATAACAGAGCAATGAGTTAGAGATTGACCAACCTTCAAAGAAGGCGCGAGCCCTCCGACTAACGAACACAGATCCAGCAAAAACGCCTGAAAAAAGGGTGAACACAGCTTCAAGTGCCATGTGAACGATTACGCACAGTCTGGAGGGGCAATCTCTTCCATAACGAGGGGTGCAGTTCCCCGTACCGCATAGGAGCTGATATCTAGCGTCCCTCCCCCAGCGTCAGCAACAAGAAAACCATTTCCCGAGTATCCCTAAATTTTTGGTGACAGTCGTGACTTTAATATAAAGAGAGTTGGACAAGGCACGCACTGTGAGCATCTCTTTGGCGAGACCATTCAAAACGCAGGCATGCAAACTAGCCTCTCCTTCAGTGACAAATCGTATTCGGGCCTTTCCAGCATCCGTATCGGGAATAAGGCCACCATGAACTGCGGCTCTACGCATTTTGGTCTGCTGGGCGCCTTCCCAGCCGTTCGGATGGCTGAGGACGACTTGAAGGTCATCTTCCACAGCACGCCATAATGCAGAGCCACCGGCGTGGGTGTCGATAATAAAACTTTTTGTACAGCGGAAGAGATAGCCGAGGTATTCCCCGAATACTTCCACAGCAGATTTGCCCTTGGGAAGAGATGGCAGTCGCATCCCATTCATTTTGAGTTTCATGCTCTGAGGCCTCAGCCGAAGCTTGAATCTGGGGGTGACGGCATGGAACAACCGACAACCAGAGGATGCGATAGAGTACTAACAGTTCTGCCTTGGTCCAACCTTCATCCTCGGCGAGATCGACGATTGCAGTGCTGTCAGCTTCCGCTCCGGCAACTTTCATGTTGCCGTCTTGATCGTAAAACATGATCGTCGGTATTTTGTAGCTACCCGCGACATGCTCCTGTCCGGGATACCTAATAAACTGGGGATGAGAGGAATAGATCGGAGGGAGTGAACGGTAATATGCACCGAGTGACGCCGTGGATCTTTGGAATCTCGTTTGGTTCAAGGATCGCATATGAGACACCGCTGAAAGTTGTGCCGACATCAAAAGCAAGCACGAGGGAACGTGTATTCCCACTGTAAGGTTTACGGGTGTCGCTGGTGACGGTCATGAGGGACCGTTACCTGGTGTGTGACGAGAGGGCGAGTGAAGATGAGAGAAGGAAAAAGAAGGAGGGGAAGGGGCGCGTGTATGCGTGTATGCGCGTGGGAGTGTAAAAAGGGAGAGATAAAGAAAGATCTCGGAGAAGACATATTAGAGAAACGTGGTGAATGGAACGAGGCCAAAGTGTGCCATTCATGGAAAGATAGATCATTCGATCCGGCCGGTGTCTCGGCCTCGCGCAATTCAGACTCAAGGCCACTCGAGGTCACGGTGATGCCGCATTTACACCCTTTTCACATCGCCGCACTTTCCTGTCCTGCCAGGCTCTATCACCCTTCAAAAAGCAATACAATCCTTCCTAATTACTGTGCGCTGGATCGCTCACTTTCCCCACCCATTATGATTCCTCTCAAGGCTAACATCCAGGTCCAGGTACCCAAAGGAACCACCGTCGAGCTCTTTGCGCTCAGGAAACCCTTTGCTTCTCTCATCTCTTCCGATAGGAGTAAAGACGGCACCCCTCATCGTGCCCACAGCCTCCCCCCTCCCCCTTCCCAATCAGACAATCTGGCTCGCGGTCGTGCTGCTGGACGCAGGCGTAGAGGTGGTGACCAGTCATCCCCCTCTGTTTCTACAGAGCGCTCTTCAATCGGCAAACCTAACCATTCCCCTCAACCATCTCGTGTGGAACCTTCTAATGCTATTGTTGCTTCCCTACGCAGCGAGCTCGACGCTACCCGCTCAGAGCTTACGAGGTCCCAATCAGACGCCACAAAGCTGGCCGAGAAGTATCGCATCCTAGAGCGGGTTCTCCAGGACGCTAAGGATGCCCTCCGATCTCGTGATAAACAGATAGAGGATCTCAAGCGTGAGAGGGACTTTGCCATGGCAGACCGCCGATCCCGTGGTCCGGTCAGAGATTTTGACCGCCGCGCCCTCAGGTACGACGCTCGCCGTTCAAGCGGTACACGTAGCCCCAGCAGTAGGACTGCTTACGACTCCGACCATGACCACGACCTTGACGAACTCTCCCTTATGAAATCAGCCAGCCCGTTCCGTGGGCGCGGGCGCCGAAACAAATCTCTTCCTCCGGTTCCCGGACCTCGCGTCGTCACAGCTACATATGATGACGGCTGCCCTCCCCCCGGTCTCGAGGTCTTTCTCACAAAAACGGATTCTTGTTCAGGCGCACAAGTCATCCAAGCAGTTCAAGACCTCAATACGGAGATTATACAACTTGCCGCGGGGGCGACGGAGAATGTGACTCTTCAGGGTCGTGACAAGACGCCACAAGCGCGCATGAATCAAGCCAATAAGGGTGTTACTTCAAGATTAGGCGCTGCCTTTGCCGGCCTCCTCGTGTCAAGAGACCACTCAGAAGAGCCCGCCCTCCTCCAGTTTGGCCTGCAGGCATGCGTTGCAACCTGTGTTGCCCGTCTTCTAGGTGTTTTCTGTGTTGGACTACCCCTGGCGACCAATGAGCTGTTCCTCCAGCTGCATACCCGCCTACATGCAACAGGTATGTTATGTCACTAATACCTTGCCTTAAGCACCCTGCCCCTTCCACTTCGCACTTGCCACTATTCCGCTTACTGAAACGTCGCTGGGGCACTTGTCAGAGCCTCAAGCAACTTCTTCACGTTGGCGCGCTCTCACGCTTGCCCACCTTCGCGTACTCAACCCGCGGATCGAGGAAGCAGCAGTACATGATTTTATCACGCAAATCCTACGCGCCTGGGCGGACGTTCTCGTCCTTTGTGGTTGTGCACCCTCCGAGCTCACGCTGGACGCATTAGCGGTCTCGCTACGGACCACAGACGCAACGTGTGGTTCGCTCAGCGTGTGCCCTTGCGCAGGTGTTGCACGAGGAGGTCATGTCGACAAATTTCGAAGTGATTCTCGCGAAGCAGGGACACGAATTTGACGCATCTTTCATGACCAACGCGTTTGGTACATTTGGGGAGGCGTCCGGTACTGTTCTGTGTTCTACGGAGCTCGGTTTAAGGTGTTCAACAAAGAAGAACGCAAGAGCCGCGGCGGACGGATTGGTTGAAGGGACCGTCGACCAGACGATGTTATTGTTACCAAAGGTCATTTTAGAAGGGGTAGCGGATCTTCTGGATGGGAAGGGTCGGGCAGATGATTGATTCAACGGAACACCTATTCGGAACTGGAGGGACATCTCGGCCATTTACCTTTTTTTTTTTTTTACTTTTACTTTTTTCATTGTATACCGTGACGACCAAGTTGATATCCACATTACTTGCATGAGGAAGTCCAGAAATACTGTAATGTATATATGTATCTTCGTATCTGCACACTTCCTAACTTAGGCACCAGTCCATGCCACTCTGCACCAACTGTGCCGAAACAGTAGCCTACCTGTACACGCTCTATCACTCCGTCAACAACGTCAGATTAGAACAGTGTGTTCGTATGCATTTCCTCCCTCCTTTGACACCCCTCACCATGCTGGTTTGTTGCAGCCGTCGTGTCGCGCACCTGCGGATGCCTACGTCGAACATGACCCACTCGTCATCGCACTAGATCTCATTCTCCTTAAGCGTGGGGTCTACAGGCACTTACTCTTCAATCGCGGGACCCCTCCCAGGAAGTTGGACCAAAATGCGCGGGGATACGATCGATTGAGGGAACAGAGTCCAGAGGATAAATTCGCGGAGGATAGGAATAGGGAAATGGTGAGAGTCAGTTCGTATCTGAGCTTTTGACTGGCTGCTTCATCTACTAGACCCGTCGATGGTTGATCATACGCATTGGTGCGGGCGTCGTGCTTGTGGATTCACGTAGGTTCATTCGTGCACTTCTGGCCTTCTAAGTGGTGATCGATGATCACTGGCGCTGCAGTTGTGCGATGGTCGCGTATCCGTACGATTCTCTACAGCCTTTCTTTGTCTCCAGCTGTCATATCTTACGACCCTTAGGTAGCAACAGCCCCCTACTCAAACTGGAATCCAGTTCGTGGATAGACAATGGAGAAGCCTCTGCGTTCCTACGCATCCTATTGGGCAGCTTTGTAGGTATGTGCGTTAAGGAGTTCGGGAGGAATTACTTCTCTGGACCTCCCGTATGAGCACAGAAACGACCACGTTCCATGGTGGGATCACGTTGGCTTCCATTCTCATGCTCACAGCTCTCGACTGGGTCGCAAGGTGGCAAAAGCGTTCGAACCCACCGTCTAGCATCCGCCAACAGCTCAGGCAAGTTCCCGTGTTCCACTCGACCTATGCATCTCTTACAAGAACCGGGCACCCAGATACTCACACATTTCTCTTTGTCTGTTCTATTCTTCGTTCACGAAGTTTATGCTTCTCGCGGTCTTGTCGGTCTGGGGATCGCAAGCGCAGAAGGACATCCCTCCTCCCACGTACGTGTACAATATGCCACTAGACAGCCAGCTCTGGCATCTTTTGGACGATGATGTTTTGGATCGGACGTGGCTAGTGCGTAACCTATTGGGAGGCATGTCTACTGGGTTCGGGTTACGAGGTGTGTGTCGTGCTTTTCTTCGGTCCCATAGAATTGTACAGGTTCTGATATTTTCCAAGTGGTGTTGGACTGCCATCCATTTTTTACCACCCTTGTCATTTTCTCGGGTTGGGCGTTCAAAACTGGCGTTGTCAGTCTCGTGAGGGACTTCATTGGCCCAGGCAACGGCGTCGAAGAGACATGGCTCGCATATAGCATTCCTTGAACCGCCGGTATTGCGACGAACTTGAATCTGATTTGATTGATCTTTCCTTTTTCTGTCGGATGGTCGTCCTCGTGTTAGACTTTCGTTCTAGAAAATCGTTATCGGAGAAGTTACAAGATGACCGCGTTACGCTGTATCTATACACGGAATGCGCTAAGTACCCACGGAAATGCGTTGCACCGGTCGGCGCGCCTTGTTTTCGATATTAACTCAACATATCCCTACGAACTTCTAATACCAAATCTAATGTCAAATGGACGATAGCTGCGGTGACAAATTTCTGGAAGGCTAATTGGCGTGTGGGCAATTATTAAGTGTATGTGATACACTTCTTTTCCATTTCATTTCATTGGCGAGAAGAGCGATAACTTGAACCTCAAGGGGCCGAACAGCTGGATCCTCCCATTAACGTCACTGTCTGGAGCATCTTTATTCACCTGTCGACCGTTTACAGATATTGCGAGGATAGAATACTGAATAAAACACGAAGGTGTCGTCTTTCTGTCATATCTAACACGGTGGACGTGGACGGATTTTGACTAAACCTTCGTTCCATCCGCCTGACACTCTATCGGCCCTGCCCTGTTCAGATGCGGCATCTTCCTAATTTCACAACATCGCGGTCCAGCTCTTCGAACATATTACAGAATTTTAGCTGATACGGACTAACTACAAGTTAAATTCAGAAGGTCCCTATTCTCGATCCTGGTCCTGGTTAAATTTGGGGTGTCGTGTTCCTGACTGGGTTCACAAGGCGTGCATTTCGTGGCGCTCGTTACACCGCGGCAGGACGGGCGACCAATAGAAATGGCACTGTGACCCTTGATCGTGAACAAGCACTGTATCGGGGAGATAAGGTTCGTATATCACAGGTCTTTAATTGCGACTTACAGTCGTGGAAAGGCGCTCTTTCTCTTTTTCGTAGGTGACCGGACCCCGCATTACGCCCACCATTCTGGAAGACTCCGTTCTGGAACGTCTGTGGGGAAATTAATCGCTGTAAGGATGGATTCAAGTTCACATGGAATCCACCGGCGCACGATTTGTTTTGAATCACAAGCCACGTGTGTGAGTTTAGCGCGTTCCACCGAAGTCACTTCGTAGACCATGTATGTTTCTAGGGTCGCAGCCTTTTCTCACTCGAATGTCGCACCGCGACAAAGAAAACCCGGTTGAATTACGGCCATGGCGCCACGATGTTCGAGCCGACGGGCTTCCATGACGCAATTCCAGACGCATTGCTCAAGTGGGCACCACTTGCAACTCTGGAGAGGGAATTGTCGCGGTATTTCCCTCACTCATGTGTTCCAGTGGTCCGGCTGTATTCGCAAGTGGGCGGGAAACCGCGACTATTTCTGGAATGGTGTGAATGCCCTGATAACCGTGGAACTTTCCTGGTCTCGACCGGTTGATCTGCCGGCGGGTTCGCATTGTGGAACCTATTCTCCAACTTCCGATTGTCCCATTACCTTTGTGACTATCCCCCGTATGTGACCCCCCTCTTGATGGGCTAGGACCTACTAAATCTGTGTCCGCGTCCATCAATGCTTTTACCGGACTAGCTTACCCTCTTGATAAAGCATTGAGTGCTCCTGTGGGAGGTGCGTCAGTTATACCGGTCATTGCCAACAGCAACGTCGACATTGCTGCAATGGATATGTGAGACGGCGTACTTTGTCTACATCCACTCTCACTATGCCGCCAAAAAACAGTCGCAAGTCAGCCATTCGCCGCAAACTCGATGCACAGTTGGACCTTTATCTCCGATTCTCCGTATCCGTGGTATCCAGGTCAGAAACAGTTCGACAAGGAACCTCAGCGCGCTCTGCGAGTCCTCCACCGGAGACTGCAAACAACACGGCAACCGACCTGCTATCTGACTTCCTTGGATTGCGCCTGTTGCCGGATTCATTCAAACCATTTTTGCTCTCAGAATCGGACTTTCTCTCTGGCACCACCGGGTCTAGGTGTTCATCTTGCTCTGCATGGCGTCCGTTTGGTGACGCGAATTGGCGTACGACGTGTTGTTAAATGTACAGTAGCAGCATGCAATTGAAACCTTGTGTTGCGGACGGTTCGTTGCAATTGTTGAGTGGATAATCCCAGAATATTTCAACGACGACGGCCCCAATTGAAAACAACACCCCACTGACGGCGGTCAACGGTCAAAAACGATCGACATAAGCCAGAAGAAAATATAGTGTCTGTTCGTTATTTCGCGTCGCTATGCGCTGGGTAATGAATAATACGCTGCCAGCAATATGATGTCATGGTCCGCTTCACTTTTGACTAGGTGGGATATCGCTTGAAGACTGACCTCAGAGACGTCGTACCTTTCACTTGTTTCAGTATGTTCTGTAAAGATTTCCCTCCGACAACGGAATCCAGGTTGATGGAGGACTCGGATGCAGTTCAATTTTTGAGGTCTACAGCGAATTTTTGAAACGCGGACATGTGACTCTTGTCTGGGGCAATATCATTCCGTTCGCACTTCGAAAGAACGATCGACGCTAAGTGATGTCACGTTCTCGACCCAACAACAATCTTCGACTGCCCCAGAGCTTGTTAGACCAGCTCGACGATACACCAGGTAACCACAGTGTTAGGACATTGTGGATTTGTTTGTCTTACCGTGCCAGTACAGACACGGTTTCAAGACCCCGCCGGAGTCGTGCTCATCCACAAAAGAACAACAGTCAGTCGAAGGGAAACCAGGAAACAAGATCGCGAGGAGAAAAAACGACGAAAGGCCCAATACTTCTCTTCAACGGTTACCCACCCGGAGCGTGTTGCTACTCCCCCTCATCCTGAATCGCCTCCGCCCAAAAGAAGGAGGGTTGCAGAAACATCCCGACCTCAACTTCCAAAACCGAATCTTGGGGGCCGTCTTTCCGAAACCTCATCGGGATCGGTGTCAAAGAAACCCGCCAAAGATGCTTCTCTCCATATAGCGGCCTCTAACCGGCCTCGGGACCGCCCTAATGCATCTACATTACCTCGCAGCCAGCAGGAGGTTGAGGAAGATAGATATATAGCCCTCCTGGAGGCGAAGCTGAACTCAGGCAAAACTTCAAGAAAGCGTACTGGCTATATTAAAGATATTGACGAAGATGGGCTAGGCGGTGAGGACCTTACTCACTTCGCCTTGACCTCGTCAGACTGACAACTGCAGATCTTCTGGGTGACCTTGATGCTATTACCACCGTGCGTTCGGTCAAGGTGTGTCCTACACATATTCTTCGTGACAACACCTCAATTTCCCCCATATCTACAAGCACCCCGACCAACTCTCTAATGATTCCTTCTCACTTTCTGAAACCGGACTTGTCTCAAGTGACCTACACCGAGATGAAGTGTGCTCTGATAATGAAAGCAAGCTAGCGGAACTTGAAGAGTGGCATGGGATTCACGACACCACCCTTGAAACGACAGTACTTGGTGCGGAATCAAAGACGAACCCATCGTCGGACCACCAACAGCTTCCTGTGGAGTCCCCCGCGGGTACGTCTGAATTGTCTTCCTCTATCTATCACGTTTGATTTGGATCGTATAGCTGGAAGTTCGCGTTACGTGCCGCCTCACCTCAGGGAGGGACTCTCAAACCCTAACAAGAGCGACAGCTACGTCAAGCTGACTCGCCAACTAAAAGGTTTGCTCAACAAGTAATTCTTGTCCTTCCACGAAATTAGGGAATAGGAGCTCACCCGCCTGTTTAACAGACTAAGCGAGCAAAATATCGCAACTATGCTCAGTAATATTGAGGCTCTCTACCGCGAACACCGTCGAAATGGTGAAGGCTCAAATGTATTTCTGAGTTATTTCGCTCACTGTGTGTGTTAGACGTGACGTCCTCGATCACATCGTTTGTCATCGAGGTCGTATCTACTCACTCCGCGTTGCTGGATTCCCACGTAATCCTCCATGCTGCACTAGTATCCAGTTTACATAGAATCATTGGAGCAGAATTCGGTAAAGATGTCCTTTTCGTCAGTCACTACGACTAACTCTCACTTCGAGCTGCCTCTTTCGTGCAGAGTGTTGTCTCCTCGTACGAGCATCACTATAGTGCTCTTGCCTCAACTATTGCCGGCGACGCACTCAGCGAGCCATCAGGAAAGGAGTGCTCGAATCTCATTGTTCTCCTTTCGGAGCTGTACAACTTCCAAGTTATCTCCTGTGTCTTGGTTTATGACATTATTCGCAACCTCTTGTCGGCGGCGGAGTTGACGGAATACGTTGTTGAGCTCTTGCTCAAGCTATTGCGTAGTACGTTCTAATCGTCAGCATTCAGTATTCCAGCTGACCTAGTTCTGTAGACTCCGGGCAGCAGCTACGCCAAGACGACCCAAGTGCCCTGAAAGATATTGTCCAAATTGTACAAAGCAAGACCTCAGATACGGAAACGCCTCTGAGGTTGGCCACCTCGTAGCCTTCCACGTCACCCTTGTGCTAAGATCTTTCTATAGCTCGAGAACGCGCTTCATGTTAGAGACGCTGATCAACTTGAAGAACAATAGAACTAAGCGAGCTGCTACACAACCTGCTGGAGGCGATGTCACCGAGCGCTTGAAGAAGTTTCTGACCGGGCTTAGCAAAACACGGCATTGTATCACCATTTCATCTTTTCTAAATATGGGATAAGGCTGACCGCATCGTTCAGTGGTTGCGCACGAACCTCTGCGAGTGAGTCTGGACGACTTGCACTCCGCGGATACGAGAGGCAAGTGGTGGCTGGTCGGCGCTGCTTGGAGCGGCGACCCGCTCGTAGAGCGACAGGAAAGCTCGAAGCGAGCGTTGAACACACGAGATGAGGATTTAGCCGAAAATGCATTGGTCAAGCTTGCCAAGAAGCAGGGGATGAATACCGATGTTCGACGGAGTATATTTGTAGTGCTCATGAGCAGTGAAGTAAGGCAGGTTTAAAGCCGGTATTCGTGAACACGCTGACAAAGTGCAGGACTATGTCGATGCCTGTGAACGTCTCGCCCAGCTGAATTCGACAGAGGTACAACAACGCGAGGTTATCCGCGTGCTAGTGAGTTGCTGTGGCAATGTAAGTGCCAACATTAACATTGTAAGGCGAGTCACAGATCCCGATTCCTTTCGTGTCATAGGAAAAATCTTACAACCCATATTACGCGTTCGTCGGCCAACATCTTTGTCGAACCTCGCATTCATATAAGATCACACTTCAATTTTGTCTTTGGGATTTCTTGCGTGGCATTGGAGAGTCTTCAGTTGATGGAGCAGAAGTCGTCAAAAATCTGAAAGGCGGTGAGGATGATCTTGAAGTCAAAGACATTTCTTCGACGAGGATGAATAACGTCGCGAATGCGTACGCATGGTGGGTCGCAAAAGGCTGTGTGACGCTGTCCGTATTTAAGGTAGGTTCATTTTGTCGCATCCACCTTCTCGTGACTAAGTCAGCTACCCTCAGCCTGTGGACTTCACAGTGCTAAAGCCTCGAACGCGTGACTTCCTCTCGCACTTCTTTCGCCAACTCTTCGCCGATAGCCAGACATCAATTCCAACCCTGCAAAGTGACGCACCGGACCACACGTAATAAAACCTCTCTCGAAGAAATTTTCGTGAAAGCAGCGCGAACCCAGGTACTGGCCATGGGTCTGGTTTATTTTCTGACGGAGATGAAAAAGGGCTCAGATGAAGAGTTTATTCGATGGGCCATTGGTGTCGCGATAGACGCTCTACGAACAGGATTGGACATCGTGCCTGTACTGTAATCTCGGAGTACCTCCCACCGTTACTAGGGTCTCTTCTTGAATGCCACGGTAGTGTAAACGCTCCCGGTCTTCCCCCCGAAAGAGATGGATGGGTGCTTGACGCGTGAGCTGGATAACTCGAGTGAGGATTTACAGGGACATTAGAAAGCGCCTCACTAGAACTCAAAGTTCGTCTCGGGTTTGATGAAACTTGCTTTCAGTTCCTCTTCCGTAAAGTTACAAGCTGCAGACGATGGTCAACAAGAGGAAATCGAATCAATTTTAGGCATACAGGTTATCAAAAAATATCCGCCTTCCTTAAGCAATCTCGAAGCCTGCGCCGGATACGCTGCCTGGGGGCTTCTCCCGAGTTCGTCTTTCTCTCCAAGAGCGATCGCATCGTAAGTTCCCTTGTCCAGTAGCAGGTCCCACAACCCCGGAGCATCAGGTCTTCCGGTCACGAAGGGGGGTGACTCTCGAAGAAAATCACAGAGGTGAAAGGCGATCTCCTCGCCATTCCGCGTGGGGGCGATCAAGCGGGCGAGCTTGACCGCGTCTGGACTGTAATCGAGGCCGGTCAGGTGGGAAGCCGCATATCCAGCGTCGCGGAGCGCGAAGAGCATAGTCCCGTTACCGCTGCCGATCTCGAGAATCTGAGGTCCGGAGGCTGCGGGAACGTTCTCCAATGTCCAGTCGACCATCTTCTCAACACTGTCTTCGCCGAACCTGAAAGATCTTTTAAGCGACAGAGCGAGCTTAGCATGTATCTCCCTCTCACCAGATTTCTCCTTCGTCTCCCGTCTCGTGGAAGTTCGTGACCTCCCTTTCGTAGACGTGGTCCCAGCTGAAAACGTGGGCCACAGGCTTCGAGAAGGTAGTTGTTCAACGTACTGAGCTCTGGTACCCAGCTGGGACGGTCCAAATTCTGTTGTGTCCATGTCTAGGCTGGTCTCGCGTTTTCGGCTATGGTGAAGATGAACTCTGCCTTCAGGCTTCAAGATCCGAGTCTCCGTCCAACAAGTCACTGCTTAGTCAGCCGGAACGAGTGGGAGAAATGAGGTGCAGTGTCACCGAGTCTACGTCTCTTCTTAGTAATGGCTGGACAATACGATGTGCTGTTACAGAGGTAGGAAAAATAATCGCATGATGGAGATAAGGTCGTCTCAGGAGATGGGTGGGCAGAATATGGTGTGAATTGATGTGAGACGACGATGATTATAGCGTTTGTACAGGGTAATGTGTCTAATAAAACGCAAATGAACTTGCGCAAGAGTCAGTAGCAATAGTATAGAAGCGCAAGGCCGTGGCGTACCGAAAAGCGCAGGGGAACGATAGACTGTACTATCGTGCTCGGAGGTCCTTCTCTAGCATATCCTTGGCCTCGTTGATCTTACTAGCGAGGTAAGGAGCTCCGCCGCGGTCTGGGTGATTAGCGAGCATGATATGGCGATGTGCATCCTTCAGTTTCGTTTTGAGTGTAGGACCGTCCCTATGAAACGTCACTGGTTAGAACAGAACAAGAAAGTGAAGGACACACGCACTTGAGACCAAGGATTGCGAGGGCCTCCTTCCGGTCCATTTTTGCTTTGAAACCACCTTTGACCCATTGGTCTGCGGCTCCCATAGCGCTGCGGCGGAGGAAATGACGGCCTGCTAGACCTGCGGCAATAGCACCGATTCCGATGAAGAAGGGAGTCGCCATTGGGACGTGAGTTGGCCCTTCCGCTCCGCTCTTGGTGACGCGACAAGTCGACTCCGGCCCGGCGTAGGGTCTCACTCGCTTTGTCACCACCGTCGACTGTCAGTCCTAGTTCACACGTTATCTCGTCATAGAACCTCGCAAATATACAATATATGGACTCCGCATCTTGTCAGTACACCTCATTACCGAGCATCTATAGCGGGTACCCGCACGGGGCCTCAATCACAACCGCTGGTGGCAGCATTACATCGGGGCATTTTCAGATTGCGGAATTGCTACTAAAGTCTGTTACAGCCGTGGATGCTACGAGCCCTTCGGCTGGACGCCACTGCAGTGCATCTGCAGCGGGACTTGTGCAATGCTTACTAGGTCATGGAGTCGACCCGGACTTGCAACAAGGCGATGACCAGACCTCACTCCATTCGTCAGCAGCGAGTGGAAACCTAGAATTTGTTCGGGGTGCAACTTGGGTACAGACTAGGCGTCGGCTTCGTGAAACAACTACGGCGATACTTACTCCCTTGCTTGCGCCATGACTCAGATTATAACCACCTCAGGATGGTGCAACTATAACTACAGCACAGGGCGAGATCCACGCGACACCGTTGCGTCTGGCTTTGTCCATAGGGCAGCGGAACGGTGTAGCTATTACTCCAACAAGATCCGGCGATGGTAAGTGCATGGGATAAGAGCGACTCAGACGCCATTGTACCTCGCATTATCTGGTTGGGACGTAATACCCGGCCTTTCATACGGAGTCTTTCACCATATCGTAGCGGAAAGATTTGCTGTATGTAGTTTTTTTGCGCCTTTCATCGCTAAAATCTCACATGGAACGACTCCACAGGGCTACTAATGTCGTCGGTCTGGAGAGGTTTGCTGGCGCTCTTAAAAAGTTGTCTGTGAGCACCGGATGAGCCAATTGAATCCCAACGTCCGATCCTGAGGAGTGCGCTCGGCATGGATAGCCAATTGACAAAGATAAGACAAACAATCGACTGGTAACGTCTACAGGACGTATTTGGTGTACTGTCTTGCGTTGGTTGTGCGGGCCAGGGTTCGCTTCGACATCAAAGCGGATTCAAAGTTCCCAGTCAGGCGTTTTTGGGGGATGGATTTCTCAGGCAGGGACGTCACTTTCGATTCCTTGTTTCCAAGCACAATGACGTACTCGGTAGGTCCTGAAGTCTCGTCCGTCGGTTTACTGTACTTATTGCGAGCTGGGAACAGAAGGGTCATTGACTGACGGTACGTATCTCCGCCGAGGCTAAGATGAAAAACTCACGAATTGACCCGACTCAGCTGGGCTACCGGCCCCGTGTTGGACTAGGGAGGGTGCCGTACAAGCAGTATGTCTATAGACAGATATCTGTCCCGCTATCGGAGTTGCTGCTACTAGCAGCCTTGAGGCGGAATATTATCACGGGATCCTGGCTGCACTCGATATTCCCTGTTGTAACAGTTGTGTGTGTGTCGTGATTGGCGGATATCCTTACTGGGCAGACGCTCGCGAACGGCCGGTCGGTGAAAAGGTGGCGAATGAGGAATGTACGTTGCCCCCCACACGAGGCCACGCTGCCCGTGGTGGTGGGCCTAGACGTCGACCAAGCCACGAGCCGGGTTCTTTTCTGTCCTTTCATCGATTAAAAACGCAACCACTGCCTTGCTCCGCTACTACGACGACCCTCCAACGCCCGTCAGCTCTGTCTGAAGGCCAAATTCGATAGTCCCCATAGACACTATGCCTCGTCAGTCATCCAACCTGGCTCCCTCTCAGCCTCTTTCTTTTGATCAAACCTTCATCGATGAGCCAATCGAAAGTATCCAAGCGCGTGTCGTGCACGAGAAGGAGCTTGAAACTACTGATTTTCAGTGGCTCTTTGGCTCCGCTGCGAACTCTCCCCGTTCAGTGGGCATTTCCCCGGCTTACTCCAAGTCGGGAAGCTTGCCAGCTCTTGCCTGCGCTCTCGGCAATCGCGTACTCATTATAAACTTCCATAGCTCGAAACCTTCCGATGATGGTACGAGTGGCCCTCGGCTCAGGAATGCAGATCGCCGCAATCAGCTAGAGCAAGAACTTTTATGTCACCCAGATTGCACATTCTATGCTTTCGACCTTGCGCCGCTTGCACTGTCTCTTCGCCTTCATCTGCATCTTCACCTTTCCAATGCCATCGATATCCAGTCCGCACTCCCCGTCCCTACTCGATCACCTGTTGACTCGGTCCAGGTCATCGTTAGTGACGCATCCCCCATTTTCGCCGACAACATTACAAGCGCATTCGAGACTACACTGTATGTGTCTAGCAAACATAAGGACCTTACTGAGCTGGTGCAGAGAGCCTGGCTTTGTGGCTACCTTGGTCAATACGACCTCGGAAATACTCAGGACTTGTTTTATGCAGCTCCTAAGGTTGATATGAGGAAATTCTCGGCGGAAGTGAGTCTAACTTTTAATCGGATTTATCAGTGCATCTCATGACATCGCTCTCGCAAGGCCCTAAATGTTCTGCAGAAGATATCATACGATATGCAACGCCTCGACAACATGAAGCCCATGTCCGTAACACATGAAATCCGAACAGGGTTCAATCACAAGACTCAGCAGATGGTTGCGATGTCTCAACGCTACTCAAATCGGCTCACACCTAATGCGTCGGTAAGCGTTCAACTACATTTTTAAGGGTATTTTCGACTCTTTTTGTCTAGAGAGTCAAGGTCACGGTTGCCCATGGCTCCTCCACAACATTCACAGTTACCGGTGACGCTGCCAGGGTTCGTGGAAAATCTGCCCATATAGATACAGAGCACAATATGGAGGGTAAAGTCATAGCCTCTATCACCTCCATTGGCCGGGATCTTCCTACCAGGGCCGAACAAGACCGCAGCATGGCTCTCTTGCGTGTCCTACAGGGTTCTTCTCCCCTTTTAGAGAACCACTGGATGAAGGCTATCTGGCTACCATCGGACTCTGTTGTCTGGCCTGAATATTTCTCTTCTTCCGAATCCGTGCCCCCTATCGAAGTCGTCGAACATCCCGACGCGCCTCTGAACTCTTCTCAGCATTCGGCCCTCACAAATATGCTTTCTTCTTCTCTTGATAATTGTATCACTCTGGTTCGAGGCCCTCCTGGTACCGGAAAGACAACTGTTATCGCCACCTATGTGGTTGATGCCATTCGCGCCGGACAGAGAGGGATCTGGCTAATGGCGCAGTCAAATGTCGCTGTTAAAAATATTGCCGAGAAGCTGGCCAAGTTTGAATTTTTCGGTTTCAAGCTTTTGGTCTCCCAGGGTTTCCATTACGAATGGTGAGCTGTCTTCGTCAAGAGGTTTATCGTGTTAACGTCGACAAGGCATGAACATCTTTACAACAAGATAGAAAAAAACACCATTCGCACAGATAATCTACCGAAGCCAAGCGCTCTCAAAAAGGTTCTTCAAGACACACAGGTCGTACTGTGCACACTCAGTATGATCTCTTCCCCGAGGCTACGCGACCTCACTCAGATCGTTCCGATCATCAATGTTGTCATTGACGAGGCCAGCCAAATTGAGGTCAGCCAGTACGTTCCTTTATTCAAGTCATTTGGCCATACTCTGCGGAATCTATGCTTTATCGGAGACGACAAGCAACGTGGGCGATTTCGTTTTTTTTTTGCATCACAATTTCTTATAATTTACGTTCTTTCAAGTGCCTCCTCATGGCCAAGACGACCTGAAGAACCTGGAAAGTATTTTCGAGGTGGCACATCTGAAGACGTCTGCGGTCCTTTTAGATACGCAATGTGAGGATCGAAATTCGCTCGGGTTGTATTTGCTGACATATTCTCGAACTCGAAGACCGTATGCCTCCACAGATTGGGGATTTTATATCTGAAAAAGTCTACAACGGCGAGCTCAAGTCTAATCCTGAGCATCCCATCAAGTCGAGTACCACCGCGTGTCATTTCGTTGATATAAACGGTGCCGAACGATTGGACGCGGACGGAAAGAGCATAATGGTAAGTGCAACAATTGTATCGAAAGAAAACAAGCCAATTGCGTCATCAGAATCTAGAAGAGGTCGAGGCCGTCATGCTCATCGCGGAACACCTCCAGGAGGAAGGCACCTCCTATAGGATCATCACCCCCTACGATGCGCAGCGGGGCGAACTCGAGCGGGCGCTCAAAGAGAGAGAGCTCGACTGGGAGGACAAGTGCTTTAACGTCGATTCGTTCCAGGGTTCGTTTGGTCTTTGCGCTTTCCCGGTTTTCTCACAACCCAACGCGCGAAAACAGGTAACGAAGACCATGTAATCGTTATTTCCCTAGTCCGTTCAAAAGGACTCGGATTCTTGTCCAGTTTGCGACGGACAAACGTCATGCTCACTCGATGCCAGCGCGGCATGTACATCGTCTCGAGTAGGGCATTCCTTCTCGGAAAAGGTGCCGACTCTCTGGTCGGCAAGATGGCCGCCGAGTTGGGAAAACGACCCAACGCTTGGCTGACTCAGAAGGATATTGAAGGAGGGAAATTTGAGTAGGCGGCTGATGGTAGGCGGGGAAATGAAAGCGCGCGCGGATAAATGCGCGCAAGTCTGTTTTGATTCTTCCGTTGTAGCGTTCCACACACGAATTGTTTGATCGGAAGAGTGTTTCAGAGGCTATGTTTGGCCCATCTACTGTCTGTGTTGAATAATCATAGTATGCAATCCAATAGGCTCATATGCGAGCGGCGGTCGGCGCGGATGGGTAGGCTCTGATGAACGTGCGTCCCTCGCCACGCGTTGAAATGTGGCTATTGATGCATCGATATGCATGAGGGTTCGGATTCGATGCAAGACTTGATGATGTTCAATCCGGAGAGATCTGTAATGCACCGAGACGCTACTCCTGACTTCTCTCGAATCACGGGTCGTCGGATTGCACAGCCCACATCATGAGTCGAACTCCGAGTAAATGCCGATCGATCCGACGTGTCGCCACTCGACGCGAGAATGCTAAACAGCGCGGCGCAGAAGAGCGAACATCATCGTATCCTTATATATTAGCCTAAACAAACAAACGATAATACAGAGGCGAACGGGTCGGTCATCGACAAGATATGTGCGGCTGTCCTCAGTTAGAATACACTTGGACTGTCTCCGGCTTGTCGAATGCACACGTATAGGCGCAGTCGCAGTCTCGTTCGTCGCCATGAAGTTCCCACGCGATTCATACCTGTATGTACGCGTCCGGAGAAAGCCCAGCTGCGCCCGTAGTGTTAGAGTATTATCGATCAGAGAGATGGGGAGTTGCGTGGATTACCTATAGACAGTATCCGTTCTACGCCATAGTCAGAGAACCAGACGACTCTAACGCCTGAGCCGGCTATCAAGGTTTTCATCGATTATTGGGATCGACCGGGGAACGAATGTTGTACAAGAGTCGATCTCTGTAAGTGAGTCTATGACCTGCAGAGTGCGTGAGTGTGGGTAAGACGCCATGAAGGAAATAGCTTACCAAGGATGAAGAGCTAAGGCTGATAGCGAAGACAGACTGTTGATGACTTTTGGGGACTCCTGGGTACGGGAACCAACCAACGTACTTCTGTCCAACGATCTCGGTAGTTGACATCAAGTATCCGTATCGCAATGCAAACCGTCTCCTCGCCAGCCTCAGCGTGCCCAACGGCACCGTGAGCTACGCTCCTCAAGCACTACCCGATGGTCTACAAAAGAGGGTGATTAATTCCCATAGTAGACCCCGATAGTGTATGACCAATCGTTGTCTATGACAACTATTTTCAGTGTCGGGAAAGGCAGGTAGAGATTGAGGCCTACAATTGGGGGCTCATCGTATCACAGGAACTCACAGCACATCCGTCGTAGCATCGGCATTGTTGGCGCGTGGCGATACAACAGCGAAACGCAGGAGTCACGTGTAGTACTTGAACCCGGCAGGACTCGTGAATATGCCGTTGAGGGGCTATCATAGCATGTGTGAGCCGTAAATTGGGGATTATGGTAGTAAGCCAGGAAGCGAGGAGCGTTGGGGGAGAAAGGAATATAAAAGCGCCTGCTTTCACATCAACAATATTCACGCGCTATGAAATGATATAAGGACATGTGTCACCAAGGGGATGCAGTAGCATATATATTGTAACATGGCAGGCATTGTGGATTGAGGCGACCGCACAAATCCGGGTTCTGACCCAATGACCGCCGTCCAATTACTATTGATATTGTCACGGTCGGCATGTCATCTCGCCATCCAGGGCACAGGAAGTCCACACAAGCTGGCCAACGACGTGACGAATTGCGACCGTGACAAAAAGGCAGTGGACTAGCTGTGGTCGTAAGAAAACAGACGCGTATCATAATAGAACGTCCTCACTAGAAGTATATGAGACGCCGTCAGCTTGTCGATTTCATCCCCCCGGGTGGCCCTGACTGTGTTGCCTCAAAGGCGGGCACACTTCACCCAGGGAATGGAATGCACATGTAGATGATAAGTTGGCCAGTGGCGACTGAGCGAGCCGCGGAGGAAGAACCCCATGATGACCGCCCTCTGATTTGTCATCAAAAAGCTCCCACCCGAACCTGCAAACCACGGAACGTCCATTCTGTGACTTGGACTCACTAACACTGGTAGTGCTCGTTGGCCACTCGCATAGAACGCTTTCTTCTCTGAATACACCAGACCTAGATGCGGGGGTTACAGATTCCCGCGTCATCACCTAGAGCATCTTCAGAATTTTTCGCTAAATGTTCCTTTACAGCTTTCCCCTCTGATAGTCCATGGGGCTACACAGAATCTACTCGCTTCCATCTGTCTAAAGGGCTCTTCTCTGGGAATATCTGTACGCGCTAGGCTGGCCAACTTGAAATCTCACCAGACTTTCGTCATTCGATTTCTGATGAGAAAGCATTCGATACCAGTGGCCGATAGACTAAACGATGGATCGAGCTGGCCAGATCGGCTCAAAATTCTGCCGCACGTATTGGTCAACTGACCGTATTTCACCCGCAGCAAAGAGAAGAAGCTCAAATGGGACAGGCCGGCGCAGCAGCCACTGGGGTGGTGTGGAAGGGGTGACGGTGTCACCCAGAGCCCCATGGACACGGAGACACCTGCGATATAGTTTCAAAAGATAAGAAGATTCTGCGAGGACAACTAGACCTCTGCTTCGTCGTTGCGAGTCAAGAAATTTGGCTATGTCATTTTTGCTGCGGACCTGATGTTATCTTGCTTGCGCCCTGGGTGACCAGCACTCCGGTACAAGAAGGCCAATGAAAGCGGTCAAGGTAGCCAAGTTCCGTGATCAGTGTATCTACAGCCTGGGTGAACAAACGTTCGCCAACAGGAAATCGATGAGGACACTGACAGATGAGGCATCTACGTTCCCCCCACTCCACGACCCTCCGCAGTAGCGATTGTTCCAGAAGTCGACCAAGTCACGACGTGAGTTTCTATGTGCGCTACGCCCGCACCGATAGATAACGCAATCGCCGTACGCAGCCACTACGACGACCCCCATAACTCACTTACAAGTACCTCTTCCTTCGTGATTCAAACCCCGGACTCGCCCAAACACTCCCATTAACCACCATGCCCCGCCGATTATTCAACCGTCTGGCTGCCTCTCAGTCCCTCTCATTCTATCAGAACTTCATCGACGAGCCAATCGACAGCGTCATCGAACCGCGTATCGTGCGCGAGAAGGACCTCGGAACTCCCGATCTTGAGTGGCTCTTTGGCTCCGCCGCGAACTCTCCCCGTTCCGTGGGCATCTCCCCAGCTTACTCCAAGTCTGGAAGCTTGCAAACTTTCGCATGCGCTCTCAGCAATCGCGTGCTCATTGTAGAGCTGCATGGCTCGAAACCCCCCAATAACGGTAACACAAGTGGTCCACAGTTGAGCAATACCGAGCGCCGGAACCGGCTCGAGCAAGAACTTTTTTGTCACCCGGACTGTACATTCTACGCATTTGACCTTGCGACTCTCGCACTATCTCTTCACCTCCATCTCCATATCCGCCTTGCCAACGCCATCGATATACAATCTGCTCTGCCTGTGCGCGGCAGATCTCCTGTTGAATCTGTCAGAGCTATTGTCGGTGACAATATCTCTGAAGACCGTATCACCAGTGCCTTTGAGACTATCACTTATGGCTCCGACGAACAAGAGAACAGAGATTCACTGGCTCAGATAGCCTGGCTTTGTGGCTACCTTGGTCAATACGATCTCGGAAATACCAAAGACCTGTTCTATGCTGCTCCAAAAGTTGATATGAGGAAATTTCCAGCGGATGTGGGTCTTTTATTAATATTTTTCATTTTGCATTTCACAATGTCGCTTTTGTAAGGAATTGCGCGTTCTACAGAAAATATCATACGACGCGCAGCGGCTAGCCAGTCTGAAGCCCACATCCATGACACATGATGTTGAAACAAGCTATAACCCTAAGACGCAGAAATTGGTTGCGCGATCACAGAACTATACAAATCGTTTAACACCTGGATTATCGGTAAGCATTTAACCGCTTTTCGAACACACATTGGCAACTTTTTTGTCTAGAGATTAAGAGCTGAAGTCACGAACGGCTCTGAGACATTTTCGATTCCAGTTAGTACCTCCAATCCTCGTGGAAGATCTACGCGTTTAAACACAGCGCACAACGTGGGGGATAGAGCCATACCCGTTCTCGTCTCCGATGGTCGAGGTGCTCTCACGAGGGCCGAGTTGGGCCGCAGCCTTGTTCTCTTGCGTATCCTACAGAGGGCTCTTCCCCTTTCGAACAACCACTGGATGAAGGCTATTTGGCTACCTTACAGATTCTGACATGTGGCCGGAATCTTTCTCGGCGTCTGCTTCCTGAGTTTGAGTCTTCACCCTCCCTTGAGATCATCGAACATCCCGATGCACCTCTAAACTCTTCTCAGCGTTCGGCCATCACAAAGATGCTTTCCCTTTCCCTAAATGACTGTATCACTCTGATTCGAGGCCCTCCTGGTACCGGAAAGACAACTGTTATAGCTAGTTATGTTGACAATGCCATCCGGAAATGAACGGAGTGGCATCTGGTTAATGGCCCACAACAACGTCGCCGTCAAAAATATTGCCGAGAAGCTAGACAAACTTGGGTTTATCCACTTTAAGTTGCTAGTATCTCAAGGCTTCCACCATGAATGGTGCGCGACCATTTTCATTGACTGGCTTATCGTGTTAACGCGGCCACAAGGCACGAGCACCTTTACACAAATATAGCAAAATACGTCATTCGCACTGACGATCTACCCAAGCCGAGTGCTCTCAAAAAGGTTCTTCAAGGCGTACAAGTTATTCTATGCACACTCGATACGATCTCTAACCCAAAACTGCGAGAAACAGGATTCACCGAGACTGTTCCCGTCAACAGCGTTGTGATTGATGAGGCAAGTCAAATCGAGATCGGCCAGTATCTCCCTTTGTTCGAGTCATTTGGCGATACTCTGCGAAAAAGTATCCTTCATCGGAGACGACCAGCAGCGTAAGATATTTTCACCTTTTTCGTCGCAATATCTTATCCTCACTTCATTTCAGTACCTCCTTACGGGCATGATAGCCTGGAGAACCTGCAAAGCGTCTTTGAGCTACCTCATCTGAGGGCGTTGGCAGTCCTCTTGGATACGCAATGTGAGAACCGATCTTCTTTCGAGGTGTATTTACTGACTGTCTCGAAGACCGTATGCCCCCTCAGATTGGGGACTTCATATCTCAACGAGTCTACGATGGCAAGCTCCAGTCGTATTCTCGCCATCCCACCACGTCCCGCACCGTCGCATGCCGTTTCGTTGATATAAACGGTTCCGACAGCGGGAGTGGAACGAGCCGTATAGTGAGTGTAGTAGTTCCATCGAAAGAGGACGGAGCTACACTACGCCCGTCATCAGAACCGACAGGAGGTCAAGGCTGTCACGCTCATCGCGGAACGCCTCCAGGAGAAGGGCATCTCCTACAGGATCATCACCCCATACGACGCACAGCGGAGCGCGCTTGAACAGGCGCTCAAAGATCAAGAACTTATTTGGGAGAACAAGTGCTTTAACGTCGATTCGTTCCAGGGTTCGTTCGATTTCCTCACTTACCCGGATTGCTCACACTCCGCAACACGTGAAAACAGGTAACGAAGACCACTACATTGTCATTTCCTTAGTCCGCACAAAAGACCTCGGATTCTTGTCCAATTCGCGACGGACAAACGTCATGCTCACTCGATGCCAGCGCGGCATGTACATCGTCTCGAGTAAGGCATTCCTTCAAGGAAGAGGTGCCAGCTCGCTAGTCGGTATGATGGCCGCCGAGTTGGGCAATCTACCCGGCGCTTGGCTGACCCAGAAGGACATAGAGGGAGGGAAAATTGGCGGTTTGTAAGCGACTGGTGGTGGCGGGGAAAGGTTGAAAGCGCGCGGATATGCGCGTATGTCTGTTCAAGTGCTAACGACTTGTTAAAGAGTCGTACTAGTGTTGTGACGAAATAAAAATAAATTCACAGGCGAGCAACGATGGGCGCGTCTGGGTACGTGGGCTCTGGTGAACATACACGCCTCATATCACGTAGCGCGCTAGCAATCTCCCGTTGGAATGTGGTCGTCGACGTCTCAGCACACGAGTGTTTGGATTCGATGCCAAACTTGATTATGTCCAGTCCAGAGAGATCTACAATGCACCGAGACGCTAAGTGTGACGCCAAGACCAGGGCAGAAATAACGACTCACAGTTGATGCCGTAGCCGTCGTGAAATGGTGCACCGAAACTGGATTTCCGGTGGCTGTTAGTTCGTGCTTTCTATGGGCACAACACAGGTCACACCACGTACCCTGTTCCTCGGAAGAACTTGCCAGCGCTCAGAGCGCTCGTGCTCAGCTTCCACTCCTGACTTCTCTCGAACAACGGGTCTTCAAATAGCGCGGCTCGTTCGCTAGCATCTTGGCGCATCATGAGCCGAAGTCCGAGTAAATGCCGATCGATCCCACGTCCGGTGGCTGCATGACGCGATAGGGTCGTATGAGTTTGAACGGCGCGATGCAGAAGGGCGAGCCTCGTCGTATCCTTCGCTATTTATTAGTTTAAGAAAACAAGACGAGAAAAACAAATGATGGCGCACAGAGGCGAACGGGTCGGTCATCGACAAGACCCATGCGCGGCTGTCCTCAGTCAGAGTACGGATCGTCTCCGTCCGGGCTTTGTCGAATGCACGCGTAAGCGCAGGTCTCGTACGTCGCCGTGAAGCTCCCACGTGATTTATACCAAGCCAGCTGAAGTGCCATCTGTATATATGCGTCTGGAGCAAGCCTGGCTACGCTCATATTGTCAGGGCCAGAGAGAGACAGGAGAGTGTGGATGTACCTATAGACGTTATCCACTCTACGCCGTAGTCGGAGAACCAGAGGACGCTGTCGTCCGAGTCGGCTATGAGGCTTTTTGCACGAGATTCGGCCGCGGTACACTCCGCCTCGATACGGGCGTCGGTGACCCAGTCCAATCTTTCCCACCCACCAGTGCCGAGATCGCGGTCCACAAAAAAGGGAGCAGGTTCCGGCCGCGAGAATTCCTCGGGGAACGATCGACTGGACGACGGCGTAATCGGCGACAATGCTTGGTACGAGGGCGTCGCAAGGTGAATGCTCTCCCATCGCCCCCGCACGGGTATTCGTCTCCACTATGAGCGTGTAAGCCTTGTCGAACCACCGGTTACGGGCGTTGACCGAGGAACGAATGTTGTGCAGGTGGGAGTCGATCTCAGCGGGCGAGTCGATGACCGGCAGTGTATGTGAAGTGTGCGTGGAACGCCCCGAAGGAGTAACCAAGGGTATGCGGGTCTAGGCTGACAGCGAAGATCGACTGCTGGACGACTTCGAGGGACTTTTGGTTGGTAGGAGAGAGAGAGAGGATGTACTGTAGGTTCTAGACAAAGTAAGTCGATGGGTTGAGCCTGAGTTCGCGAGCTCGACGTACTTCTGACCAGCGATCTCGGTCGTCGGCACTGAGTATCCCAACAGGAACCGGCTTCTCGCCAGCCTCTATACGCGCAACAACGTCGTGAACTACGCTTCTCAAGCGGTGCTCAATGGTATTCACGGAGAGGAGTGTTTGGTTCTCATCATAGACTTCGACAGCGTATGTCCAATCATTTACCATCACAAGGATTTTGCGAGTGTTAGGCGAATGGTGTGGAGGCTGAGTGCTCAGTGAATCGCAGTGGGGCTGCGGGATGCGACAAGTATTGAAGGCTTTCGCTACTGTCTCTTGGAACCATAGACCTGGGAAAACCAACTGAGATGAGACCATCTTTGTTTCCAGAAAATACTCACCGGTGCGTGTGGTATTAGGGTAGATTTCTTGTCTGTGATTGGGCGACTGAATGGGGTGAACCAGAACAAGGTGGTCAGGCTCACCGTGCTAAATTATCCTTGAATTCTAGGTGTCTATACGTGAGCCATGCAGCGCGTCTGACCTGCCATGGGCTTAATTCTATATATTTTGAGAAGGACGGAGGTTCTCGCAGGACACCCTCCGGGATGCGGTCGTCGTTGAAGAAGGCCAGCCACCAATTCGAGTTGATCAGCAGCGGTGAGCGCCACTCATGGTAAGCCTTCCTCAGCCATATATTATCGTCCAGCCAGTTACGCGGAGAGGCTTTGTCGAGTGCTTTTGCACACATCAGCAACTCCGACGAAGCGACACGGGGGACTCGACCAACTCACCATACAGACGCTCTTGACATTTCGCGCCAACACCTCTTTCAAACTCGTCGGCCCACTGTTGTCTTTCCTGCAGCGCAGACTGCCACGACGCGCCGCCGCGCGCCTCGTCTTCCTGGAGCAGGGGGACCAAGGATTGCAGGTACTTGGACAAGGTCTGGTGAAGTTCGGGCACCGGAAGGCGTGGCAGGAGAGTTGGGCGGTCGGTAGAGGAGCTGAATGCCCGCAATGAACCAGACGGGGCCATACGGACAGAGAGATGACGTGTTTTTACCGTAGAGAAGACGACATGACGAAAGAGAGTAGTTCGCATCTAAGCCTCTAGCCGGAACAATTTGAGACCGTCGGTAATACGCGGCGGCAACTTGAATGAACCCTCCACCGCAGCTAGGTGCAATGGCTTAGGCAAAATTATCCCAAGCCCTCTGTGGACGGGGAAAGTGGTTCCTCAACATCTTCTCGTGGCGCGCGCTGATTCTTTCTTTAGAACTGGCTTCAACAATGCTACACCTGGGTGATTGGGGAGCACGGCCTGAACCCTGCCACTGATATGGCCAAGATAATGGAGCACGTCGAATCTCAGCTCCTCATGTCTGACCTCACGGATTCAATGGTCTCTGGCTCTGGTCTCCTTCACGACCTCCCCAGCCTGCGCAAGGGCGCTTTGTCTGGACCGCCAGTCCTCGTGCAGATTTTGGCATTGACGGAGATAGGCCACAGCGCCTTCAACCTGATGAACATCCGGCAGGCAAAGGCCGACCGCGCTGACCTCTCTGGCCTGGCACGCGGTGACAATGACGACGAGACGGACGAAGGACCAGTTCCCAACTACCCACGCTCTATGTTACACTTCCAACTCAGTGACGGGACGATACAGCTCAACGCGATCGAGTACAAAAAGATCCCTCAGCTCGATCTCGAGAACACTCCATTGGGCTACAAGGTATACGCCTCCCCCGAGGAAGCCCGTTAACGACTTTAGTCACGAAACTACTAGATGTTATTGAAGAACGTGACCATCAGACATGGCATCGCATTCCTCGAACCTAGAACCGTCGTTCTCAAGGGTTATGGTGTGGAGGATCTCGACAGGGATCGCGACCGTCACTTTTTAAGAGGACTTAAAATGCGCTTGGAGTGGGTGTCCCACGCGAACCCACACGAGCTTACCTTGATACTGACATCCATGTCAGTCCGAATGCCCAGCACGAACCTGACATCGAAGAGGTTCACGAGGAACAGCTCGCCCCTCCTGTACCAGCACCGGCACCTCGAGGTCTCCCTGCACCCATCCCAGAAAACTTGCCTGTTACGCGACCACGTGCCGCCGCAAGGGACAACCTTAATGCGCCGACCCAGGCAGCCGTTCCAATTCCAGGTTCATTAAATAACGTCGTGCGTCTACCACCTCCTGTGGACAACAAACCACTCCGTCGCATGCCACCTGATTCTCGAGAACCCGGCCCGTCGACATCAATCAGCAACCCCGCAATGGCCACCTCATCGCATTTCCAGACCCAAAGCCCTACCCTGGTCGCCCCCATGCGGTTATCACCGACACGAGCTACCACAGAGCCACTGGCTGATGACCCTCCAGAGCCGGGCTCCGACTATTACTTCAGACACGACGACATCGATGCCGCGTTTCTCTCCCGCGCAGCTAGCGAACTCGAACGGTCGGAAGCAACACTGGCCCAGTCTTCGCAACAATCTTTCCCTCCACCAAGCCAGCCACGGCGCGAGGTATTTTTTGTGGATGACGACTGACGACGACAAGGAAAACGCCAAACCAAGGGCTGCGAGACCACGACAAGTCGTGAGCGAAGCGTCCTGTGATCGACCTCTCTGCCGAGATCGTTGATGTGGGGCGCATTCGCCCTCCCCCAATGAACAATGACGACGATGTAATTAGTATTAGGGTCCGATGATTGATAGGTTGTAAATAGTGAATATAGGATGTTTGGTCACCCTTGCAGAAAAGCTTGTCTCTCAAAGAAAGTAAGTCTTCGTGCACTTTCAAAAAAAAAAAACGACGTCATACAGTCTCGCGCTTTGCTTGTAACGCACAAACGCCATATCTAATCCATTAGTCACTCGAACACGATATGGACAAGTACAGACATCGTGCGGTTGTTGAGATCGGGTGGGACTTCAACCAAGAACAGCTCCCTTTTGCTTCTTCTTCTTTTTCGAGGTATTGGAGAAGCTGCGCCAAGCTGTCCACTCGCTGTTCCCGGTTCTCTGTTGGGCATGAGTAAGAGAGGAAGGCTAGCAACGGATACAAGACATTACCTTCCCACCTAGCGTCCTCTTCAGCCTTGCGTTTCTTAGCTGAGACTTCTTCCTCCTTCTTGCGTGCTTCGAAGCCCTCATTGGCAAGGTTCATCTTGACTGCTCTGTGGTTAAGTGAGCCGTCAACGGAGAGTCATGAATGCTGACAGAAACGACGAACACACCTTCGTCTCCGAACTTCCTCTTCGATGAGGAGTTCCTTAGACTTGAGCCGAAGTTGGGTCTTGAAGGGTGGTGTGAGACCCTTGAGCTTGGGGTGGTCGTCTGGTGTCGAAGTTGGTAAGGACAACCCCTTGAGCAAAGTTGAGCGGGCTTGATTTATTGCGGCGTCGAGATCCTCCCGCTTTGCGGTATCGCCAAGTTCACTTTCGGCCTTTAACAGAAATATTGGACACAGAATTGGTAAGAGACTGAGAGAATAGATTTACCTTCTTGAGCACGTCGAACGCCTCGGGAGATCGTGGGTGTGGGCACTTGTCAGGATGGATAACTAACCATTAAGAACGTACAGGGAGTTGCGCATCAGCGATATGATTCCACGTGTCTTGTTGAAAAAAGGCAGCTCACAAAGAGAGAGCTGCCGGTATTTCTTCTTCACATCATCGGCCGTGGCAGATGGTTCTAGGTCCAAGATGTCATATGGACTACGGGTAGTGTTGTGAGGTAAAAGATACTAGCTATGAGGCGTAAAAACGTACTTCAGTTTAAATGCACCGAGGATGCGCTCAACCTCAAGCTCACGCTGAATCGCGGAGGCTTCGCTCTTAAGAACGCGCTCTAAGTCGGTGGCAGAGGTGGACGACTCTGCAGGGGTGTCTTTGCTCGAGGGTGCCATTGGTTCACTTCAGGTAAAGTCGGGTGCCCACACTTCCCCCAAACGCTCCCGGTCCGGTATTCCGCCGTTCGAGTAGCCAAGCCGATCGCCGCACGGTGCTGGTTCCGAACCATGGCCGCTCTGAGGCGAGCACTCGGAGCTTGCGCCCACTACGCGGTCCTACTCAGAGCTTTTAGGGCTTAGGTCTCCTTCCCACCTCAAGCTCTATCGCAAAAACCAATATCTGATTCCAGGCTCGACGTGGACACATAATGTTCCGCACCCTAGGCAGGTTGCGTTTTCGCGGAGATCTCTGTCTACACACACGACCCGCCCTTCCAACCCCTCACGCCCTCGTGTCGTATCCGCACGCGAGTTGTATGCTCAACGGAACCGGAGTTTGTTCATGTATACCTCAGCCGTAGTTCGTTCTTGCTTCGTGCTGTACCGTATCAGAAACGTGTCTCCGAACTGAAGTGACGTAGGTCATTCTCGCAGTCGGCGCGTCATATGCTGCCGTACCCCTGTACCGCATGTTCTGCGCAGCGACGGGTTTTGCAGGCACGCCTGTTGTCGGCACTGGCCGATTCGAGGCGGAGCGTCTGGTACCTATTGAAGGTGCGAAGCGTATTAAAGTACACTTCAACGCGGACCGGAGTGAGCAACTTCCGTGGACGTTCACGCCTCAGCAAAAATACGTAACCGTATTACCTGGGGAAACAAGTCTCGCATTCTACAAGGCAAAGAACAATGCGGATCATGACGTGATTGGTATTGCGACGTACAATGTCACGCCAGACCGAGTGAGCACAAGTATGAATCACGGGGGAGAGAACTGATCGACGGGTTGTCTAGATTGCGCCATACTTCGCCAAGGTGGAATGCTTCTGTTTCGAGGAACAGAAGTTATTGGCCGGGGAAGAGATTGATATGCCCTTACTATTCTTCATCGACAAAGATGTGCTCGAGGACCCTGCGTGTCGGAACCTCGATGATATCGTGTTGTCGTACACGTTTTTCAAGTGAGTTTGTTTCTGATCCACGTTGCTATTCCAGGAACGCTCACATTGTGCGAACACATCAGGGCAAGAAGGAATGCACAGGGCCAGCTTGAGCCCGATGCGCCCGATGATGTTGTACAGGCTTCTCAAGGCTGGTCGGATGTTAAATTCATTCAGCCTCCAGGGACAGGGACATAAGTAGTCTGTCGCTTAAATACAGTAGAGTAGACACTTAAACGAGGAATACTCTCCCACGAATAGACGCACTGGTCTACTTGTGTCACCGAGGCACACTACTCGCAAACTGAACCCACCAACAAGATGGCAACCGCTGGCAGTTCAGCCACGCCTCAATGGGATAGCAGAAACCGTGGCTTTGTCCCTCCTTCTCAACTTCCGCAATTACGCCAAGCTTCCCCGCTCTCTCGCGATTCCAACTCTCCAGAACGTCCCCGCTCGATGACCGCCGATTCTCTTCCGAGCCAATCGTCTTCCATTCGTCCGCTTTTGACAACAACTAATAGCCACACCCGTTCTTCTTCCTTCTTCTCCTTTCTCAAGTCTAATGACAATACCCCGTCTACAATGCCCTCGCGTAGGGTTGAACCCAGTTCTCAACAATCACAAGATGAGCATGGTCGACTCATGCTAGAGAAGCGGCAGCCGCCCATACCTTCCTCGTCGCGGAATGGGACCTTGGATCGCAGCCCTTCTCTTCAGACCTCGGTCCCACCTCAGCAATTACACCCCGAGATTCGTTCCGTGGTTAGCCTGACCCACGTGCACGCACACAAAGTCTACATGTCCGGTCCTCTCATTCGAAGGATAGAGCGCCTGCCGGATGGCCACCAGCCCATCAAGGACGAGGACTGGCGTGATGTGTGGGCTCAGCTAGGTGGCACCACTCTCAGCATTTGGGATATGAAAGAGATAGACGAGGCGAGCAAACAAGGAAAGGAGGTGCCGCCCACGTATATCAACGTCACTGATGCTGTCAGCCCATTCCCCAACATTCGTCTTGATGTTATCTAATCAATTCTATTAGTTCGTGCAAGTCCTCGGAGCTGTTACGATACCTGCATCGGGGGGAGTCCCTGCGCAAAAATATAACAATGTCGTGACTCTCAACACAGCCGGGTCGAACCTCATCCTCTTCTCATGCCCAAACGCCTGCCTCTCTCATCTCCTGGGCAACTGCCCTCCGAGTATCTAGCTGGGAGAAATCACGCCTAGAAGAAATATATACTGCCCACCTCATCCGTATCACTTTGAACGATGGTTTGACTTGATTTTCCTCGCACCACATCCACATTTTGACCCAGTTCACAGGACGTGACGCACCTTCGACACTTGTACGAGGCCATAGAGAGGGTTGGGTTCGCATTCGCGTCGCGGGTCAGACAGACTGGAAGCGCCTTTGGATGACCGTGTCGGCTGGGCAGTCACCAGACGGTCCAGCTGGTCCACCACGGGCCGGATCTCCTCACGAGCCTCAGGTTTTACGTAAAAGGCGCATTTCTTCCCTTTTCGGTCGCGAAGAAAACCAGTCCCAGCAAATCTCTAACCGACCCTGTCGTTGCCTTCTTCCTCTCCTCAAAGCCCAAGGACAGGAAGAAGCCTTTCCTCACCCTCCAAGATGTCACGCAAGCCTTCGCCGTTTATCCTGAGCGTCCAGAACTCATCAACAAGAGTACATTGATGAAGATTGAGGGGAAAATTGGCCATGAAGATGCAGCGATGAATATGAGAGGGCGAGAAGGTTGGGTCCTCGTCATGCCTGAGCTTGAACCCGGGGTTCCTCAGGCGAACGAGACAATCAGGTGGCTCATTGGTACAATTATTTCTCTTTCTGTCAGAGTGTCTGCTCACGATTGGCATCTCGCAGCCTTTCACGACTCGTTTTCATTATATGGACGGCCCCGAGCCTACTCCTGGGACCCTCGCGACCCTGGTTCGATGATGTTCGCCTATCCTGCGGGCCCTTCTCGGGATGTAAGTTTGTGCCTTTTGATTGTTCGTACTTTCTCACCTCCAAGTATTGCCTTTGCCCAGCTACTCTTTATGGAACGAGAACCCGCAGAAATCATGGATCCCCGGGAGGATCGTACTTCTGCTGTCCGATCGCGCCTCAACGAGATACTAGCCGGACGTGTGCAAGGACCTCCAGTCCCTGGCATTACTCCCACGACCCCAAGAACCAATGCGCCCTCATCGCACACTCCCCTTCCTTCTATAAACGAGCCTCCTAAAGGGACGGACGGTTCTTCCCCGCTTCCACAGCTCCCACCGCTTGGCTTCGGTTCTTCAGACCCCGAGACGATGCATCGTGCCCTCACTCCCATCATTGAGAACAATAGTTCTGAGAGGGATCCGACTCGACCTGTTATTTCTGGAGCGTCTGAAGCCAATCCACCTCAACAAAGTGATAAACCTCCTCCCCCATCTAAAGAGGTTGGAAGCGAAGATCCAATCCCTACTTCAACAAGCCCTGCTCCGATTTCCCCTCCCAGCACTTACACCCCCACGGATGTAGCCTCTGCCCTCATCTCGCCTACTCGTGGGCCTAGCGAAGAATCTGCCCGAAATGTAGCGAGCCCGGAAATCGGAATATCCATTGCTGAGGGAGTCTCCAGCGAGCAGCCATCCAATAATGAAGGTCAAGCGCACGACGGCCCTGCGGCTTCGACTACCTCTTTGCACAGTTCTGCTTCTCCACCGCCGCTATCACCTGCTAATTCGTCCAACCCGCCCGCTTCAGTATCTCCGGGTCTGGCGCCACCTCGCACACCATCGCCGAAATTCTCTGTCCTTACCTCCCCGCATTCAATGATGGACTCTCCTACTCGAATGAACCAGTCCTTCGCAGAGTTTGGGAGCAGCACCGAACGTTTGAGCCGCCAGTCATTGACGCCACCGACTACCCTACGTGCGGCAACAGTAGCACCGTCAAAGCTTGCACAAGAATCTATCCAGGAAAGGACACCTCCCTCCCGGGAGGGGACACTCGACATCTATGATGAGGCGGGTGCGCTATTTTATATTCACCAGCTTGAGCAAAGTACTCTCGACGGGAACCCGCGACCACTTCCAGAGTCGAACGGGAAGGATTCGTCGTCTGAGTCTGAGGGCGTAGCCCGTCGGTCTACACACCACGCTCAGCCCACCGTTGCCCCTCTTCGTCCGAGAGGTAGTACGTCTCCACCACCAATCCAACAACCCGCTGGCACTACGCATTCGCAGCTTTCGATTGACATTGCACATCGGAAACCTCCGAACCAGCAGCTTCCTCGAACTCCCACGCTCGATTACGGCCCGGAACGGCGACCTTTTGGCGCACGTGCGGCACCTGCCAGCAACCGCCAAGAATCTGTTACTTCCGTCACTCACTCACCACTCAGCCCCAGCATGCGAAGCAGCATAGTCGAACCCGAGACACTGCGGGGAAATATGGCTCAGTTGGAAGACCCGGACGCTGATGCCCTAGCGGCCCTAACATTCCTCGAACGCCATGATGACGCATCCCCAGTTGCCCCAGTGCCATCTGCTCCAACCACGGTAACCTCTTCACCCGCCCTGCCGCAGCAACAACCTCCAGCAATTATTGAACCTGAGGGACGCTCACCAAGTCCAGAAAGTGAGAATGCCTCGGTATACAAGTCGTCTTTCGCACCAAGCAAAAATGCCATGCAGCGCAAGGCGAAAACTGAGGCTCAGCAAGCCGCTCACGAGGCAGCCACTCATCGACCGGGGCGTGGGACTGGGAAAGCCAAGAGCAAGTCCAAGGCTGCAGGTAGTTGGGGAGACAGCAGTGAGGAAGAGGAGGAGGAAGACGATGAAGACGAAGACGTGGATTCCGACGGAGAGCCCGTTGCTCCTCGCGACGACCGGTCTGTGTCGAACTACGCGGCGTCGGCTAATAACCATCGTTCCCAGTATTCTTCGCCACGTGGCCCTTCCCCGCTTGCCAGTGGCGACGCGTCCACTTATCACACCCAGCCACATGCCCGCCCGCCCAGGAACCTACCTCCAGTACCTCCGCCCCGCGTGCAAGGCATGTTGTTACCTTGTTGGTTACCCCCAAGTCTGACTATTTTTCTTATGCAGGACAGGATGGAGACTCCTCTAGACTTCGTCAGTCCGACCAATACGATGCAGGAAGGAAGTCCTATGTCGAGGATGGTGTCTCTCATAGTGGCACGGCTACCCACGGCCAAATTCCCACTCACGCTCCCGCGCCGGTTCCTCCTCGTCATATGTGGAGTCAAGTCCTCGATCCTGGACGTGCTCCCGGTGCTGTCCCCGACAACCCCAATGCCCGCGATACGTTCATTCAGTTAGAATCGCCAGCGGCGGCCATGACCAAGGCGTTCACTCCTCACGGACTACTCTCCGCCGGCCTTCAGGACAAAGAAGATCGCTCGGCAAAGAGACAGGAAGAACTTGCGAGAGAGGCTGGCGCTTCTCTGGTCAACGTACCCAGCAAACCGCCACCGCCTCAGACAGGCCTTCTCGGCGCCATCACTGCCCACGAACGTGACCGAAAACGGGAAGGAGGCGTCGGTGCCACGCTTACTGAGCGCGAGCGCGAAAAACGGTTGGCAGAGGAACGACAGCGTAAGCTCGACGAACTCCAACGCCAGCAACTGGAACAGATGCAGCAAGGAGGTTCGTTGTATGGCCAACAACAGTTCCCTGGATTCAACCCGATGATGAATCCGATGATGATGGGCATGAATCCGATGATGGCCGGCTATATGGGTTATCCGGGAATGATGGGTGGCTACGCGAATCCGCAACACATGTTCGCTGCGCAGCAGGCCGCCCAGGCGTACCAACAGGCAATGCTCTCGCTCTCTCAGGCTGGTTCACAGATCGGCGGAGATGGCGGAACACCGGCACCACTGAACCCGATGATGACGGGTGGCGGAATGGGTGGTGCATCACCAGCACCTCTCAACCCGATGATGACTGGGGGTATGGGCGCTTTTGACCCACGATTTTCGATGATGGGTATGCCGATGATGAATCCAATGGGTATGGGCATGGGCATGGGCAATCCTGGCATGATGGGCAACCCGATGGGGATGAACATGCCGATGAATACCGGCTCTGGATTTGACCCGCGCATGTCGCAGTTCGACCCCGGACTGCAACCGCCTAATCCTAATTTCGCTCAACATGGACGAGCCACGAGCTCAGGTCAGGACTCTTCTCCGGGTGCTAGTGAAGGAGCTAGGAGATCGGCGAGTGCCAGCCCAAGGCCTCCGCAATGAATGTAATGAAAGGACATGACACTCATGATTACAAGTACAAAAATTTACTCTTAGTATGCTTTCCTACTAGTTTGGCGTTTTTCGCGTTTTCCTTGGCTTAGATTGGGACATTTTACATGGTTATGGTTTCATCTCCGGCCCGGTACACATGACTCACATCGCGGAAGCGGTCCGCGCTATACTAAGAGCTGTTCACAACGTCGACAAGCCTGAGATGGGTGTTAAATCTCTGTGGGACTTGTTGACGCCTCTTGGCCGGCCAGTATTGTATGAATCCTTCTCTGTTAGGTGCAGAGAGATACTGAGAACGTGATATGCAAAAAGGCTCGAAACTATGGAAGGCAAGGCTCTCGCCATTGACTCCAGCATCTGGATCTACCAATTTCAGGCTACTATGCGTGATAAGGAAGGAAAAGCTTTGGTCAATGCGCACGTCTTGGGTTTCCTGCGCCGGATCTGCAAACTCCTCTTCTACGGAATCAAACCGGTTTTCGTGTTCGATGGCGGTGCCCCCGTACTGAAGCGAAACACCATAGTACGTCCCAAGGAAACCTCTGCGCATGTCCGACACAACTCATTCTGCAAAGTCCGAGCGTAAAAGAAAGAAGAGTGGCGCCGCCATCAGCCACGCCAAGGTCGCGGAGAGGCTCCTTGCCGCTCGGATGAGGCACGAGGCTCTCAGGCAGGCGCAGGTGCAAAGGTGCGTCTGTTGTCGCAGCGTTGAAAACGGACACTTGTTCCTCACACGTCTGTAATAGGTCCGCGAAGTCGTCGCTCAAGGGAAAGGGCAAGGAACCCGCTGGGCCAGTCGTGATAGACGAGAACACGGTATACCTGGAGGACTTGACCGGCAACGCCCCACCCAAGACCCCAAAGACGCCCGTGCAGAAGAGCGACGCTCCGGCCCCGGGACCGTCGCCCTTCTCCGTGTCGAAGAACCGCTGGCGTGATCACGACCCATATCGGCTCCCAGAAGTCGATCTTGAGAAACGCGTGGCCGAGGCGACGCGTTCCACTGTCCCGGATCCACGATTGGCGACCGAGGAGGAGCTCCGTGCATTCATCGAGGAGATGCGCCCTGAGGACTTCGATGTAACCGCGCCTGCCTTTAGGGAGCTTCCTACCGAAGTGCAATACGAAATCGTTGGCGATCTCCGCTTGAAGTCTCGGCAGACCTCGTACAAACGCCTGCAGAACATGCTCAAAAAGTCTCGAACACCACTCGATTTTTCGAAGGAACAGATCAAGAACCTTCAACAGCGAAACACCCTCACACAGCAACTCTTGATCACGACCGACACAATTGGGCAGGCGCACGTTTCTATACCCGTTCGAATAGCGAGTGAACGGAACAGAGAGTACGTCCTTATTAAGAATACGGGTGAGGAAGGGGGCTGGGTTCTGGGAATCCGCGATGATGGTAGCAAGGAAAATCCCATTCAGATTGATCAGGACCCGAAAGGCGAACCCGAAGATAGCGACGTCGACATGGAGGAGGTTACCATGTCCGTTACGCCCTGTTCCTCATCAAAACCACTTCTGACTGAGTTATCGTAGACCAGGACAGGCACTACCCGACCCTGATCTACACGAATTCCAGAGACACATGGCCTTGGCTGGTATCGGGAAACGCAGGACATCGAAGAACCTGACGCCTCGCCCAAAACCCAAACCTCCAATGAAGAAAACTCAGCCACTCTTTGGCTTCGACGATGACGAAGTCCTGCCGATAACACAAACCACCGATGACGACGATCCTGCCTTGCAGCTAGCGGTACAGGAGTCTTTAGAGTCTCAAGAAGAGGCTGACCTGAGGCGTGCTCTGGAAGCTTCTCGAGACGAGCCCCAGTGGCCCGCTGAGGGTAATACCTCGACTGTTTCAGGCCTCGATGTCTCGGAGGTTGCGGCTGGCGAAGCCTCCGATGGCGATGAACTAAACGTCCCAGGGCGCCTCGAAACCGCGTTGGCAATCGCCAACGCAGGACCGACACCCAAGTCCATCTCAATGACTCGCAGACTATCTTCGTTGCCACAAACTTCATTTTTTAACGCCCCAAAACTTTTGATTGATCCAACATCTCCGTCGCCTGATCCCAGCGAGGATAGCCCGCTAGAATACCTTGATCACATTGAGGAAGTTGCGCGAGCGACCCCTCCGACTGCTGCTTCACCAACTACTCCCAAGGGCGACCCTGGCTTGCCGGGGGGTGTGCCAGCCCCAACAACTACGAGTGAATCACTTCACGTGGTGCCCATAGAAGAGCTGCCAGTAGCTGTCAGCGATTCGGATGATGACATGGAGCCGGTTCTTCTGTCAATTCCTGAGAAGCAACTAGCGGCGACCGCTACTCTCCCCGAAACGCCGAAACGTAAGGGTCTCGGCTCTGCTGACAGACGTACAGTTGCATCGGGACGTGTACACTTCGAGGACGGTGTTCTCTCAACCGGCCGAGCTAGTGTAGCCTCTACCTCCTCGGAATCACAAGCACCGCACTCCCTCCATGAGCCGGTTATCCCCGATTCCGAACCGTCTGATGAGGAGAAGGTCATCAGCGATTGGTCTCGTTCTCCGTCCCCCGTGGCGGATGCGCTTTCCGCTACGGAGACGGCGACATCGAAGGCCCCGGCGGTCGATGACTCGTGGGACGCCGCCCAGGAGATGGACCCGCATGCCGAAGAAGGCGAGTTCGCACGTTTCTTGTCTCAAGTCAAAGGCAAGGACCTCGACGATGTCCGTCGTGAAATCGACGAGGAAATCAAGACGCTGAACCAGCAGAAGAAGGCGGCCATGCGTGACTCTGAGGATATCACTCAGCAGATGATTGCGCAGATCATGGTCAGCCCGGGTTACGTGCTGCGTCGGCCTTTAGGCTAAAATTCACAGGTGATGCTTCGTTTGTTCGGTATCCCATACATCACGGCCCCGATGGAAGCGGAAGCTCAGTGTGCTGCACTTGTTGAACTCGGCCTCGTCGAAGGCATCATCACGGACGACTCGGACGTGTTCCTTTTTGGCGGCGCACGAGTGTACAAGAACATGTTCAACCAGTCCAAGACGGTCGAGTGTTTCTTCCTCGCAGACTTCGCGCGTGAGCTAGGTCTCGATCGCGAGAGGCTCGTCCAGCTTGCATACCTCCTCGGCAGCGACTATGTGGAAGGTCTTCCCGGGGTCGGGCCCGTTGTCGCCATGGAGTTGCTAAAAGAGTTTTCTGGGGATGATTGTCTACAGGAGTTTAAGGACTGGTGGCAACGTGTGCAGTCTGGGCGAGACAAGCCCGAAGAATCAAGAACTAAATTCCGACAACGCTTTGTGGGTGCTATAATCTTGTGTGGTCTTTGTTCACAAGAATGATCGTGTTCCCAGAAAAAGAGGTTCAAGACGCTCTACATTCCTGATGAGTGGCCGAATCCTGTTGTAGTATGTCCGAACATCGGCTGTTCCAAAGGGCTGACTAACGGTGTCCAGCGGGATGCATACTACCATCCCACCGTCGATGACTCCGAAGAACCATTCAAATGGGGGCTCCCGGACCTTGATGGACTCTGCGGGTAAGCGTCGCCAAGTGATAGTGATATCGGAACTAACCCCACACAACTTGAAAGCCTCCTGATACAGGAACTTGGGTGGAACCAATCCAAGGTCGAGGAGCTGCTCTTACCAATAATTCAGAAGATACGGAAACGTACCCAAGTGGGTTCTTTTTTTACATGCATGTGGTGGACGAAATAAAAAATTGATGTCCGCCGTCCGAACCTCGCTCTCTGATAGGCGCTAGCCCTAAATAAGCAAGGAAACCTGAAGGAGTACTTTGGCGTGAGCTCGGGCGGGCTGGTCGCACCGCGAAACCGCCGAAACTACACGAGCAAGCGTCTGCAACAGGTAGTCGACGACTTTCGCGAGCAGCGGAGAAAAGAGACGGCAACAACACGCACTAACGACGACACGCCGGAGGAATCTTCGTCTTCGTCTTCAGAAGGTGGTGAAGGAGTACCTCCGACGGCGCCAGTTGCTAAGCGAAACAGGGGGCGCGGAGGTTTTAGCTCAAAGGGTGTCACCAGAAAGAGTCGGGGGAGAGGGGGCGCCAGGGGTGGGAGAGCGGGAACTTCGCGCAAACGCAAGCGGAGTGTCACCACCAGCATCAGCGGCGACGATCCAAGCGGGTCCGATCTACTTTCTGAGTCCAAGTCCAAGACGCCGCCCTTACTGGGCGGGACGGCATCTCGCCCAAAACCAAGACCCCTCTATCAGAGAGCAGCCTGAATTGTCTTTAGCTGCGATTCTCTCAAAAATTGCGGCCATGTCAATCCACGTCAATCGAAGCAAAGCAGAGGTGCCGCTCTCGCATCTAACTGACAACTGTATCATTTCACTAATGTAGCAATAATTTTTTTTTTCCCCATTCCGTTCTTCCCGTTATTGAATACATGTGCTATCCAATACATGGGAGAGGTTCAGCTGTCAAGGGTGCTACTGCAAACTTCTGAGGTGCCACAAATAAGCAATAGCGCTAACCCTGAGTGACACTACTTTTTTGCACATCAGCAATTTCGGATATCGAACAACTCAATGAGTTTCTTAACCGGGACGACGGTATCAATGAAATTAACAACAGAGATAAGCCTCGGAGCAACTAATCAACCTCCTCTAAGGTTTCGACGTTAGCCTAAGAAGGAAACCGGTGAGACAAAAATAAGAAATGACAACGGGTGAGAAAAAATTACCTTATTCTCCTCAATGCCACCGAGTTCCTTCACAAGGCCGTTGAAGGGGTATTGACGTGGTACGGCAGGCCGGTCGGGTGTGAGGACATAGTTGCAAAGGAAACCAAAAGCAACAAAACCGGAGACCGCGATAGCGAAGTGGTTGAGTGCGGTAGCTGGGGCGACATGAGGGATATCGGGACCCCACATGGAATGCTGCTCTTCGCGCTCATGCATCTGGTGAGAGTGTTTCAGGACGGGACTGGCCAAAAGCGAGTAAAAGAATAGTTATGTTATACCGTGTCGCCATAGTTGCGTCTCATCTGTGTGTCCCACCAGCCGTGAGGAGGTAGGGATTGCCTCGATTCGTTGGGTAATTGGGGATACCCATTCAGTTGTGGATCAACCTCTTTCTGTGTGGCAGCCGAGTATGTTCGCGTTCGCGAGACAGTTTGGGTGCGTGTACGGAGAGCAAGTCTCGCTCCTACTGCGCGCAGGCTCATCGTCGTTGTTTTGTCGGGAGGGAAAGCGTCGAGGTGACCCACAGCGAGTTGGACCGGACCGGAACCGGAGCGCGGCGGGTGCAACGGACCGACCGAATGGACGCTGGATCACTACTGGACTCGGATCCGGGAACCAATTGAAGAATCCCGACGGTATCAGGGGCCTGACTACGATCGTTTTTTATTACGATTTCCGATCTGGGGCGAGCCTAAGTATCAGAAGAGTGTATTCCGGTCTCACGTCACCTTTTCATGCTATATGTAGCTTGGGGCGGATCCCCTAAGCCTCTGCGGTGAGACTCATCCTTCTCCCCTGTTTTTTTATCTCGAGATGTTCCCTACTAAAAACTCTAAACACCCCGTTGTCGCCATCGCCAAAGATATCCATTCGAATGTCGCTCTGTATCACGACATGGGCTATGGCCTTCCCAAAACTCTCTCCCAGAGGAGGCGTACCTTCCGTCTGCCGATAGTTTATTCCAACTCGCTGGCCGATTTGTGCGTCCCGTCTCACACTTGGATTTGGTTTTCCTGACTTGGTTTCCCAACAGTAATAGCTGGGACAACATGTTTATGGAACGTTTAACCGGTGGCATCGCCATGCACAGACCGATTACCGCTCCGGCTGTTGTGCTTGCCCTAGGCAATGGCTTTGACTTCTGGGCGATTACCGCTGCGCGGGAGTGGCCTGTGGGTGTCCCCCTTTCTGCGGCTTCTATTATTGACCGTGGACGGTCGTCATAGAAATCCAGGATCACGGCGCATAGCCTCCTCGGTATGCACAAGGACAATAATGAAATGGACGCACTATTAAAATTGCTGAACCTCACTGATCGCGTAACTTACATCCGCGGAGATCCGACGTACGCCTATCTTTTAAGCCGTTATTCTTCGTGTTGATCTGAACTCGTCGCCTGTGCAGGAGGGGACTGTGTCTTGAATACCCTAGTAATACGTTTGACATGGTACGGCTATCATATTGCTCTCTTAACCTTGCCGAGACCGAGGTGGGTGGACAAAGTACCTCATGCGACTCGAAGTCGTTTAGCTGATGCGCCTGAAGTGGTATGTGTTCCTACAGGTCAGCATTCGTTCGGTCAGGGTAAGTTGACAAGAGTTCTCACGCTCGAAACGAAAATACATAGGAAGTCAATCGCGTCATGAAACCTGGGGCTGTTTTGGAGGTATGGTCATTCCAAACGGGTTGAATGCATTGAATGATGTCGCTGCATCAGGTGATTGATGAGGACCTTCTCTTCCCTGGCCATAAATCACCGGCCGCGGTCGCGGAACCAGAAGGCAGTGGACCTGGGACGCGGTGTTACCCTCCGTTGGAACTTGTTACCTCCGACTCTCGCTCCACTTTCACATCCAGTACCCACTCTGTCGATATTAGATCCACGACAGCTCCCTCTATACTCACGTCCAGTTCACGCGACTTGAATCGCTCCGAAGGTTCCCTCTCATCGTTGCACGACGCCTTTGACCCACTCGACCATTCAAAACTTACACGATCCTGGCGCGAGATGCTCTCCTCACGGTGGATATCAGCTAGTATCACTTCGGTTCTACCTTTTTATCTCACTGCCATCTTCGAGACTTTCCGTGCCCTTCCTGCCCTCGATATTCTCATGTGTTCTTGTTCTTCGCTCAAGCCGTCCGCCTCTAAACACGGGTCTCATCAGCAGATGCTCGATCCCGAACCCTTCCGCCACCTTGTTCATCCCACTGTCAAGCACGACCCTGACGCTCATGTGACATGGTTACCAGCTAGCGAGGCACCCCCACACTATGTAGCTTCCAACATGTCCATGCATTTAGGGCGTATGGTCGCCATCGTCAGTGCGTGCAAGGAGGCTATTTGGGGAGCGTACAACAAGCTGTACGGTAACGACACTAGGTTACCGTATCTCAAGGGTCGGGGCGATGACGAAGAACCTGGAAAGGGGAGTATACATACCATACGAGAAGAATTCGAGCATCATTGGCTGAATTGGGAATGGTAAGTGGTCGACCGTTGTCCATTGAGGGCGAGACTCACTATGTTGGTAGCGATATGCGATCGCGCATCGATATGCGGTCCGCGATCCACACCAGTTTCCAGTGGGATTGCTCGCCATCATTGGACGAAGCAGATTCAGACCGAGTGCGATGGCTGAAGAATGTGGAACGTTCAGAAACCGGAAGGGCCACGTCAGGCCATTCCGCATCCCAGCCTGTGCAACGCGATGTGGTTCGTTGTGTAAGAGGATTCGTGGCCTGGAAGTTCGGTGGGAATATAGTACAGCACGGGGATGCTTGTGCTGGCTGATCTAGTTGTAGTAGTTTTTATCTTATCGTTACACTACGTCATGCATCATGTCCTAATCAGGTAGCACAGATATAATCGCATTGGCATCGGACGCACTCTTATTTCCATTCCACTCACGCTCACTCTTACCATGTCTGACTCTGAAAAGACCACTTCGGCACCTGCTGCCCCACGTTCAACTGCCGAGGCTGATATCACGAAATACAAGGTACGAGCGCCTCGTCCTCAGTCGTTCAACTGATTTTTTCATATCTGGATCCTAGGCTGCAGCCGACATCGTCAATGTCGCAGTGAAACGGCTCATCGACCTATCCGTCGAAGGCGCAAGCGTATTGGATCTGTGTACCGAAGGCGACAAGCTCATTGAAGAGGGGACTAGTACCGTATATAACAAATCTGTCAAAGGAGTTAAAGTTCCCAAGGGTCCGCATCTGTCTCCTTTTCTGATCCTCGATTCTGACTGTATCAGCCATTTCGTCCATCCAGGACTCGCTTTCCCGACCAGTGTCTCATTGAACAACTGCGTTGCGCACTTTTCGCCCCTCGCGTGCGTTCTGTTCTCTCTACCCCACCTGCGCCACCACGATCGCGCGGACTAACGATGCCCCACTTCGCCCCTCACGCTCGTGTCCAGTTCGGATCCGCTCTCAGCGCAGAAGCTCGCCAAAGGCGACGTCGTGAAACTGCATCTTGGCGCTCACATCGACGGCTTTGCTGCGATCACCGCCGAGACGATCGTCGTCGGCGCAACGCCAGAGAACCCCGTGACGGGCCGCCGTGCGGACGCGCTACGCGCCGCGTGGACCGCTGCTGAGGTTGCGATGCGTCTCGTGCGCGTGGGGAACAAAAATTGGCAGGTAACGGAGGCGGTGGGCAAGGTGGCGGCAGCATGGGACTGCAAGCCCGTCGAAGGTAATACCATTGTTACGCCCGTTCCGTTCCTCCCGGGCGTTGCTAACGACGTGCGACAGGCATGCTATCGTGCCAACAGACGCAAAATGTCATCGATGGAAAGAAACGTATCATTCTCAACCCAGCCGAGGGGCAGAAGAAGGATTTCGAGACTGTCACATTTGCAGAGGGCGAGGTGTACGGGATCGACATCCTTGTGTCATCGGGAGAGGATGGAAAGGTAAGAAGTCACTTTTTATGTTCGTCTGTGGGGTTTTCAACGGCGGATTAATTGCGATGGCGCAGGCGCGGCTGGAGGAGTCGAGAACGACGATCTACCAGCGCGACCATACAGTTTCGTACCAGCTCAAGATGAAAACGGCACGTGCTGTATTCTCCGAGGTACAGAAAAAAGCAGGACCTTTCCCGTTCAACGTGCGTGTGCTCGAGGATGAGAAACGTGCGCGTATGGGACTGCAAGAGGCCGTTCAACACAGTTTGGTGAAGCCATATGAGGTTGTGTACGTCTGATTTCTCCATTCATTCCCCGGAAACGCATCGTGTTGATAATGGCGAATAGGTACACGCCGCCGAATACATTCGTCGCCGCATTCCATTTCACGATTGCGCTGCTCTCTGGTGGCCCTTCTTTACTGACACATCCGCCGGTTTGGTACAAACCGGAACTCGTGCGAACGGAGAAGGAGCTTGAGGACGAGGAGCTGAAAGAATTGGCGACGAGGAAACTCAGAGAACCCAAGAAGAGTAAGAAGAAGACAGAAGCAGAAGGGAAGTAATCTTTGGATGTGAGAAGGAGGAGGGAATAAGTGAAGGAGGTAAGATCGGATAGTAGCGATGTAAGAAGGTACAACTAGGCCACACGTGGGCCAGTATATTGACTAGGCCTACGGGGGTGTGGGGGGCTTCGGGGGATGTTCCGCGTTGTCAGCAAACTGGCTGATGGTGCGCACGACAACGTCGACGTTTTCGAGGAAGGAGTTCAGGGTGAGTCGTGCCAAGCGGATGGTCAATGTGGAAAAGGACCTGGGATACGAGTGAGTGCGCGTGTTTCTGAAGCGAAAGACCGCGAGGATGTACGCTACGAGCACATCACCCTCGACACTAAGTTCACGCTTGACTGCTTGCGGCTGCAGCTCGCGATCGACCTCGATGACCTGCTTCGCGATATTGGCGTGGTCGGAATGAGCAAATGGGATGCGAACGGAGCTTTGGGTACCATCATTACCCAACAATATGACATAAAGACAGTGATTGACCTCACATTTTATGCCATTCACCGGACATGGCTGGGATGTAAGTGTAGGTGTGGCGGTCTGACCCGCCCATTCCCGTGCCCGTGCCCAAGCCAAGCCCATGCTCGTGCCCGTCCCATGGACCCATCCCCTGTTGCCACCTCAAACCCACACGTGTAACCGGGCCAGAATACCCTTTTATTCTCTTTGAACCGCTCTGTGCCCTTGCTGTACCCCTCCATCTTCTCCCCATGCTTGTCGTACCAACTCTCATCCTTCCTCGTGATGAGGAGCTCGAAGTTCTCGGCCGCACCGTCGAACAGTCGTTAGGACGTTCCGTCCAGTCCATCGATGTCATCGGGAGAGGTATGTGTCCCCACATTGCACCGTCTGCGCAACGTGCTGAGCGCTCCCCCACATTTTGTAGATCCACTTAGTAGGGCAAGCCCATCGTGGCTGTGTCTGGGGATGCCACACGCTCATGACGATGGCTCGTCTTTTTTTTGTAGACGTTCTCCGTCGCTATGCAAGATGGCAACCACCTCATCGCCCGTATTGCCGACTCGCATATGCCCACTGGTATAATGGAATCAGAGGTCTTGCGCAGTCCTCACTTTTCTCGTTCATTCTAAGATTGACTTTTTTGCGAGCAGATCGCCACGATGAAGTTCGTCCACGAACGGACGTCGATCCCTGTGCCCAAAATATTGGCCTATGAACTAGATCAGTCTCATCCCCTGGGGGCACACATACTCCTCGAAAAGGTACGACGGCCCGCGAATCTGCTCTGACTTGCAACGACGTCGATGTGCGTGATACAGGTCTCCGGCGGCGTCCGTCTGGACACCATCTTCGACGACCTCCCCGCCGAGGCGCAAAACTCCTTAGTCACGCAGCTCGCGCACTTCATGCTCGAGGCATCGCGCCTCTCCTTCCCAGCCATCGGCTCCATCATCCTCCCTCAAAGCTCCGCGGCCGACCCCGCGGCTGTTCCGCCCCTCGGCCCACTCACGCATCCATGCTTCTACGTCGACGGCCGCAACGCGCTCTCGCTCGACCGTGGGCCGTTCCCAACTGCGCGCGCGTACTTCCTCGCCTGCGCCGAGCGCGAGCGTGCCGCCACCCGCGCGCTCTTCACATCCGGCGCCCCCGCCGGTGCAGAGTACCAGGCCCTACTTGCGGACACACACGCGCTCGTTGAGCGCGCCGTCACGTTGCTCATCGAGCTCGTGCGCAGGTGCGAGGGCCTCGATGGTGCGGATGCCGAGCTCGCACGGTACGCACTCGACTTGCACGAGCTGGGACCCAAGAACATCATCGTGGCGCCGGACGAGCCTACGCGCATCGTTGCGTCTCTCCTTAGCGCACTGGTCATGACACTTACACAGTTCCTCTTTTTAGCTCGCGGTCGTCGACTGGCAGTCTGCATCCGTACGCCCGCTCTGGCGTTGCGCGCGCACGCCGTACTGGCTCCTGCCCTCGCTCGTTGGTGACGACGACGCGCGCAAGCAGCGATTGCGCAGCGTGTTTCGCGCGGCGGTCGCGGGCGACCCGGTCTTTGCGCGTGCGGTCGACACGGACGACACGCGGCACGCGCTCGACGAGGTCGCAGAGTACGACACGTTCCGCGACGGCTTTCTGGTGTTGCCCACGCTGCAGAGCATGTACGCAGGTTTTTTCTAAAAAAAAATCTTCGGTTCTGGCTGACTGTGAATTGCAGATTGGCTACTCTTCCTGGGGAGGAGGACGTCGATGGCCTCCGTAAACTCCTCGATCCGCAGACTCTCACGGGTAGGGCAGCGCGTATATCCCTCCTCACACATGGACCCGGCGTGCTCTCGCTCGCCACTTCGACGCCAGGCAGCCCTCTCAGCGACTCACCGGTCTCCTTCGGCTGGAATCGCAAGCTATACCGCTATTCCGTACCTGCAACGCCGCGCTATTCTGTGCCCCCGACCCCGATTGCGTGACAATTGCCTAAGGAGCCACGTATGGAAGTTATTTATAGGGCTTGTTGGTGAAATTGGTAAAATTACATTGATACTTGATCAAATACAGTATATCTCCTTCCAGTTACGTGTTCTGCTATTCGTATCTCATGGATTTCAAACCCTCCCCTATTGATCTCGCCACCACCATGGTGCCTCTACCTCAGTTCCCACTTCCTCTTCCAAACCAGCCACCTGATGGATATGGTTGTGATGCTTTTTCGACTGCCACTGCATTTGAGACTATCATCGACCAACGAGATAAATTTCTTGGACGAAAGCGCTGCATCATCTGTCACGGTGGGTGTGATGACAGCGTAGTTCTCCAGCATAGCTACATTATTGAGGAAGTAGCGCCTGACTCTGTAAGTTGAAAATTTCGTTTGAACTCTCCTAAGGTCGATGCGCAATATAGTGACCCGGTCTCAGACTCGGAAGGTGTCATTGGATCCCTTCACGAACTGAAGAGAGTCTCCTGCATGACCCACGCAATGGCTTGCTCATGTGCGCTAACCATCGACTCCTGTTCGATGGGTATTATATCTTTATCCGCTTCTTTCCCGATGTAAGGCCGATCCGCCTTTGTGCTTTTTGAATCAAGAATTCACGAGAGAGAAACAGGTTCAGAAATATGTCCTGGTTTATTACTCTGGTCGTCCCGGACTTCAGAGTTTTCACGGTAAGGCTGTCGCTCTCGACATCAAGGACCACTACGCGTCGTCCCCTGCCTTTTTCATACTCCACGAGATGCGCGTCCATGTATTCTACCCCTTCGCACCCCTCGATCCAGACATGCTCAAGGATAGCCCTTGGCAAGACTGGATCGAATCGGAGGCCGTATTCGATAAAGACTCGGGATCTTTCAGGCGAAACGGCCCACCGTCAGACAACAGCGTTGCTGTGCGACCTGCGATGACAGATACAGGTAGCACGTCATCCAGCAAACTCTCGCTACCGCCGAATGCAGATGTTATCGCTGATATCCTAGCTGGGACGCGTGTCATGCCATGGTGGAAGGCCTGCGAGGAGGGCATGAACTAGACTGGCATGGCAGATGAAAGACACTCAAAAAGTAGATCTCCATTGGCGTAGAGCATCCTGGACCCGATGTAGACATCCTTTTGTTATCATACTGTACGAGTAGTGGGATGGAATCTTCGACGCCAAGAGCCTCCAAATGTAGACCTAATGCAGAATTTTCGTCATCTCTTCCATTTCTGCCACCATTAGCACCCATGAGCAGTCATGCAGTCATGATTCAAGAAAAATGGAAGAAAAAAAAGATCTAGATGTCCACAGAGTGTCTGTTAGAGGCACTGGCGCCCCATAAACATAAGAGCGCTGAACGTTGGACCGCCACTTGGACGTGCGTTGCGCGAACCGACAACGAAAAAAATAATAATCTAACACCACGTACAAGAAGTGAAGAAATTAATAATACGAAAAGAACCGTGGATCCTGCGGGTGAAGCGTAACATCGGGCGTTAGAGTTGGAAGGTGGTATACAAGGAGTACATGTGGCATCATTGCGTAAATTTGAAAATGGTATCTGGGGACTTCAATGGGTAACAAGGACAAAGGCGAGACCGACTATGCCCAGAAGGACGGTGGGAATGAGGGGGACACGATGGACAGACAAGGCATGGTTACTGCCGCCAACGCCCGCAGAACCGCTGCCAGTAGTCGAAGAAGGTTGGGCGCTCGAAGAGCTAGAAGATTAATTGAAGTGGGGGTAGTACGGACAGAGGAGCGGGGCCACATACGAGTAGTGCGGGGAAGACTGGTTATTGGCGAAGAGACAGCTAGTGTTATTGCTCGGTCTGACAGCGATCTAAAAAACGAGCGCGGGATCAATTTGAAAATATCGTTCCGCCAGATTTAGATAGCGGAAAAAACGCCACATACGGATCCTGACCAGGCCTCTTCACCCTCAGCATCCTCAATAGAGATCATCACGTTCCAGCCGCTGGGAATGGTGACGTTCCATGAGAGGGAAGTGGAATTGTGGTCGCCCAAGTCGGTGCTAATGAGGTCGCGATTAGGAAAGTGCGGAAGATTAGCGGGACTATCGGGAAGAACTCACACTTCTTCGCCGCATGGGTCCGTCTGGTTGACGATGATGACGTTGTAGGGGGCTTTGGTCTGTTCCCATGAAAACTGAGCGAGGGCACACTGTGGCGTCGTTTCGTCGATCAGAGAAAAAAAAAAGTCAAAGGGTTAGATCAGAACGGGGCGCAAGGGGCGTGGAGCTCGATGTTAGGTTACCTGAGTAAACACGGGAGTCTGAACTGAAAACTCGGCGTAGACTGCGCGGGTTGCGAGTAGGGAAAAGAGAAGGACGGAAATGAGCGTAGGAATGGGATGCATCCTGTGTTTCTTTACAAAAGAAACGCAGGAAGAGAAACGGGGGAGCAGGTGGGGGAGAAGCGAAGCAAGCGGTAGGGATGAAAGAGGATAATTAAAAGGTCGTTGCTGCCACCATCGCTCAGGCTACCGGGTTTCCCACGTCTTCACGACCAGAAGTATTATTATACAGGGAGGCAGACATAGCGGACAAACAAGCATAATTCTAAAGTTTGCTCTTCCCTGCGAATTCTGCCAGTTCGGTTCGCTTGCTCATTCTGCAAAAAATATAAATTGAATCCGAGGATCAAGCGTATCAAGGGGCGCTCTCACCCAGAATGAGGCACGCGCAATGGCTCAACTTCCGATCCCTGTACAACTGGCCGCTGGTCAAATGGAACATAGTCTCGCTTGCTCGAGCCAACGTATATCTTGCACGGTACGAGTGGTAGAGTCAGCATGCCCACCTTGGCCAAGAGATCCTCTGGAAACTCATACCTGACGTGGACGCCAAATTTTCACCCCGCCCTCTTGGAGCATCATCTGAGATTTAGGTCAGATCGATAGGGCGACCGGCTCGTCGCGATAGAACAAACCTGTCGCCAGTGGGCCAACCAGCCCACCACGCGGGGCACGGCAAAGAGGACCGGGAAAAAGTCAAGGGGGAAACCTTGTCGACCATAAGTTCGAGATCACTCCTTGGTTGTCGGACACTTACCCATTGCGCGGTAAATCAGACCGCTACACACGAAAGGGTTTCAATACCATTCATCGAAGCGGAAGAGTGAACGAACTCACCTCCTGATTTGTTAATTCATTTTTACAAAAAAAAAAAGGAAGATGGAAGTGAGTGTTCACGTAATGGTTCCATATGACAATGCGTACCAGAAGTCTACGTTAGGTGCCAGTCGACGTTTCACAAAGTATTCATCTTTGATTGCGGCGTCGTGAAGCGCCATTGCTGTCTCCAACAATTCGTCCTTTCCTGTCCTACAAAATGCAACTTCGGCACAGTTGCTGGCCGCAGAGGCTACGGGACACGTACACTTTGAACACCTCATCCGCAGTTTTTCGGATGATGAAAGATCGAGGGTCAGAGGTTTTGTACACTCTACAGGCGGTGCATGAATTAGATCATCTGGACTGAGCGTCCGCCGTCACGCTCACCGGTGACCGAACCCCGAGAGCACTTTCTCGCGTCGCTTAACCGCGGCCAAGAAGGCCGGGACATTCTCGGGGCTATGAGGGCTGTTCGCAAAGTAAATCCGGCGCGGAAATGGCTCGCCACATACCTGCCGATGGAGATGAGCATCCGAATCACAGCTTCGTTGGCGCCACCTTGGGATTTAGGTTATTTTAAGATTGCAGGAAGAAGATATAGGTCCGGCCTACCATGAAGCGGACCACTGCAGGGAAGGGACGTCTCAGTGCGACTCTTTGCCACATCGAGCAAGAGACTTACTATAATGAGGCACATCCCGCTCTATTTGACACACGTCAGCCACCTTATGACGCCGAGAGAATCAGCCACTGACGCGATCGCAGAATAAGGATCTACGAGTGAGCTACCAGTCTGGAGCACCGTCGTACAACTTGCGTTGAGTTCGTGGTCAGCATGCAGGAGGAATAACACGTCAAGTGCTTTCTCGAGTACGGGTGAGGGCTTGTAGTCTTTCTGGCCAAGGTGGTCCATTTGGTACAGGAACCTGTTACGGCACGATCCAGGACTGAGAGAAAAGGAGCAAGGGAGCGACGCACTGTCCAGTATATGAGAGACCCGCAGGTGGTGTTACAAACTCGCGACCCTGACGGATACGGTAAGCCATCCTGTATCCATGCAGACAGGTCAGCTTCAGTTATGCGGGGAGTAACCAGGATCGCACGTACGCCGCGAGCGTTGTAGCCTTTCCGATGATCCTGAAGATCTGTCTGTCCATGTTCCCGAGCGACGCCTTGTCCTTCGCCGTGAAGAGTTTCTGACCTGCAGAGGTGTTACAGAAAGCATAGAAGGAGAGAGGATGGGGGGACGCGCCTTGCAACGAAGGGTTTGCTTCGCTGTAAAACGAGCCGAGGTACGCAAAGGCGCTCGTGAGAATCGCCATTGGGTGCGCATCATACCTGCGAGCCCAACGACCATCGACCTTCAATCAATCTCTGCTTGCCTCTGAGAACACGTACCGGAAAGAGCGGAAGAAGTGCTCCGCGTCCGCGTGCACGAAGCTGTGCGACAGGACCTCGCCCTCAAACAACTTCAGCTGCTTCTCGCTGGGCAATGTGCCATATATGAGCAGATACGCCGTCTCGAGGTGGGTCGAGTGTTGTGCGAGCTGCTCGATTGGATAGCCGCGGTAGCGGAGGACGCCGGCGTCGCCGTCGATGTACGTGATTTGGCTCTGGATGACGGCAGTGTTGAGAAAGCCTTTGTCGGACACGCGAAGACCTTTGGGCGTCTCGTTCTCTACACGTTCACCTGGCTTGGACGGTGCAGCGATGGCCTTGAAGGCTGTCGCTGACACCGTGTTGTTCTTGATTCTGTCTTGGCCTCGGCCTCATTGTACTCCTGATCAAATGATGCGTTACTCACGGAATACTATATGTCTTCCCAGTGCGGTTATCACGGACAGTAAGACTCTCGTCAACGACACCGTTAATATCAGCTGGGCGCCCCATGGGTATAATGTTTGGTCGGATCAGAGTCCAGAAGTGATTGCGGGATAGCGAAGTTGACAGGAGGTCACGGTCGAGACGCTGTCTAGGCTTTTAAACCACAGCTGAGGCTTATTGAAGGGTCGGACAACGGGTCAACAGGAGCCTGAGCGCTCGCCATTGAATTATTCACGTGTCCGTCCGGGTTCCGGTCAATGTATTAAATTATCAAATGCTACGCTATGGTGTGCATGTATCACAAATACAGTCCCTCAGGTGTACCCTCGTTCTTCTGGTACAGTACCTGGCGATAACCATTAGCCTCTTCCGTCGCACACAGAGACCAAGCTGGAGAAATCTACGCACCTTCTCTCGCGCTGTTGTAAAGTCCGCTTTGTTCACCCTCATTCGTCGCTCACGTAACGCCATCAGGCCGGCTTCCGTGCAAATAGCCTTGATGTCTGCCCCGGACAAGTCATCCTTTGCCATGACGTACTCTTCCAACTCGACATCATCTGCTAAGCTCATGCGTGACGTATGCAGCCTGGGAAAATATGCCAATTCAGAGAACACGAAGCGAGTGCCTGAACAAATACAAACCGGAAGATGTGCCGTTTTGTCTTGACGTCAGGAAGGGGGAACTCGATCTTCCGGTCGATACGCCCGGGCCGAATGAGGGCCGGGTCGAGAGTCTCGATCTTGTTGGTGGCCATAATGACCTTGACATCCCCTCGGGTGTCAAAACCGTCCAGTTGATTCAACAGCTCCAACATCGTCCGCTGGATCTCGCGTTCACCACCTGATGTCGAGTCGTACCTATGAAGCAGTTTGCATTCTGGGGAGGCGAGCAATTCCAGGCGCCACGTACCGTTTTGTGCCAATGGCATCGATCTCATCGATGAAGACGATACTTGGAGCATGCTCCTCGGCCACACGGAATAGTTCGCGTACAAGCTTTGGCCCGTCGCCAAGGTATTTTTGAATGAGTTCAGAACCGACGACCCGCAAAAACGTAGCAGATGTCTGGTTTGCAACGGCCTTGGCCAAAAGTGTCTTGCCCGTCCCTGGAACGCCATATAGGATGACGCCCTTCGGTGGTCGAATACCCATCTCTTCGTAAAGCTCGGGATGTGTCAGAGGAAGTTCCACCGATTCCTAGAGGCGCGTCAAAAGAGTCCATCACTGCGCCCCCTTACGTTGGGTAAAAGGAACGCACCTTGATTTCTTGGATTTGATTCTCAAGTCCTCCGATATCGGCATACGTTTCTGTTGGTGCCTTGTCAAGTTTCATTACGCTGACCATTGGATCAGCGTCATCCTGCAGAACTCCGACAACTGCCTGCGTCTTGTGATGGAGCAGTACAGTGCCTCCTGGCTCAAGAAGGTCCTTGTCGACGAAACTAAGGATTGAGACATAGTACTCCGGTCCTGACGCGGTGCTAATAATAGCATGCTCGTCGTCGATGATCTCCTCGAGGGTGCCGACCGCCAATGGGCTGCCACGGAGAGCGTCCACCTGACTCAACTCGTCTTCATGCTTCTCCTCCCTTGTGCTTTCGGGTTTGAGCCGTTCTTGGTTCTGAATGAATTCCTCTTCGAGTAGGAGGTAGTCTTTGATTCGCTCGTTCTTGAGCAGCTTGAGACGGCACCGAGTGGTCGGGAACACAGCGGGGAGTTTAGTGGCGGAGTCAGGGCCCCGCTTCTTCTTCTTTCCTACACGGGTGGGTAAGGGGGGCTCCCATTTCTTCTTTTGTGGCTCGTCTTTCTTGTCCCTGCCTTCCCTATTGCCCCCACCGGGACCACCGGGGCCGCCAAACATACCCGAGGGGTTCTGTCCCTGTGTACACGGGTAAGAGTGGTGCAGTGAGTAGAAATTTGTAGGCATACCATCTAGAATAATCTGTGAGAGTATGAAGAACGAGTGGGTGGGTCGCAAGAGTGCTTCAAGTTATCACCTGAAATGAAGCCCAACGCGACGCGTCAGTCCTGTGATGACTAAGCATATATCCTCGATCCGGCTAAATCCCCTTTAGTCACCGACCGCTCAGCCAGACCCAAGGTCGTGTCGTACGTACAACCATCCTGATTATCATGGCGTCGACAGCCACACCTCAGTACATCCAGCCAGGTGGGTCATCCCATAAAATATATTCAAAAAATCTCACGGAAAACTCGTATCAAGACGAAAGCGACGACGACGATTTGAATGATGAGGACATCCCTGGCTTTGGGGGCGCTGGGACCCCACTCCTCTCTAATACACCAGACAAAGGCAAAGCACGTGCTCCAGACAGTCCCGCACCCTCGGGCTTGCCGCCCCCAGTCGTATCCGGGAACATACACTCGTCGTCCGGTGCACCGAGAGGCTCTACACGCCAGGCTCTTGGCGGTTTGCAAGTGGAGACGCGGTAACGTATCTCCGCCCGCGTTTTTATTCCTTTCCTCACAAAAGATCTGCGACTAGCAATGGTGGCGTAGATACCCTCGATGAACCAATTACTGCGACTATGGTGCGTCTTTCAGAAACCTCATGCCTCGGTCTCAGCTGGCTTGACACGCGCACAGGGTCGCGATTTGCTATCCATTTACAACAAGCTGGTACAGGTGTTGTATCCTATACGCAAAGGTACTGGGAGGGAGGTGCTCAGGTGCGTGGCTGTCCGTTGGTGTTGCGAGTGTAGTGAGACCTATCACTCGTTCTCAGGGACTGGGACCTCTGGGGACCACTCATCCTGTGTCTAATGTTGGGCATCCTACTCAGTGTGAACGTCAGTCCCTCCTCTTACCTACCTCACTTGTTATGTAACCACTGTATCTGGTTCTGCACAGGCCCCAAAGGACCAATCACTCGGAGTCTTCACGTCAGTCATCGTCATCGTGTGCGTCGGTGCATTGGTCGTGACAATTCAGGCCAAGGTACGCATGAGCTTGTACTGTAATCTTTGCATTCAGCCTTATTCCGTTCTAGCTCCTCGGTGGACGCGTGTACGTTTCCTAGCTACACCATTCGTTTCTCTGTTTTGAGAGAGGGGGTGCAGGTCGTTCTTCCAGGGACTGTGCGCCCTTGGCTACTGCGTCGCCCCATTGGACATTGCGGCCCTTATCTCGTGCTTCGTCCGTATCATCTACATTCGTGCACCCATCGCCATTCTTGCCTGGGCCTGGTGCATATGGGGTACGCCGTCCAGTCATCATCGGGCCACTGAATGTTGATTTCTTCCCTTCGTTTTTTTTAGCCTCGGCTAATTTCCTTGACGGAACAAAAATAGAGCCTCAGCGCATTCTACTTGCCGTTTATCCATTACTGTGAGTCGATTCAGCTGTGCTGTGGATCACCTCCTGATGGCCATATTTGAACAGGTTATTTTACTTCATTCTGGCCTGGATGATACTCATACAGTAGCCACGTACTCGTGTTATTGTAAGCATGACCTCTCGACCAGGAATACAGAATTCTCAACATCTGAACGTCGCTTGACAACCGAAACCTTCCACTGTCCACAAGTATTTACGGGTACAAAATTGAATCCAGCTAAGTCGCACTGCCGAAGATCTTGTAGCGCCGTCCAATGCTCGGCCCAATCTCGTCATACTGTGCCTTGGTGTGGCAAGAAGAGTAAAATTCAGGCTGTCTCCAGCATCAGCCACCGTGTACACAGTTGCTCAAATGTTCACTCACGAGAGAAGCCAGGAGGGAGCCACCAAACCAAACTGCATATCTCTGGCGCTTGTGGCTGATGACATCAACCTCAACACCGGACGACTGTCGTGACGTGATGAGCACAGGGACGCGGACGTTTAATTCGTGCCAACCTTTTGCGCGCTCCCACTTGAGATCGCGCTCGCCTCTAACCGACGGCCGACGAGTTGTTTTAGATCGCGCTTCAGCCGCTGGTCAAAGTGCTGAAACATTGTCGATCCACCTGACAAGACGATGTTCTAAATAAAGAGAAAAGTCGTCAATATGCACGGAGATGAGGACACGTGAGGGACGAACCTTGTACAAGCCTCGACGGACATCGATGGGTGAGGCCTGAATGGTGCTGTCGACGATCTCTGGGAGTGGCGTCAAGAAATCAGACGAGTAGATCTCCGGATTGAAGAAGATTTCGGGGGCGAGGAAGCGCTCATAACCAACGTCCACGGAGTATTTCTGTGGTTCAAAGTGAGCTACTGGTAATTGCTTAGGAGAGAGCACAGTCATACGCGGCCTGTCACGGAATGTTCCCCATCGAACCGCTCGAAATATTTGTACGGCTCCGCGTCGTACTTCCTGAATTCCTTGACTATGTCCTGGCACACATACGTGTAGTTCTCCTTGACCTTCCCGGCGACCTTCAGCTGGTCTTCAGGTGGCACCTGCGACATCTCCCCACGCTCTCTCATCAAGTTGAGCACGAACTGCGTGATGTCTCGTCCGGCAATGGGGATATGCTTGATGGCGCTACCGATGACGTAGCCCTCCGCACACGGAATGACGTGGGTGACACCATCACCGGAATCGATGACCGTACCGGTCAGCGTGCGGTCGGTGACGCGATTTGAGGACCAAGACGCAGCGAGGGCTAGCACAGCCTGAACGGCAATGTACAAACCCTGGATGTTGAAAGACTCGAAGAAAATCTCGGCCGTCTGTTCGCGATTCTCAGGTGGGTTCAGCGGTGGCTCGGTCTGTGGGGAGTGAGTGATGTACGCAAGGTAGTACGACCGGAGCACTGACCAAAAGAAAGTAATGGTCCTCAGGCTCCGCGCGGAGGTACTTGAAGATGGTCTGCTCCCAATAGCGTTCCATGTAGTCCCAATTATCGATCTGGCCATGGCGAATGGGGTAGTAAACGCCGTATCCTGGTGTTTTTGCGTTGGCAAGAGCCTCATCGCCTATGAAAAAGTCGAGATCCTCGACTCCTCGCTTCGACGCGAGATGGCCAGGCTTTGCCGGCACTGCGGGCCCCGATCTGCTTGATTGGGTGGCAGATCCGCGAGTCGCGATGGCCGTTGGGAATACGCTGACGGATGGTGTCAGAAAAGTGAGCGCGATTGAGGCAGAGTGTGGGACATACAATGAGGGATCCGAGTTTCCCGCAAAGCTGGATGCATCGATGATAAGCCCCTCAAATCGAATAGATTAGATGCGTGTTGTACATACCCTACTTTCGAGTAACCTGTTCCATTATCGCAAATGATGGGAGCAAGAAGTGACATTTTCTATAGCTTTAAACGGGTCGCAGTTACAGTGTTTAAGTCTATTGATCCGGCTCATCGACCCGGAAACTGCGTATACCACACACGTTGTCTCTCAGCTTGACTGTCTCTTGTACACACTCTTGGTTTCTGGATATCCCTTAGTATGGGGGAATAGGTGTATTTTCCTGGTGTATTCTACTCGGGTATATTTATGGGTCACAAATAGAGATTGTAACGGGAGTATCAACCCCTGTAAATCCTATCAAAATTAGCAAAACTGTAAACCCAAATGCTCCAAGAAATTGTAATATGACGAGCGCCAGGGAGTTAAAAATCTATTCGTTATAAAAAGTGTCTGTCAAATGCATTGACATAGAAGACCTGGGTCTGGCATTGCTCAAGCATCATACGTGACTACGTTTTGCCCCATACTTTCCGGGACATGACGCACAGCATGCACGGCAAGAATGTGGAGATTGGGCTCCCTTCGGATAGCCGGGGCATTCAGGAAGTCCGATGTTTTTTTCCACAAGACGATGTATGATTTCTGGTTTGTTGGTAGTGTAGTGTCATGGGTTCATAACGAGAGAATAGATCCGGAATAGGTGATCTTCAATCCTCGATACCGTGAGGCTTCGATGACAAGCTCTCACTCCCTGGTTCCTCTTCCCGTGCGATAGCATCTTTGGCCTATCAACAGACATTGTAAGTTGTGCCGCCCAAACACACGGGCAAGGTTCAAGTCTACCTCCTCAAGTAAGTCATTATCAACGTCTGGAAGCGACTCTACATCATCCCCGTCAAGCGGTATCACTTGCCACCTCGTAGGCGGGTTCTCGATATAAAGACAAAGATCAGAGGGCAGATGCGCGCCATGCTCCGCGTTGAATGATTCACGGAATACTCGTTCCTCTGGGACATTGTTCTCGACCACACCACATGCGAGATACTGAGGAAAAAACATACCCTCTGACATAGCATCTAGCCGTGCCATCATTCCGCGTACAATGTCCTCGGCTTCTTCTTTGTACTGCCGCCGCCGGGCGATCTCTACGAGTAGTTTGCTGTAAGATAGTTGATAGGCATTGAATTGACGTATGAGATCTTCAATGACGACAAGATTCTGGTCAAGGCCGACGAGGCGGTTCCCACAGTCTGCCTAATACGAGGTTGGAAATGATAGATACACAGAAGGCGCAACAACGAACCTCGATTTCGTCTTGCCTGCCGTAACATGTCGTCCATAATTGTGCCTAGTTCCTCGAGGTCCTCGAGCGTACTCCGATGTTTTTGTAGATATTGTTGAGATAGAAGCTTAGCCGACAGCAGCTCTCCGCTTCAGACTTGGTCAGAGCTGAATAGGACCGTAAGAGGGCAAGTAGTGTCGTACTGGCTTCGCTCCACGACCGTCCAGGCATCTTCTAGTTCAGCAAGGATTGCGGGAAGCTCTTCGGCGTCACGCATCATCTCTTGACACACGCTTGAGTCGCTACAAGGTTCAAACTACGAGTGCGTACCTTGAATGTCGTCCTCGCTGAACCTTTCCCCAGCTTCGCTGTCCCTGAGCGCAACCTCCATCTTCTCAAAATGCTCCGTTAAGCTTTCTAGTTGGTGTGCCATTTCCGTCGTCCAGTGTTCTTGTGTAGATAAGTATCCCCTGAATATCTACAGCAGGTTTGTCAGGTGGTAAATCCTCCCGAATGGCACGCAGGGTGTCTTGTAACGTTGCGGTATAGCTAGCCGTCACTGCAAGGCTATCCTAGAATGAAACGGTTGGTCAGGTTGAGGCTTTAGAAGTCAAAGGGCTGCTCAGCTAACTTCTAATTGATTCCGCTCTGACTCTATCGTCTCGAGAGCATCCTCAATTGCGCGCTCGTCTACAAAGTCGCGTAATGTCTTCCACCGGCTCCGGTCACTTTTCTGCTTTCCTGCTTTCCTGGAAGAACTAGCGACGGCGCCGTTGCTGTTACGGATTGTAAGGGTGGGACTGTGATCAGGTGCTGTGACATTGTGTGGTTCCTCGGTTTCTGACTCCGAAGTAGGATTAAAGAATATCGACGAGCCAGATGCGTTTTCGTGGAACTTGGGGGGTACAACGTGGGTACCCAACGACTCAAGGACTGCATCAAGGGTATCGGTATTCCGGGACCGAGAAGCGTCCCATTCCTAAGTACATGTAAAGAACTTGCGTGGGGGAGTCTAAGAAAGGCTTACCTGGGTCTGCTTCTCGAGTTTCGCGCGGCGTTCCTCGATTAGCTTTGCCACCGTAGCCGCGAGCTGCGCGAATTTTAGCCAGAAGTACGGAAATACGAGTTGGACGAGCCTTGAGTTGTTCAACTACCGCCTTGCTAATCCACTGGATCTTAGCATTGAGAGCCAAAACGTCCGTGGCTTCCTTTGCGGATGAAGTTGAAGTTGCGCTGGCACGAGAACAGAACGCCTCTCCCTGTTGAAGGGCCTTCCTAGACTGAAGTACCAAAGAGATGAGGTGAGGTTGTTCGCTGCTACGACCTGTGGGTGAAGAAGACATGGGTGTACGAGGTATTAACGAATGCTGTAACGCGTACCGCGCAGTTGCCGTTTCTGGGCGGTTAAGCGCGCATCCATTTCCGACTCCTTCCCCAACTCGTACCATATGACTGACTATCTCAACGCTCGTGTTCGCGGCCGTAGTGAGTCAGTGTACACCTGAGACGTCCACTACAGTGGCATCTCTGCCTTCTTCTCCGTTTCCTATTGCGAAACCTCCTCCAAGCGCTTTACTTGGCGCTCAGGTTGGCCCCAAAGTCTTAAGCAACACCATCTTGAAATCTCATGGGAGGCCCCCAGTGGTACTGCCATGACTCTCCAACTACTGCGAATTGCTGAATATTTTCGTCCAGGTATGGAGAGGATGGCCAGCCGATTTCGCCTGCTTTTGTCATTGGGATAGCTGGTACGGACTTCCATCGCCATCCAAGATTGCGATCATTCTAATCTCACGCTTTCTCAGGCGGTTCTTCCAGCGGAAAGGTTCGCCAACTGTACCGCTCATTTCCTCCTGCTGATCCTTTTATACTGCATAGACCCACGTCGCACGTCAGATTGTTCGTTCCCTCGGCTCAATACCCACCGTCGTTATCATATCACAGGTGGGGATCTAATCTAACAGCGCTTTGGGCGCTCGTCGTTGACCCTGCCTACAACTTCCAGGACAGTTTCTATAACAAACTTACCCCGGAAAAGGTCGCCCTTGCATTCGCTTCACGTTTAGATCTCGATCACCCCGACTCGATGGATATGAATCTATTTGCAACTGTCAGTTACACCGTATCTTCCGGGCACTCTTAAGTACTGATCCTTCGAACATTTGATCTCGTCTGCTTCAGTGTCTGTCGGACCTCAAGAATCTCCAGCAGACGAATATTCCTGTTTACTCGTTCACACAGCACCAGCGGTTAGACGAGACTAAGTATCTCTACGGCGCAACTATCATCATTGGTATGGTCCTGGTCCGGCATGTTAAATCCAAACTACACAACTTCTCCTTCAGCGGAGGGTATACATGCCCTTCACGACCCCGAGTTGCGAGAGCTATACGACCTCAAGGTAACACCAAGGAAAGTCACTATTCTTCAGACACTGACAAGTCGTCAGGTCTTTGTACAAGCGGATTCTGATCTTATGCTCGCGCGTCGTATAGCCCGGGATACAAAGGAGCGGGGACGTACTGTAGACGGCATATTGGAACAGTAAGCTTTCCTCGGTTTTTAAAGGAAACTCGCTTATAATCTCCCAAGGTATCTCCGCTACGTCAAGCCCTCTTACGATAATTTCGTGCTTCCAAGCTCGCGCTATGCTGACATTGTGCGTCTTTACCCAGGGCGGCATACACCCAACTAACTGACGTAGATCGTTCCCGGAAAAGACAACGGGGTAGCCATTGAGCTCATATCCACGCACATACGGAGACAACTAGAACAGCGCTCTCGTCATTTCCGCCGGAAGATGGCCGAGTCATTGAAGCGATCGCTGTCCAAGGGACCCCCTAGAGAGTTGACTATCGAAGAGCTCGGTTTGACGGTCTTAGAACAAACGCCGCAGCTGCAGGTGGCGCTCATTTCGATTGAATGTGTGCTGTGCTCATGTAGCTCAGGGAATATACACAGTCCTACGCGATCGAACGTCCACTCGACAGGATTTCATATTCTTTACTGATCGTTTGGCGACTCTCCTAGTCGAGAGGGCCATGGAGAAACTTCCATTCCGAGGAGTAGCCATCGAAACACCCGTCGGCGAGCAGTGCGAGGGTAAAGCTATTGACGTAGAAGTACGTTTCCCTCCGTATATGTTCCCCGCAATTTGATGGATGTAGACGCGTACAGAGCCTATGTGGCGTGACCATCCTGCGTTCGTGAGTATCGATGTTGCGTTTAAATTATCGATGCTCAGCTGAGCGCCTCGAATTAGTGGCGGACCTCTCGAGCAAGGCCTACAGCGAGTCATCAGCGATGTACCCATAGGCTCTCTCCTTGTACAGTCCGACTCCAAGACCGGAGAGCCGTTGCTCTTCCAGGTCCGTCTGCCCGAATGCATCCGTGCAAGGGATCGCGCGGCCGACACATGGGTTTTTCTTCTTGACGCGCAAGCACGTCCCCATTATTTCATGGCCCTTCCGATGTCTTACTGTCAACGTAGATCGGCACTGGTGCAGCGGGGTTCATGGCCATTCGGGTTCTCCTCGATCATGGCGTGAATCCAGCACATATCATCTTCGTCACATTCCTCGTCGCTCATAGCGGCGGTGTCGCACATCTTCGTCGCACGTTCCCTGACGTGAACATCGTCACCGGGGCCGTCGACGATGGCCTTCGTGAAGTCTGGCTCGAGAATGCGGAGCGTCACAAGGTGTTTCCTGACGAGGACGGATTCGACAACGAGGAACAACACAAGGCATGGGTTATCGAGCCTGGTATGGGACAAATCGGTGAGTTGCCTTTGTGGTCCCCACCGCGCTGGCAATGAAGTACTTTCGACAGGCGACAGGTATTACCTTGATTAAACGATATTCTATTTCTAGTATGTACGGCCGATATAACATCAGCACATCGGTTACAATATACAAAAGTGCATTAGGATATCTTTCTACTTGTGTTATATGCTACAAACCGAAGGAGAAATTATCCAAATCTACGCAAGATAGTCTACCGAAGACGCCGGGCTCAGAGAGCGGAGCTACAAATATGTACACTGTATGTTGTTGGATTGCAGTTCGATGGGAGAAGGGGTATAGAATTCCGAAAGAGTCCCAAAGTAGAGAGAGAGTTGGAATCCCTCTCACCGTCGGAGGTCAGCCGTGCAGCTCCCGAGAGTGCTGGAGTACGTCGAGCCTGGGTAAAACCAGAAGCTTACAGCTATATTAATGTAAAAGCCTGCCCCATCGATCCTCTGTTAGTAGCAGTTGAGAACTCCGAGCGGCAGAGACCAAAACTGACATATAAGTATAGCACCCTCCAGCCAGTTGGATTTCCCATCAGCTACAACGTAGCTCATTATGTGAACTATGGTGCTGTTAGCCACGCTCTGAGTTCACGTGGTAGCACGTACCAGATATATACAAAACCTACATACACAGTCGCCTAATCAGTACAACGAGCAATCACGAGTAGTCGGAAAACGCACGATAGACTCAAAAGGGTCAAAAAGGAGCGGAAGCGGTTTGTCGAGTATCCAGCCCAAGATCACCATGAATCTAGGGGGGGAAATGGTGTCAGAAAATATAGCGTTGCTCGGGTTCACCGGCCAACTGACGGGATTACGAAGAGGGCAGTTTGCTAGTGTTAGTGAAATAGTCAGTATCTCTCCGTTTTGGTCGCAATGTGCATACTTACTATTGTCGAGCCCACGGCAACGCTGACGCTCAGCGTCAGGTGATCCCTTCTTGAGACATTGACCGCAGTTATGCATTCTTGGATCCCGTCAGAAATGAAGATAGGGGTATTGGTACGAGTCCTTACCCGCAATGCAATTCATCATAGGAAGCAAAATGAGCGCAATCCATTCCTTGCTGATTTTCTGGGACAGTTTGTCCATGGATTTGACGAGCCATTCCGCGGCGACAGCAACCAGCTAGGAGAGAATGAGTGGAGTGAGGAATGATAGCAGCAGGAAACGCACGATTGTGACAACGACGAGGAGCGATAGCGTTAGCGTCCAGCTCAACTGAGGTTTCTCCTCGCAGGATGTATCTAAATTTACGGTCTGATCACCACTTCCGATACCTGGTTCGTCGTCGGGAGCTCGTTCTACAACAGTGCTATCGCCGAACTGGCTAAGGGGTGCCGACTGTAGATCTTCCCTGGACGGTAACGTGGCCACTGTGCAGCGCCCATCTCGAACGAGCTTTACTGTTGATCCGATCGCAGGCGCAGGAGTCGCATTACCGCGGGAGTATACATAACCCAAAGAGGACGATGTTGCCGTTCCGCCCGTAAGAGGCAGGAATACTTCCGAGGCGGAGGTAAACGAGCCTCTGTGATTCAAGAGTGGTGGAGGACCGGCACATGAGGGTACCTGCGATCCCGGACTCGACTCGGTACTGCTCTCCCCAGTTCGTTCTCTCACTGTCGATTGACTGTGCTGACTGTGCCCCAGGTGGTGCAAGTGAGGTCGCCTGACCGAGAGTCGTTTGCTCTTTCCATTCGGTTCCTTGAAAAGGTACGTGTGTGACCACAACTGGAAAAGGAGATAAGCGCAATATACTATGCGCGCATATTAGAAAATATCTTGCTGTACGCGGGAGTGAATACCTGTGACGAGGACGACAGATACCTATACGATATGGTTAATGCTTATCGTCTCTCTCTCCGAAGATGAATAACATACGCCATGGCTCATCTTCAAGATAGCTGATTTTTGGTCTGTTGCGGCAGTATCCGTTCGCCAGCTCAGGGAGTAATGAAACGCAGCGGGCATGAGAACGGCTCCAACGCTGACAGTTAAGAGCGACGAATGAATCTGCGTTGCAGCTGGGTAAGGATTAGTTGTGATAATCTGCTTAAGATCTAAAAGTGAAGGAAGACTCCTCACTAGCATCGAAACCTTGCTCTGCGAACCGCAGCCCACCTGCGAAGAAGCACATTCCCAGAACCAGAACTGTAACGATCAGATCAGATCAAGGACGCGGGAAATGAATCGTGACTTACGCAATTTGCTGAGCATGGAACCTATTACTGTGAAAAGCCTAGGTAAAACGAGGTACTCTTCAAGGACTGGTTCTTACACGATGACTGTACTATTCTAAGCTCGCACTTGCGAAGGGCCGTAGCCTGGCGTGGAATCGTGTCAGTGGTCTTAAGTAGTCGGTATGGTATTACCACATACAGCTATCACTAATTCCACACTTTCCGAGATGAACTAAATAAGGACGGCAATGAAGGTAAGTGGAATGGCTCACATATTCCCCTGGGTGGATAGATTAGCAAGTCAAAGCCATATTCAGGAGGAGAAAACGGACTAAGCTAGCGTTTAGAAGGCCGGCCTTGGACCCTCCTAAACGTATAGCCAGCTCCCGAATAGCACGGTCGTGCAACTGCACAACGGTACCGAATAAGTTGAAAGTCAACAAGCAGGGCGCATAGAGGTGCATGCCTTGACAAGCGGTATCATAGAGAGGACGCAAACTATGTGACACCAAAACGTTAGTCGATCGAGAAAAGAGGGGAGGTGGGCCCACGCACAAGCGAAGACGAGCGAGTGTGATTCCTCCGATAGGGATTCGACAATCCACTGGGAAGCTGTTCTTAAAGAGCCAAGTCTGGTGAGCACAAGTACTCACGGAAGCAGGGAGGAAGAGAAGCAGTATGTTGAGCCCTGGCAATCATAAGCAGGTGGAACTTGACGGGAACTGTGACCACTCTACAAGAACCAAAGAAGACTACCCGCCAGCCCTCCCAGAGCTTCATAGATACTTTTGGCGGGTCACGCCTTTCGTCTGCAACCAAGGCCATCTTCTCTCGGTCATCGAAATCGACGACGGGATTACCCCACGGCCAGAGAAATGACATGTTACCGCCCAATCCCCAGCGGGTGGAACCAATGGGAGTATTAAGAGGGCTAGGGGAAAAGTCTGTGTTCGTTCTGGAGAGAGGTGGTGGTAGTGGTAGTGAGTCGCAACGAGAAACGCCAGCGCTTGGTCGTCTTGGGGTTGAATGAATGTACTGATAAGAGATGGTGTGGTCCACAGATCGCGCATAGTGGGACATGTCAAGAACGTTCAATGTTCAACGTTCAACGCGCATACAGCTAGCAATCCTCAGGTCAGTGATGTCACGTATTCCCGATTGCACACAAGCATTACATAATATCCTAATATAGGGTGAACGGCCATGCATCCCCAAGGGTTCCTCTGCGTACGACATGAGCAGATCTTCTGAGTATCAAAGCTCTACATATTCTTGGCATCAAGTTGAGTGTACTGAGCTGCTCTCTCATGTCTTTGCACTTACTCACTGTCTTATAGTCCCATGACCAGGTATACTACTACTTTTCATCTATCCCACCTATTCCTAGTCCCTGACCAGTCGTCCAACATCAGGCCACCGTCCTTCTCCTTGTTCCTTACAGCACCAATGAGAGTGAACTCCATGTCAGCACGCTTCCCTCAAGGGACGGGCTAGTTTTGACATATGTGCCACCAGGTGATCATAGAGCAGAATATCCTTGTGGCGGGTGTCCGTGGCCAAGCCCCCCTTATTAAGGTGTGATACTTTGAACTGAGTCCCTTGTTCAAGTACTCATTTTGTTCAAAGGGCCGCCTTTACGGTAACATCGACAAGGCTGGTTCCATGTGGCAACTCGAGCCAAGGAGCTCCGGACTCTCACTCCGTGATCGTACCGCGTCCACAACATCCACCACTTCAACCCGGTCATCATACGCATTGGTCTCTGAACCGGAGATATCTAGTAGCTTTGCTGCTTCCCTCGCAAGTGGACCCACCTCCGATACCGAGGACTTTCCTATTTCATCGCCAGGCCTGTCCTCACCCGTCTCCTCTGCAGACGAACGTGCTGCCGGGTTTTCTACCGTCGCTCGCCCCCGTCGTCGTAAGCAGAACAAATCACGCACAGGTTCTCCATTGCAATTTGCACAGAGCATAGCCTCACCATTGTCATCTGTCGAGTCATTGCATGCATCGGGACCGGGACGACTGTTAACCCTGCACCTGGAAAAGTCGGATTCGATCATCTGGCCCTCGCTTATAGTAGGGCCTGTATCCGAGGCACTCTCACCATGTCCTCCCAGCCCTTTGGGTTTATCGTCGGAAGCGGAGTCTGCCTTTAACATGGATCCTACAAGCCTTACTCTGACCGCATTAGAATTGTTCGATATTAGGAAAGATTACGATTCGGCTTTCGGATACTTTTTGCGAGTATCTTTTCTCCCTGCAAGCCCATAGAGTTTCTAACACTATATTGCAGGCGAGCTTGGTTACAGGCACACCTTCCATCCGCAACCATGAGGCTCGTCAGCAATTATATTCCTCTCCATTCACTGTCCGAACCCCTGCCCGCTCCATCCGAGGCAGCCGCAGACCAAGAGCGAATAACCTATTACATTCAATCACTCGGCGGGCCCCCAGGCGTCGCCCAACTTTTTTTAGAAGCGGGCCTCCTTCACTTAGAAGGCGCAGCCTCAATGCTCCTCGCAAGTTCATACTCACCCCTGTCTTCCATTCGCCTCCCATCGCAGTCGCAGTACCTTGCGGATGCTTCCGAAGGCGGAAGTACTGCCGCTTGGAAGCGCGATCGAGAAGCTGCTCGCCGCTACTTCGAGATCGCTCGCGTGCTTTGTCCAACTCTCGAAGTCCCCGTCCTCCCCGTAGAAGATGAATCACTTGACGATGACGACGAAGCGACAGAGCTGGGGTTACGAATGCCTTCTGTAGATCTGCGTGCGTCTTCCTCGGAAGATAACCAGCCCCGCAAAAGACATACGCAGAAGGAGGCGCCGGTTGGCAAAGAGGTAGTCGACATCCCCCAAGCGAGCGCGCAGGACGGACGACTTGGATGGTGCGTGGTACCTGTATGTCCCGGGTCTGGTAGGCGCAGGGACAGCTATACTTGTCGTCGGTGTAATTGGGGCGCTCAGTTTTTCATCGTGGAGAAGGAACCAGAATTGATGGTTGATTTACGAAAGACTTTGCTCTCGTGTACATATTGCTAGTTTAGTGTGTTGTTGATTATTGGCTCTGCTTAGATTTCTACTGTCGACTCTCAATAAACTTCTCGTCCAGAGAAATATGCAGAACTAGCTCGGCTTGAAACCGCTATCCTATGATATGCAAACGACATAGCTCATACTACTAGATGTACCGTCGGGGCACACCGCGCTATATAACGTCTGCAACAAAAAGTACAAGTGGGATAAAGGACGAGTGTGGGAGCTACCATCGCATCACCACGACCGCGCGTCGTCTGTCGACCCACAACACCCTCAGGCTGATGTCCTCATCGTTCTACTGGTCTCTTCCGTTCCTCCAACCTGCTCCTTCCGGCGAAGCCCCGAGGACTAAGGTCGCCCTCATTATCCTCAACCAGCCCTTTTCCAAACCCCTTCTGCACCGTATATGGCATGCTTCGGACTGGCGCTGTTGCGCGGACGGTGGCGCGAACCGACTCCATGATCTGCTTAGCGGTGTAGATGATAGACCGACGAGTTACGTCGCCCGCTTCTTGGGTTGGTTTCTACAGCCACAAAGAATAGAAGCCGACGAGTACCTCCCGGACCTGCTCAAGGGAGACTTGGACTCACTAAGGGATTGACTGTGAGGCAGTATTACGAGGCTCGAGTAGGTATCCTTCCTGCTATTCTAGCGCGGTCGTATTGCTCACTCTTCCATCGAGGGAGTACCGGTCGTCCAGGATGGTGACCAGTATTCCACGGACCTCGCAAAATGTATGCGCTCCTTGGAGGAGAAAGAGCAATCAGACGGCGTTGACGTGGGTCCTTGTCGCATATACAAACGTTAGATGTACGGACGGACAGAACTGAGTTCTTCTCACCCTCAGACCCCTTACGACATTGTCTTGCTCGGCGGCTTGTCAGGGCGGCTTGATCACATCATTCATGTATTGGCATCTTTGCACAAGCTCCGCCAAAGCGGACGTCGCATCTTCGCCGTCACAGACGACAACGTGGGCTGGGTTCTCGATGAGGCAGGCCTTGCTTTTTCATCCTAGCCTATCCCGTGCTAATGAGTTCAGGGAAAACACCACATTTCTATTGATCACTCGGTGCTGGGGCCAACTTGCGGGCTACTCCCTGTCGGGGTGGACTCCACCGTGCTGACCACAACGGGGCTCAGATGGAACTTGAGTATGGACTAGCTTTTGTTTAGCTGGTGAAAAGCACCCTGAATACACTCTATAGCGAACGAGACCTCGGGATTTGGGGGATTGATCTCGACATCCAACCACCTTGTCCCCAAAGAGGGCACTGTGTTTGTCGAAACCTCACGGCCTATATGGTGGGTTCGCCGAACTGAGAAGGGAGAATGTATGATGAAAAATCCAGACGTGATGTTATATTTAGACGCGGTGCGCCTTTTTTTTTTTTTCAGTTCTCGGTTACCGAGTTATGAATACTTTTTTTTTTTTCAGGTTGTACTGTAGAAACCTAAATGCCCTATTGCTGAAGCTGCTTGCGCTTGCTACATGGGCCGATACGCTCCAATCCCATTTGCAAATCATTCCGATTGCGGACTTGAAGTTAGTCGCGGCCTCTTAGACAGGCTCTGTTGTGTGTGCCTTCGGAGGTTTTTCACTCACGTAGCAAACGTCACAATCACAGCCATACTCAGGACTTGCCCCCATCACGAAATCCAATGCGATGCATTTTATCGCTGCCTCAACAGTAACACGCCTTGATTTCAAAAACGCGTGCTGCCGCCGCAAGCGCAGTTGGATTGTTCCGTGTTTGTTCCCTGGCGAAGTAACTCACACCATGACATCTGAACATGTCACTCTCTGGTGTAGCCAACGGAACTTGCGTGCGGTGATTGTGATTGTTGGGCGACCCAGAATGGATGTATTTAGGGGTGGTGAAGTTTTTGTGATTCGCCCACTATCCGGGGGTTTAGCGTCACAGGGTCTCTGCGTTTCAATAAAAGACGGTATCCTCATTGAAACCGTCATATACTTGGAGATGGGCTAATCATCACAAGAGTCGCAGCGCCAATCACAACGGAATGCGGCGCCAGGTGCACACCTTATTCTTTGTATGGCATCGCTATTTTCACGTAGATTAACAAACAACTCTCATTCCATGCTCACCACACAAAGTGAAGCGTCACTTTGGAGAGGACGAGCTTCCGTCATGTTATAGGGTGAGGCCATTACAGATACTCTCAAAACGAATAAAGTACGTCCGTAGGTTCGGCGCAAGCATCAAACAACCACGCAGATGCTAGAACCAAGGCATGCCTCACATGTGTCCCATTACGTGGCTCGAATAGACCACGAGACGTCACGGGTGAGGCCGTATCAGTAAAGTAGGCAACAGTGCAACGCCGGACAGGCATAGCACTTAAGACGGAGCTCAGCATAACGGCACTACAGGCGATATGTTAGAAACTAAATGCTTCCCCATGTAGCAGATAACGAACTGGATATCGTCATCGTCTATTCATGGCAAGGTCGAGCTCAAGTGCCGCCAAAAAGCTATCGGCCGCCGATGAAGCGGGGTCCGGATTGGGGGCTGCATTTTTATTGGATACCACACCAGCGGATTCACTAGCGTGAGCAGGAGACGGCGTTGGAGCTGCGGACGGATTACCACCATTCTGTAACTTCCTACGTTTGGCCTCTACAGCTTTGCGCCGCTCCTCTAGATCCCTCTTGCGCTTTTCGATCGCCCGACTTTGGAGTGTGCTTGCGTCCGCCTGCATGCCTTCTGCCTCGCCAGCCTTGAGGTCGACTGCACCAAGTTCTTGACGAGTTCTCTCTGTCTCCTCACGCGCCTGGCGCAGTTCTTCCATTTGTCTTTTCCGTGCTTCTTCATCATCAGCAGAAAATTGATAGAATCCAGCACCTTTGGCACGGACTTCGCGGCTGGCGTCATAGTGTTTGTCTAGAGGGTTGTTCTCCTCGGCAGCGGCCGCCTTTATCGCGGCAACCCGGTCCGCCGAAGGCTCGTAGACGGGGAAGAAGTTAACAGGGTTTTCTGTCATCGATAGTGGTCAAAATGTATCCGAAAGGCCGCTCGGTAATAGGGCCTACGAATAACAACACCACTGTTGTTGGGAGTTCGTGAGGAGTGCCAGGCATGAGCTATGGCAAATCACGCACTCGTCACCGTCTTCTCCTTTCTCTTGATGGGGAAGGAGATGGCGTGGTACCTCAGAACGCCTGGCGCTGCGCACTTCGGCCGAACTCATCTTCAAATTCGATGATCGGGTCATCCTGAGCAACGTCAGTGCGTGTGAAATATCAGAAGCGGGGAAACTTATCATACATCATCCGGAGGAATAGGTACCGTCAGTGACTCGTCAACATCGTCACTATCCGACTCGTAAGGATCGTCGGGTTTAGAATCGAACTACAATGCTGTCAATATGTATGACACGGAAGAAGATCGAGAACGTGACTCACGTCGACCAGTAGTTCACCATATTGTGCTTCGCTCAAACCCCCAGACTGCCCCCTCTTTAGTTTCTCATAGATCTTTGTTTTCCGTTCAAGGATTGCACGACTTGATTCCACTGTCCTGCGGTCCACAGCTTCCTGTTCAATGTCTCGAGCGGCGCGATTGTGAACACCTTTGTTTGGGAGTTCCCATTTACTCGGCTTCTATGCGCAGAGAAATCGTCACGCGAGCACAACGAGTGACTGAAATTAGACGAACTTTCCCGTTCTTTTTTCTACCAACGATTGCAGTGGTATTACCAGTTGCTTTATCCTTCGCATAGGTCTCCTTTCGTTTTTCGACCTGGGTTTTCAATTCGAGAAAAGATCTCGAGCTAACGCCAGCGGCTTGTGCTTTGTTAATGGGAGCCATGCTGCAGCCTATGTGGTCAAAGTCATCCCAAGCCACGGCGCAAACACGGAGCCTCGGCTTTTGCGGGCCGATGGCATCCCCGGCCCGTTGAAATACGGAGCTAAGCACGTGAATTTACGATCATCAGCGGGCGTTCATCGTGACTCCGATCTTGTGGGTGCACTCGCATAGTTGAGTATCTCGTCGCCAATCTTTCAGGCGTCCAACTGCAGATCTCCCAATCCCCACGATCACTGCGCAGTATAATACCTTAAGGTAGAGTATACCCCAAATCAACATGTCCGAAAACAATGCACTCGGTACAAACAACGCGAAGATGACAGATACGAGTCATACGACTAAGGCACCACAGAGGTAGTCTTCTTACCTACGATGGTGCTCGGGGACCTAAACCAGAGAGTAGAACAGCACGCTTGGCGCTTCCAGAGAATGTGCATATAAACTCTGGAGATTCAGATGGTGACTATGACGGGGAAGAAGACGGCCAAGAAGAGGAGAGTGGTGATCCACTGGCTCATTTTCCTGACGAGACTGAGGTGCACCTCACTCTTGGCATCTGACTTGACTTATTCCTCATTTGTTACTATGCCACAAGGAACTCGACCTCATCCATTCGCGTCTTTTTTCGCTCGACAGGCTTAGGCTCCCTCGGTTCGCTGCACACCTACAGAAGTTATGTTTACGGCAGAACTTTATCTCGACCCTAGACCCAGAGGTATTCTCCCTCTTGACCAATCTCGTGGAGCTCGATCTATACGACAACAAGATCAAGCATGTTGGAGACGCCGTGAACAACCTTCCGGCACTGGCGTGAGCAGCTGTTTCTGTCTTCTGGAGACCGCTCGGCCCTCAGAAATCCCCTGTTCCCAGCGTGCTTGACCTTTCTTTCAACTTACTCAAATCGATCCCGGACACGTTACACCACCTCACTTCCCTTAGAACAGTTTATTTCGTACAAAACCGAATTACTAAAATAGCCGGCCTTCAAGGAGTAGGAGAAACGCTTCGCAGTCTTGAGCTAGGCGGTAACAAGCTCAGGGTGAGCGCCATTACAATTTCGTTGCGAATTTCATTAAACGTGTGCCGAAAAAAAAAAAAAAAACAAGAAAATTGAGAACCTCGATGCATTGGTCAACCTCGAGGAGCTTTGGCTTGGTAAAAATAAGATTGCAAAGCTCGAGGTGGCGCCTCCTACTAGTCCTGACGGCATACATTGACACAGTCGATTGCAGAATTTTAGCGGTCTGAAGCGTCTCAAAATCCTTGCTTTGCAATCCAACCGCATCACAAAAATCGAAAATCTCGACGGCGCTTGTAAACCTGGAGGAGTTGTACCTCAGTCACAATGGCGTGGAGTGCTTGGAGAATCTCGAGCACAATGTTTGTGACCTTTCACGCCCTTGCCCTGCAAATAACTTAGGAGTGACTTGATGTGTCAGACGAAACTCACCACCCTCGACGTTGGCAGCAACTTCATTTCCGAAGTGGAAAATCTCTCACATCTCAACCACTTGACAGAGTTATGGGTACGAATGCGCTGTTTCCCATTAAAGCCAGCCCGATAATTCATTACCGGCCGTCCAGATTAATAACAACAAAATTAAAACGCTGCAAGCCTTGGAGCCTCAGCTCGGCTCTCTTCCCCTCCAGACAATATACCTCGAGGGGAACCCGTGCCAGCAGGCAGAGGGTGCGAATTACCGTCGAAAGATCATGCTCTCCCTGCCTGCATTGACCCAGATTGATGCCACGCGAGTCCCCCTACCTAACTTAATCTCCGCCGAACTGTACGGGCTAACTCCAATGACCTTGCAGGTTTACGAAGCAAGCGTAAGCGGGCCTCATGTTCTGTCGCTATCCTGTCATATACTAGCACTTGTATGGCATACTTCTGTGATTTCACTTGTCAAACCACTTGTAACGTGGGCCAGTTAGACACCCGGAGGCTTTGTAGTACCGGTTTCCCTGTGATCGGGTAAGTTACACGACGTTTTTTTTTTTCTCTACCCTGCCCCACCTCTGCCACTCAGCCGCCCAGAAAGCCTGGGGCAACACGCCGCGGCAGACCCGGACCGGCTATCAAATTTCATGGTGATTGGCTGTTTTGCCATTTGTTTCGAGCTGTCGACTCTGTTGTAATACGTGCGATGGATACAGTACTGTACACGCAAGTCTTTTATTTCCGTCGTTTATTACTTCACCAACACTCGGCTTGCACACGCGTCGACTTGACCCGACCCTGTAAAAGGCTAAAGCCAAGCCCCCCGCCTCACGCTTCCTGCCAATCAAGCTGTAAAGGGCGGTGCCGGCCCGACGGTTTGGTGAAGCCCTGACAGTGTCTGCCAAACCGCGTCGGAGCCGGAGGCCCCATCGATGGTTCTTTCGCCACCCTTCGCGCTTCATCGCCAAGTACAGTAGTACATCACATCACTGACAGCATGCGAGATGCAAAGCCAAGTGACTCCTGGTATAGAGAGTGGCGCTTGGAGTGGCGCTCCGAATAATATATATAGATATATATATTTATTTCCTCGTGGCGACGACGTCTCAGGTCCGTTAACCCCATTGGATGGCTCGGTCCCTATCAATGCCCGCGGCTGCTGTAATACTACTGCGTAGGGTTCGGCTTTTTGGCAATGTCCTTTACTTTTACAAAACAACCCTAGATGCGGCATTCCGAGTCGATTTCACAGTCACCACGGAAAGGAGTCGTCGGCGGAGAAAGTGCAAAGTCCTTTCTTTGTTACTCTGATCCGCTGGTGGTTGTTGAGACTTCCAAAAAGTCTGCCTTGGCCCCTTGGTCAGCACATTGCCCAATTCGGCAGTGAAAGGAAGCAACAGGGGAAGGCGCGCCATTGCAGGCCGACAGTTCCAGCGAAGCCCATCAAAGATAAACGTGTGATCACCTTCGACATCACTAAATGATCCGCGATATTAAGATGAGGATTTGCGCCAATGCTGACAACCCCAATAAATTACACCATTAGTGTCTGTCTACACATACCCTTTAGAGACTTCTAAAAAAAAAGTCGTATGGTAATACAGCTAAGGCCGATGAATATCCGCGGCCAGTCGTGTGAGGGCGTTCAGGGAGTAAAGAATAAATACTCAAAATGCACAAGCGCACAGAGTGAGTGAAAACGGATGCACGGGAGCATAATTATTACATCAATACATCGGCGAAGCATCGTGTGGTCAACCAGACAAGGAAGAGGAAACAGAAAAGTCTCAACCGAGTGACCACGATCCCAACCGAATGACACGAACCGCCAGGAGGCACGGTGCTCACGGCGTGACGAAAGTTGTTTTATTTGTTGGGACACGGCGTTGGTCAGATAATTGGACTTGCGGCAGTGCCACTGGGTCCCTATGTCGCTCACGTTCGAATGACGCTGGGACAGCGGAACTAAGGGCCGAATCAGACGAGGTTGATGAAAGAATTGGCGACGCCCTATTTAGGACTAGTGGGAGAGGAGGTAGTGGGGAAGACGTGTGACTCAGTCCTTGTGACTGTAAAGGTGGGTGGGACAGGGGAGACGGGTAGAGGGATCCTGACTGAACAGCGTAATGCCCTCTCGAATCAGTTTGGCGCGTGCTTTGTGACTGAAGGTTGTAATGGGAAAACGGGACGGAGCCTGCAGGCGGTGATGGGGACGGGGTGAGATCGAGGTTAGAATGACCATGCATAGATTGTGACTGGGAGTAAGCCTCATTCCCTGACGCAGAACCAGCTGAACTTGATAGAAAGGTATCGTCATAACTCCCGCGGCGCACACTATTGTATGGCACTGAGATAGGGTGAACGGAAGCGGACCCGCTTGAAGACGGTTCTTGTTTGGTTAGTGCCATGACCTTGTCTTTCCGGCGTCGCTGAGTCGTAATTCCTTCCTTTTTAGCTCGCGACCTCGCGTACCGCAGCCCGCAGCTAGAGGCACCAAATCGTGGGTGAGAAAAAAAAAAACGCCCGTCAACACGCGAAAGTGAAACACGCACGCATTGCAGAGATCTTTCTTCCCGCTAGGCCCCTTCCTCCACTCCGGGCTTGTCGTCGCTTTGCAGCTCGCACATCGCGATATGCCGATGGGAGGGTTTCCAGACGCACGGCCACTACTCGTGGGATGCTCCCGCACACTTCCCGGAGGGGTAGGACGGCGGGATCCACGAGGTGGTGGAACTGTCTCTATTGTGGCCGGAGGAGACGCTTGATTATTCTCTGGAGAGGAATATGTGTATCCGGGGGACAACGGACGATATGAGGGGGGAAGAGGACTGTCTGTATCAGGGAAAGCAGCAGGGGCCCAGTGCGGCGATTGGTGGATAGGATACGAGTGCTGCCGAGGTTGCTGAGAGTTGGAATGGTATGCTGGGGGACTTGCCTGAGCCCCAGTCGATGACCAATGGTTGTACTGGAGTGTTGGGGGGGACGGATCAATCGACCAGCCTTGCTGCGAAGAATACTGTGAGGAAATTTGAGTAGTAGTTGGCTGGGAGGTTTGAGGTGCACTCTGCGATAGATAGTTGCTATACGCCGCTGTGGTAGAGGACTGCATGGAAGGGAGGCCGAACGAAGTTGTCTGTGGGTAGTACTGTGGTCCTTGGGTCATATACGGAGCATCATACTCCGACTGTTGCAACGGTGCGGTACTTTCCGAAGCGGATCTTGAGTCGGAACTGACTGAGTGACAAGCGAAAATTATGGAGCCTGATGGCACTAGGGTTAGATCGTGACGAGGTGGCCGTGCAAAAACTTACCGTGAGGGATGTAAACTGACTCAACGCCTCGGTAGCCGTCTGAAGTCTGAATCGTGGAAGAAGCTTTATACCTTCGAGTGCAAGTTGTCTTGGCATCACTAGAACCGGCGGAATCGCCACGGATTTGGACATCGCCAGACAATTTAGCAAAATCTCGGGCTAGAGGGGGTTGATCGCGGTCAGGGGGCCAGCTCAACAGGAGAGCACGGTCCGGCTGGTTCATCATAACCTGGAATAACCTGGACATATTTCCGCTGCGCGGGATGTTGTCTAGAAGGCGCGAGTAGAGAATGTTGGCCTGCTCCTGATTCATAGAATTTGTTCCACACCAATTTGTCCAGCCTGTTTTGGCGTGCTCGTCGTTGTCGTAGGGCGTGAGGTCAACTGCCGCGTGTATGAAGCAGAGGACGAGACCTTCCGCGGCCCAATTGATGACGAGATCAACTGCCATGTAGTTGGAGTCGATGGCTATTTTATCCCCATCAGGCCAAAAATGGGGTGGCCCTTGGTGGCCAAGAAGGCGGCGCACGCGGGAGAGGCGCGAATAACGCATTCTGACGGCGAGAGAAGGGCATGAGTGATGCAGGTGGTAAAGGGGACTATCAAGCATGGTCCACCACGAGGGAGAAGAAACGAGGCATACCGGGTGACACTTCCGTGCAAAGCCTTAGTGCTGAGAACGTTTCCAAGGTCGTTCTTCGCAGAAGTCTGTTCGTCTGGATGGACAAACTCAAGTAAGGAACGCCCTATTAAAAGGTCCGCTTGATCGACAAGGTGATAGGACAAGACAGGGTCGAGATAGACGAAATGTAGGTCTGGAGAGAGTAACGTCCAATCTGAACAGGAGGAGAAAGGGGGAAGCGAGTCAGCGGATATGTTTACAGGCGCTCGAAGAAGCAAAAAGGTGGGAGAATATAGAGTATGAACGATCGATCGTACGCAAAAGTAAAGTAATAGGAATACTAACAGCATCGAGTCTCGCCTACTTTGGGGAGCCTGTGATCGGGAGACTGCGCGGAGTGTTGAGAGGAGAGGGAGTCGAAGGAGGCCATGTTGACGATATTTCGCACATTCTGCGCAGGAAGCTGGGAGTGGCTGTAAGCAGAGGGGTCAGGAGAACCGTAGGTCCTGTGTGCGTTGGCGAGATAGCTCATTGAAACTGATGTAGCGGACAAAAGGGAAAGAGGGCAAGAGGAAAGAAATGGAAGAGAGGATTAAAAGAGAAAGTTAAGGTGAATGTAGAGTACTCGTCGAAGCCGTTGGGAGAACGGGAAGGAGGACAGATACGAAAAGGGGATGGAGGAAGGACAGCGTGCCAATTAGAGTCTCAGGTGGCCCATTACCTCGGCGCGCTGGTTCTGTAGAGTAAATGCAAATGGGCACCCTCAATACAGGGGTTCGGTCGGGCTCACCTTAATTTCAATATTCTCCTGGCCTTCGGGTGAGTGCGGCTTGCCACACTTGGTACCAGCTCTCCCCCTCTCCCCCCCCCTCTCTCCCTCTCTCCTTCTCTCCAGGTACACTTCTCTCCGTGCAACCGTTCCGAGTGTCAACTCCCTTGTCGTCAGAATTAGTCGCCACGACTACTCTGTCATGCCGCATCTTTGCCACTGTCTCCCTTATCAATCATTGGGTGACACTCCCCGGGAAACCGTCACATGATTGATGGCTTCATGATCGGTGCCAAGATCCGAATCACAGATCCGCATTCCGCCCCGCCGTTTGCGCTTCTTGTTCAATCATCTCACTCCACTCCAACTCTCATGGTCTACGGTACTGATCCACATTTCAATGATGAAACTCAAACTGAAAAACCACAAATTCCACCCACTCTTTGCCTCTCTCGGGGAAATTAGACACACACACACTAAAACATCCAGTTCGTGTCTCACCTAAATGGGTGAAAGCTGAATCAAAAAAAATAATATATTTGAAAAGGAGGTACTTGAGACTAGACTTTAAACGAGTAATTCCATCAGTCGCTTTTCGATGCATTCAAATTTCACAAACAACACCAAATACAACCTGCTCTTGTGACACCGTGACCTTGTGACCCCTGAATATCCTTTCTTCCACAGATAATCATTCTGAATGCCTGCATCGACGTTTGTTGACAAAAATATATGGGTTGCTGCTGGCGACGGAGACCTCGGTCGAGTGAGGGTCAGTCGTATACCTATCTCTCATTTCTATTGCCGATCATCCCGAGGGGTTGTCAGGAGCTGATTGAGCATCAATGCAAGTTGTCTGGTGCCAACACTCCACTCAGCTAACATTCCCCACACGTAGCAACATCCCCTAATGTACCGGATTCGTTTACATATACCCCCATGTGCGATTCTATCCGGACGTACTTCTCTAATCCTTCATGCTCATGTCGTTCTGAAGGCATGCCGCCGCATCTTATGGTCACTTGGACGTTTTGACGTATCTCATCTCTAGGGGTAGGCTAAGCTAGTGGTTAATTCATCGTTTAGCTGATCGATACGATACAGGCGGAGACGTAAATGTAACAGATGAGGACGGCGAGACCCCTCTCTACACGGTGGAGAATATCGAAACTGCACGGCTTCTTGTAAACCATGGAGCAGATCCCGGCTTGCGAAATCACGAGGGTTTGACGGTCTGTCAAACCTTTAGCTATTTGTATTCACTTCTGAGTCTGTTCCTAGCCAGCAGATTTTCTCAGGGAAGACTTTCCACGTGTGGCTGCTTATTTGGACACTCTCACCACCTCTCTTGCCACGGATACTCCCGGCGAGAAATGTGAAAATAATCCGAGGGTGCAACTGTCCCAGCACTCGCAGGAAGCGGCATCAGAACGCCTCACGTCTTCGCTTATGAATCAACTAAGGGACATCGCACAAAAGGGAGAAGAGATAGCGGACGGCAGCCACGGAGAGGAGGAGCTTGGGCGAGTTGTCCGTGGTGCAGTATTGGAAGGCATGGTCACTGGGTACTCCATGGCCAATGATGATGGCGACAGTGGGATGCGCGAGGAGAGTTCACGGAACGGAGACGCGGATTCTGCGAAACGCAGGCGATTAGACAAGCCTGACGGACAGTTTTAAGATCCCACCGAAGCAGCCTGATCATATTGTAGATGTAGATCGTCGCAGACTTGTCTGAAATGAAGAAAGATACAAATGGGCGCGTAAATGCCACTAAGGGAAACACAGGATGGGCTTACAAATTGCGGGGTAAGAGTGGGACCGTACAGCAGCGATGCCATTAAGGCACAGGAAGACGGTTGTTTGATTACCGTAAAGTGTGATGTCCGCGGTATCTTCGGTTCGGACAGCGAACTCCGTAATGGATTCCAGATCTCCCAGAAGATGAATGAGAATGTCCTTCTTCAATCGCGTACGTAACACCCCCAGAGGATGCGGCATCCGCCAGGGAGCTACGGGTGAATGATGGGAAGCTTGAGTTAGAGCTTTGAGTAAAAGTTTTGACTTTCCAAATCTAGCTCGGCCAATCGGAGATAACTCGACCGAGGGAAACAAAAAAAAAAAAAAAAACAACGCTAAGTTATAGGCTCTAGACAAAATCATTCCCATACTCCTATCAAATCAAGAGTGGCACTCCACACCATTCGAAATCAAGCACGGAACAATCCCAAACTTACAAGCAAAGAGAAATCTGTTGAGCAGTGACTCACCAACTGTAAACTTCCTGAATCCCATGGACGGTGCCAAGTTCTAGTCTGTCATCAATCAGATCTGTAAGGAAAGTCTCATTTGACCATCGGGAGTCGACAACTAAGGTAAAATTAAACAGAAACAGACCGCGGAGCTTCTTTAGTCGTGCTCCATCATCTCGATTCTAGGCGATCGTGGCAATTCGTCCCTTTTCCCTGAACCTGAACGACCTCTGTGCTGATCTATCAGTGCGCCATACTCGGAACTGAGGACCTTGATACATTTCGGGTGTGCAATCTAGCCATGGCATCTTGGGAGAATCCGGTATCCGTTGCGACATTCTTGTCATCGAGCGATTTTGAAAAGCGCTCAAATCAAGACACGTCACTCGTTGATGATGCACGATCTAGGACATACGACGCAGTCTGCATTCCTCTCACCACCTCAAGATGGAGAGATAGATGGAGAGAGATGTGTGTCATGTCCTCAGAACCTGACCGCGAGAGGAACGAAAGCGTGGAGTTACGCGCAGAGGCTTGGAGGGCAGATCCAGTGTTTGAAATGGGTGAAGTGGCCATCACAAGCCTCGGTATGTCCTTGACGAACGACGGCACGTGTGCTAACTCGGCATGTTGGTCAGAGGAGGCTGAGGGCGTCATTGGAATGATATCCGACTGGTTAGAGTTGGATGCGTTGGACAACTGGGTCGGACATGACTCCGAGATTGTAAGTGCCCCATTTTCTGTGCCTCAGCACCGGATCACCTACGAAGCCAAAAGCTCACCACGAGCCCCTACAACTTTTCTAGGCTTTGCAGCAGGAGCTATCTTATGCCTCATACCTAGACATACAGACAGTAATTCTTCCACCTCCCACCAATCGCAGTCAGATAGCGGCCTATGGACGTGTTGTCAACGCCTGTCTCGCACGCACGCCATATATGCAGTTTTCTATCAGACTTCCTATATACAACCCATCCATCTTCCAAGCTAACTCTTGCCAAACCCTTACCCAGCGTGAGAGCACATCCCTTCATCCATCGGCTTCATCCGCGCCATCAACTCCTATTCGTTCACCCGAATCTAGGACAGTCCCATCAACGAGGGCATCAGAGGCCGAGCTGAATGCTACATGGGAAATGTGGGATGCCATACGGTCCATCTGTGCTTACAACCCACGGCTAACCTTAAGTGCTTACTTTGGCGTAGTGGCGTCCAGAACTGTGCCTAATTAGTTTTTCCGCTGTAGCGCTGGACCTCATGCCACCACTTCCTTCCGTCTCGGGAGTGCTGAACCGTTGGGCCGCGGAACCCATCAGACACTTATTCATACCAGCGTCCACATTTATTGCAAATGCGAAAGGATATCCCGTACTCCCGAAGGGGTCGCAATCTTTTATTCGTGATGTGATGAAGGTTTGGCCATATCGAGCACTCTTGGTGTCTCTCAGCACTTACTCCTCCCACGGTCAGCACCGGCCTGTAGTTATTCTGTCGGATACTACTACTGGATTGCACACGAAGGGGGGCGAAGCCGCCTATCTGCAATACGTGCGCCACTTGGATAAAACCAGCCCTGCAGTGATCCAGGCCAAGACAGCGGGCACAGTAGAGAATTTCGCACGGGGTTATCAGGACTATCTACAGGCGCCTCTGCAGGTCGGGTGCACCATACCAGCGCTGTCACATGAACGATGGGCTGACTCCACCATAGCCTCTTATGGATAACTTGCAGGGCATTACTTATCAGACGTTCGAACAAGATCCCGTGAAGTACCAGAAGTACGAAGAGGTACGCGATTATTTGATATCACAAATAGTTCGATTACCCAAATCTGCTCAAGGCAATATATGCGGCTCTGTCTGAATTGCCTCGGTCGGATAAGATGTAAGAACTCCCTTGTGCAGACGTAAGATAATGTTGACATCCCCCCAGAATCATCTGCGTGGCGGGGGCCGGGCGGGGCCCTCTCGTTGCACGATGTTTGAGCGCAATTGCGCGAGTCAAGTGTAACGCGTTCATCTACGCTATCGAGAAGAACCCCAGCGCTTATATAACGTGAGTTTGCTATGGACGTTACCAAATGGGTCGACGATGAGCACCGGTGACACTGTCCCATAGTCTCCAGCGACGAAAAGCTTCCGAATGGAAGGAAAATGTCCACCTGCTGTTTGGTGACATGAGGTCACTCTCTGTTCCGGAACCAGCGGACATTATTATCAGCGAATTATTGGGCTCTTTTGGGGACAACGAGCTCAGTCCGGAATGTTTGGACGGCGCAATGCGTTTCTTGAAACGTAGGTCCCTGAGTTTCTCCTTGCTGCCATAGCCCAGTTTCATGGCCTTTCTATTAGCAAATGGGATCTCAATCCCCTCATCATACTCTGCGCATGTGGCTCCGCTGTCCTCTTCCAAACTTTATAATGAGGTCCGCGCCGGGAAAGACGAAAAGGCGTCAGAGACGCCGTATGTTGTGATGTTCCAGGCAGTGAATATTCTCAGCGGTCAGGGAAACGATGACGGCGGCCGTTGCGGGCCACAAATACAGGAGTGCTGGGAGTTTGAACACCCGAGACGTGACGTGGTGCTTGATGAACGAGGCACGTCTGCTAGATTTTGCAACTGGTCGATGGTTACCCGCCCGTGTGCTGACAGTTTTTACGTGTCTTTTCTTTTCAGGGTTACCAGTGACCAACAGCCACAATGTTCGTTCAGCCAAGTTATCCTTTCATATTCCTCACGCTGGGGTATTACACGGGTTTGCTGGCTACTTCGAGGCTGTATTATATGGAGAGATCGGGCTCAGCATTCACCCCCACCGGAAGGATCACATTTCTAAGGACATGTTAAGCTGGTTCCCGCTGTTTTTTCCCCTTAAAGTAAGTTCCTGTGGCATTCTTATTATAAGGTTTTTCCTGGACGCTTCTTCAAGGAACCTTTATACCTACCGAGCAACTCTGAACTGCAAGTTTTCGTATGGCGCCTGACCAACCAACGCCAAGTCTGGTATGAATGGTTTGCAGAATCCTTTCTCCCGGTTCTGCGTCCGCTCGTAGAAACTCCGAAAGCGGGCTCCTTGCCCATGGTCGATGGTCCGTGGCTCTTTTGCAGCTGCGACGTCTACGCCATTTGCCCCACCAAGTCCATTGGTTGATGCGATCGACAATCCCTTCCTTGTTCCCGGCGATCGGTTATTCAAGGAGGTGACGAAAAGAGAGGAGGAGGACTCCAAAATAGAGACCGGTGTCGTCAAGATTGGGCAGACCTCGCTGCATAATCCTGGTGGCAGGAGCAGCTGGATAGGGCTTTGAGAACTCTGGATTCGGTGTCCTTACGTCTAGTGAATGTCGAAGTCCTTGTCCTTGTCACCCAACTCGGTGTGTTGCTACTTGTGTTGCCTGCTCGGTCAGTGACTACAATCATAATCATACAACCAAAATCGCCCCTGTCCACTGGCAAGCAAAAAAAGAATCCTTCGAGCCGGGCTCGAACCAGCGACCTCGGGATGGCATGTATCCTTTACAGTCCCACGCTCTTCCAGCTGAGCTATCGAAGGCTTGGAGAATCAGGTTTTTTGATCCACTATATGCTCGAACCAGTCGTCAGCCTTTGATCAAAGGCAGAAGAAGATGAGGATTAAAATTAGCTGTTGGACGCCTCGCTTTCTATGGGTGATAGTGAACGTTCTCTAATTTATTTCTCCCATAATTTCTACCGTGACTCTCCACCCCGATCTGCCCTCGTTGGATTCCTTTGTCCAAAGCAGACAGGAGAATCACCCAAATGAACAAACATTGGTTCTCAGAGCCAATGATGTAATATTCCCACGCTTTTCATAAACGTGGCCGCCTAGACGGCCGCAGCTGTGACATAGTGAGCGCTTGCAATCCCCCACATAGCCGAGGTCTCCAATGAAGTCGTACGCCACGACTTCGGCCGTGTTCGTTGCGCTTCTCATCTTCAACGCTGTCTTATGGTCGCAAAGCTCATATAACCAAAGACACAGCGGCCATGCCCTCTTATCCTCCAACTCCCATTTTTCTAAGCGGAGCCTGCTTGGGTTATTGGCAAGTGAACAATACGGTAGCTTTGTCGAGGACAAGGGCGAGGACGAGGTACGTGATCCAACAGACTAACGCTACGCCCCTCTCGATGTGTCTTGTTTCAGTGCCAGCCCATTTCCGTCCCTATCGAAGACCAATGCAAAGTCGTGCACGACTTTTGTCCCACATCTGACACGTTCCTGTCCATTCCATACCTGCAAACCTATTTTTGTGCCAGTCCGGCCTCTCGGCCGGTTGTGTTCATTGGCCTACTCTTCTGGCTAGTCTTCCTGTTCTCTACCCTCGGAATTAGCGCTTCAGATTTCTTCTGCCCAAATTTGGCGACCATAGCGCAATTGCTGAATTTAGACGAGAACGTCGCAGGCGTCACTTTTCTTGCGTTTGGCAACGGCAGCCCAGACGTCTTCGCCACATTTTCTGCCCTGCGCACCAACTCGGGTAGTTTGGCTATAGGGGAGCTCCTTGGCGCGGCATCCTTCATCGTTGCCTGCGTCGTGGGCTCCATGTGCATCATCAAGCCTTTTCGGGTCAATCGAGGTCCCTTCTTGCGTGACTCTGCCTTCTTCACTGTTGCCGTCTCCATGCTGCTGGTCATTCTTCTCGACGGGTGGATATATGCGTGGGAAGCAGCCGTCCTTGTCCTGTTGTACTTTGTGTACGTCCTCACCGTGGTCGTAGGTAGCTGGTGGGAACACAAGCGCGAGACCAAACGCTTACTGGAAGCACAAATACGTGGCGAATTCGATGAAGGTGTACCGCCGTATCGCGACCACGAGCCCTATCAAGATGACCGTGAGTGTCTGTCTGTGTCTATGACTTAGGCTTACGTGGTGAAAAGCCCCACCCTCTTCAAGCGTCCCGTTTTTGGTTCCTCCGGATGTTAGCCGTCGACGACCACCATTGTCACGTCTTGAATTCGACTTGCAGCCCTCGCATCGACACTCTATGAGCTCACAGTCCAGTTCGAGATCTCCGTCACCGTCCCTACATCCGTCCACCATGCCATCTTTCTCTCTAGTCGGGGCTCTCGAATTTCGAAGCGTGATTTCGTCATTGCATCAAGATGCTGCCGGATCTTCTCTGAACGCCTTTGAGCCCCCACTAACACCCTACCCAGGTGGACACTACCACGGATACTCACACTCGCGTTCGATCTCCCGAGGTTCTGCTTACAGAGAAGGCGCAAATCTATGGGAGGCTTCGTCGGACGTTCCGCTGGATGACCGTTCTCCACTGCCCCCTGCACCTTCCCTTCCTATCGATGATTCGGACCATCGTCCGACCGAAACACCTCTCATTCTCATTGACGGTGATACTGAACCACTCATTCCCGACCGCTCCCCCCTACCTGAATCTTCACGTTCTGATGCGACCAGTGACGTCACACTTCCCTTGGCGCCAACACGCCGTCAAGGCGTCGCCCTTGGTCTTTCTCGCGCGTTCCACATCCTTTTCCCTACGTTGCACGGCTTCCGCACCAAGACTTTACTCGGAAAAGCTGCGGCTGTCCTTGCTGCCCCTGCGGTGTTCGTGTTGACTATTACTCTCCCCGTTGTAGTGAGACCATATGTTAGTGCACACCACCGACACGAAAAAGCTCAGAGCGCGAACAATACGCTTATCTCCTTTGAGGAGGATGGAATCGAGCGCGCTCTCATCGCGGACGAGGTCGGGCAGGAAGACGAGTTGCACTTCAATAAATGGCTCATGGGGGTTCAATGCGTCTTGGGCCCGTTGTTTTGCGTTGGCGTGCTCTTTAGTACGTACACCCGGTTCCGATCTCAACGGGGCAGATCTGATGTCTCGTACTACGTCCTAAACAGAGGGTACCGTGAACGAACAGTGGCTCCTCCTCGGGGCAGGGTTAGCGGGCCTCTCTGCAGGGATACCGGTGTTCTTATTCGCGAACAAAGGGGATAACCAAGTTTGGCTGCTAGCTCGTTGCTCGATGGGCTTTCTCGTTGCTATGGTTTGGATCATGGCTATTGCAGATGAGGTCGTTAATGTTCTGCAGGTCAGTGAACTGAGCACGTGATAGGGTTTCAGCTGATATATTTGTAGACCTTTGGCTTTATCTTTGGGTTGTCGGACGCAATTATTGGTTTGACAATATTTGCCGCTGGAAACTCCCTTGCTGATTTGGTCGCCAATATGAGCGTGGCTGTACGTGTTCTCTCCAATTACATCATGTCCCGCCCTCATGTTTGCTTAGGTGTTTGCCCCCATTATGGGTTTCTCGGCTTGCTTCGGTGGGCCAATGCTAAACATATTGTTCGGTGTCGGGATTTCTGGCTCGTACATAATCCACCAGACCGGCAAACCCTACGAGCTCCATTTCTCCAATACCCTATTCGTAAGCGCAGTGGGACTTCTCGCACTTCTCGCCGTGACTATGATATTCGTCCCTATGAACGACTATTTCCTCCCACGCAAGTGGGGCGTATTCCTCATCTGCTTCTATGTAGTGATTATGACAGTCAACGTCACAGTGGAGGTGCTCGGACTCGACTAGACGGACAGTGTGTTCGCCATTCGTGATCATTTTCTACCAACGCATAGCCCGAGTGCTGATCTTTATCCACGGAGAACTATTTATTTCATTGTATTACCTTGTAGCTGGATATCTCTGCACTGGAATTACTCTATGTTCATTCCGCTCTTGTGCTCGGCCCCTACAACTCATGGTCTTTGGCTTGGATTCCAACATACCAAACCCAAACTCCGCTTTACTAGCCGCGGTTAAGTTGGGGAGAAAGGCATCCATCCCCCTCCAACCAGCTTATTCCTCTTCGTCCACATCTACACTTAGTTTATACTCCTTTAACGAACTTTTCCCGTGACATTTTTAGCCCGCCATGAACCCCTTTGTCCTCCTCACTGCGTTTATCGCCTTGGCATCCGCACTTACTGTCAATACGCCGTGAGTGCTATGGATCTCATCACCCGGCGTCGAGTTGACTTGTGATTATGACTTTTAATCCAGGGCATCCGTGGTTACCTGCGGTGAGCAATTGTCCTGACTGTCCAGTCTTCTTCCACGTATTAATAACCTGTCCAGAGCCTTTGAAACTGACCTGGGACGCAGCGGGTAGCAAGTCTCCATTCTTTCTTTCCATCTTTCCTGGTCAGATATTTTGAGTGACTATCTCCCAACGTCTAACTTACCTTCATTTAGCGGGCCAACCTGGGGTAGATGCTGTCAGTAATTCTTTTTGATCACCCGTTCAGGATTTAATGCACACCTTTACCACAGCTCAAGCAGTTCCCTCCCCAAGACGGGAATAGCTACACGTGGGACAAGGTTGATCTTCCCCCTAACACCAGTTTGTATGTCAGCGTCACAAGATCTCGCGGCCATTGACTGATGTCTGCGACGAAGCACCGTCGGCTTGAAGGATGGCGATGGCAATCAAGCGTTCTCTGCACCCGCAACCGTTCGAGCGGGCAGTATTACAAAGTATGTTGGTAGCATATATACCTGGTATCTTATTACGGACCTTTCCTAATTCTAGCTGCGCCAACACCGAAGTCGCTGAGGATAAGGGGACCAGCTCTCCCAGTTCGCTAAGGTAGGCGACGATTGTTCCGTACACCCCTGCATCATTCTGACGCGTTCGGCAGCTCCACGACGATCGCGCCTGGAGTTGCTCCCGCTACCCCGAGTGAGGGCCCTACATCATCACGCGCGCCAGTAGCAGCTGCGACCCCATATTCCTCGACTGCGCCTCCCTCGAGCAATGCGCCAAAGACGGCAGCGGCGAGCCCATCAGGTAGCAATGTGTCACCGAGTCAGTCACCTGGTGTAAAGGCCAACTCGGCTGCACGAGACACATCTAGCGCAGTGATCGGCATAATGATCGTAGTGGGTGTAATGAGCGTTACGGTTTTCTTGGCTTGAGGGTGTACATTATTCAATACTTGCAAAGGGGACAAACTATCAGATATAAACGGTTGTAATAACCCTAGTGCTAGTGTCATATAAAGCGCAAGCGCAGGAGTGGCCATGTGATTATAGCCGTGCTCGTAGCCACGGTCAATTAGTTGCCATCTCATCTCACTCTTACTTTCTATGCCTTCCGATCACGTTGCCCGTCAGCTTCGCTTCGTTGTCCCAGGAGCCTGTATCACTCTCTGGTTGCGTACCCCTTCGTTAATTGGTCTTATCTGGACGGAGGCTGCACCTTTCGCGCGGTTTGTTTCCGCCATTGTTTGCCGTCCATTTACGTGACGTGGATCATTTCTCCGTTACAGATTGCTGGTGGGCGTGTCAGCACTGTCGGGCTCGATAACGATCGCGCTGTTTTTATACATCCTTTTGATCCCTGTGATCAAGGAAATCCCACCAGACGTGCGTCCCTGATCACCACTTCCCAATCGTGTTACATACGTGCTGAATCTCCCGCTGTCCTGCCCTTTTTTTTTTTTTTGGTTAGTATCGATCGTGGAGAGAGTCAGGAGAGTTGTCATCCGTTATTCCTGTGCGTTGTCTTCTTTTTTCTTCTTTTGGGCAACCCTTGCCAGCACCTCTTGTGTTCCCTTTATACTTAAGGATTGTGCCGGACTTTGACGGGCTTGTTTATGTTGCGTGTGCTTTGTCTAGGTCTTGACGATGTCGACCCTCTCTGGCTGGGCGGTGCTTTGCGGCCTACTCGGACAATATTCCAGCTTGGGGTACATATTTGGCACTATCGGAGGTGTGTAAAAAGTAATTTATCTCTTGTGTATGTGGTACTTATAGCCACTCGCTTTGACAGGGTCGGGACTATATGCGCTCACGTTTGGGATCATGGGACTACTGCTTACTCCGAGAGTTGCAGGGCAGTGACGAGCGGCATGTGCAGAAAAGCAAATGTACGTTCGTACATCTTTCACGATCATAGCGTTGGGACAGTATATCTGTATTTATGGGGCTGTAATACGAGGTTGGATCTGATGTGGCCACTTGTTTAGTTCATGATGCATGATACCCTACTATATGCGCTCCGGTCATCGGCTCGACGCCATGTTGACATGCATGCACTGGAATTTGCTTTCGTTCTCCCATAATGACCGATTATATACAGTGTATCAGCATATACAATTACAGTCACAGTACAGGGGTCCGTAGATCTACAACAACACCGGGATCAAGTAGTGAAAAAAAGAGGTAAGACTGTGAATTCTTTCCACCCATGCCATTCTCGTAGCGAGTTTGCATTACAATGTCGGTGGTGGATACTCTGGCAGGCCTGAGACTGCGGCGTTGCACGACTCCCGCACGCGCCGTTTGCTGGCGAGATCACCTGATTGACGATAGCCAGAAAACACCTCTGACATCTGCAATGCGGCGGCTGCAATGATATCTACGACAAAACTGTCATTACAACATCGCGAAAGGAGGGGCAAAGAACAACATACCGATATTCGTTTCGGCTTCCCTGATCAGCTGAGGAACAATGGGACATCAGGGCATGGAAATAAACCAGGGACGGTAAACGTACCGCGTTCAATCGATCGATTTCTTGAGATTGCGGGGTCTGGTACCCACCATACGCGCCATACCCGCTTGCGCCACCAAAGAAGCCAGCACTAGCGCCCGCGCCCGCAGCACCGAGCGCGCGTACATGGGACTCTGCGGTCCGCTTACGTGCCTCCCAGGCGACCTTGAGCGATTCGAATGTGTTTTGCACTTGCCTCCACGTAGGCGGGTCCCAGGCCTCGAGCTCGGACTTGTGCGAGTGTATGTAGGTGCGCGGGTGCTGCACGCCTGGCGGAGGTGAGCCTGCGATGCCACTGGCCGTAGGAGCCGGTGCGCGTGTCGTCGGAGAAAGCTGTCCAAGATTGGCGTAGGGATCAAACTGGGAAAGTAACTGCTGCTTGCTGCTGCCGCTGTTGTTGCTGCTGCGGATAGCCATAGCCGGTTTGTTGGGGTTGTTGGTAACCATATTCTGATTGTTGCGTTGGGTAACCAGTATATTGTGCTTGCATGTGGGGTTGTGGGTAGCCTGTGGAGAGGGTATCCACCTGGCCGACGAGCTGCTGGCCGAACGAGGTGGGTTGATAACTGGCAGGCGGGTACTGTGCCTGAACCTGTGAATGGTACTGCTGCTGCTGTTGCTGTGACCATTGTGGCTGCTGGGCGTATTGTTGAGTGTATCCGGTAGGGTTTGTACCTACGAACCCGGAGGGCTGCTGCTGCTGCTGTTGCCAGCCAACGGAGTATTGCGGGGATGAGGGAGCGGGAGGAGGAGACACGGCATTTATGTCTGGGAAGCGAGAAGCGACGCTAGGCGGTGTGATCTATGAAGGGGTTGTTCGAGAGTTCTGCCATCGCTGTGGGAGAGGGTGTGGGCCCGGGAGTGGCGGACCGGGAAGGGGTCGGAGTGAGGATCAAAGGTGGCCCAAAGGACGCAAGACTGAGCACACGCTCCACGCCGCCGCCGTAACTCTCTATAAACGGGTAGCTCAACCTACATGGATCGCTCACTTCATTACTTACTTCCATCACTCCGCTCTTCTCCATACCATGTCCGGCGCCATTAACAAGGCTGGAAAGAAGCTCTTTGCCCGTCACCTCGAGCAATACACTCCGGCTGACCCCCTCTACGAGGAATATGTAGACAAGCGTGGCCGCACTCGGCGCCGCAAGGTTCGCCTTCCTCGCCACGTCTCATCTCGCCCCGCCCTCCCCTTCTCCACCCGCTGTCGCACCACCCATATCTTTCGGCACGAATAACACTGATTCCCGTACACTAGCGCCAGCTCCCCCCAGGTCTATCCGACAGGGACGCAGCCATTCTGCGATCCGTCAAGCGGCGCGCGCACTACCTCGATAAGGGGTTCAACTTGTGCGGTCTTCGCTTTGGCTGGACGTTCATTATCGGTTCGCACCTATCGATTCCCATCTTCTCCCCGCCCGACAGCCCCATCCAACTTACCGCTCACTTGCGTTTTATGACGTACCACAGGCATCATTCCTGGCGTGGGTGATGCAGCAGACGCCATACTCGGCTACTACCTTGTCATCCGCAAAGCCCGCCGTGCCGAGTAGGTGTCCGCCTCATCACCCTCACCGTCCCCACCGCCTCACACCGCGCCCTCATCGCATCACCCATATCTCTCCAGTGTTCCCTGGTGGCTCACGCAGCGCATGGTCCTTAACCTCGCCATTGCGACTTCGATAGGCCTGGTCCCTATCGTCGGCGACGTGCTGCTCGCCGCCTTCCGCGCCAACTCGCGCAACGCTGCACTCCTCGAGGAGTTCCTTCGCGTGCGTGGGGAAGGCGCCACGAGGGCCACCGGCGAGAGCAGTGCACCGGCGGATAATGGACTGGGCGTCCGTGGCGATGAACCGCGGACTGTCCACGAGGTCGGTCAAGATACACCGTTGGAGAGGAAGCGCTCGTGGTTATCACGGCAAGGCATGGGCGGCTTGTCATCTGATGTCGACGACAAAGGGCAAAGCACAAGCGCGCTGCCAGACGCTCCACAGGTCATTCGACATCGTGATAGCCGGTTCGTAGAGGACGTGAGTTAAGTTGGCGGTTGGATCACACGGACAATCGACGAGCGATTTTTGGGATAAGTGGACCTGGTGTAATTGATGATTCCTGGAAGGACATGTACAACAATTAGTTACCCCCCTGTATGCGGAATATGTCTCTCACGGACGGACACGTAATTCAAACGGCAGTGGACTGTAATTGTGTGTACGTCAAACAACATGCACTGCTTTACATTTGGCTAGCCATAGAAGCAAAGAATTGTGCGGGGGTGCATGGCGCCCCGCTGAGAACATGTGTGCACTGGGCAAGCATGCGCCGCTCGCGGCTACGGAGAGAGATTGCGCGCTGGGCGCTGTCAGGATGGAATAGACCGATGACGAAATAGACCGATACGAGATGGACGGATCAAAGGAAAAGAGGAGAAAACAAAAGTGACATGTTGAGACATTTCGACGTTAGGCGTCGCGCCTGTCAACGTTGCGGCGGCGATGGCCCCAAACGCGGCGGGCTGGTGAGTCCCCGATGGGCGACAGGTGACGAGGCGCCGGGATATTTTCACGCTTGCCACTATCGCACACAAACATCAGTATGAAGAATTAGGTTTTTTCACAATGGTTCGACTCAACTGGTCCTTGGATTCACCGCTGGATGACTTCGGCTTCGGGCGGTGCTTGCACGTCTTATGCTTGGGCTTGTGCTCCGGCTCGTGCACTTGCCCGTGCTTGGGATCGGGCTTGGGCTTGTGTTCCGGCTTGTGCTCTGGCTCGTGTGTTTGCCCGTGCTTGGGATCAGGCTTGGGCGTGTGCTCAGGTTTGTGCTCGGGCGCGTGCGTGGGCGTCGATGGGGGAGGAGGATGGGGCGACGATTGAGAGGTCTGTGTGGATGAGGTCTGCGAGGTGCTAGGACCTCCAGCAGGTGGAGACGATGGTGGTGGTGCAGGCGGCGAAGACGGTGGTGAAGCAGGTGGGGGTGGTGGAGCAGGCGAGGACGACGGCGGCAGGGCGGGCGGGGACGATGATGAAGTAGTAGACGAGGATGAAGTAGTAGATGAGGATGAAGTAGTGGACGAGGATGAAGTAGTAGACGAAGACGAAGACGGGGGTGGAACACCTCCCAGAGGAGTCTTGTCAGGCACGGGGACGGGCGTGCCAGAGGTTGTGGTGGTGGTGCCGCTGGGTTGGGTGGACGAGTTGCCAGCCTGGAAGATGTCGTTTTGCGCGCCGTCGCGGAAGTTGTACAGGTCGTTGTAGAGTGGCGGGGTGTATGTACCCTCGAACATGTTGTTGCCCTCCTTCTGGTACCAGTACAGGGGCTGCTTCGGGCCGTAGGTGCAGTTGGCCGGGTTGGCAGGGTGGCCAAGATCCGGATCATCACCACAACTGCATGTACACAGTAAGCATCACTACTCTTGCGAAAAAGAGAAAGACTACACACCGACGGGCGACCTGAGCTGGGGGCAAAGGGGTGGTCGACACGGCACCCTCCATGTTGCACTGGAAGCCATTCATGTACACTGCATTCATCACCGGTCAGTCTTCAGCTAGTGGACTTGGCATTGGTAGTAGAAACGCACTCTGCTCAGAGCCCGAGTCTGCCTTGTGGATCCAGAACCACGCGCACGTGCACTTGCCGTTCGGACACTTGGGCATCTGCGCCGGGACGGAGAAGCTCGTGTGCAGGTACCACACGCACGTCTGGTTCACGCTGAATATGGTAAAGTCCTCCGGCTTGATCTTCGTGACGTCCGACTCGTACGCGACGCCCAAAGCGCAGCCACCGAGATCGTTGATGCCGTTGGTGTGGAATTCCGACGTGGGCTGGCCGGGGCACGGATAATTCGGATTGTTGTGGTCGCGCTGGTCACCACCGGGGCCAGAAGGCCAGTAGGACGTCGCGTCTTTGTCGCAGGATATCTCGAGGTCAACCTCACCTCCGACAGGCAGCTGCATAATGTCCTCTGGGTGAGGCGGATGGTCGAGATGACCGTGCTACCGAGACGCGTTTAGAATGACGAACAGATTTGTTTTTGAAGAACACGAAGCGCTACTCACGAACCACCATTGATCGAACGGCAAATTCATAAGTGGCTCCTGGGGACGGTTGGTATCGGTGATGTTGAAGCCCCACATACTCGGATGCCACGGGCCTAGCAATACATTAGCGCGACTGTAAATCGTTCATTGGAAGATGAGACCGCACAAGCGTGAGCAGCTACTCGGCTAGCCAGAGCAACTATGGCTCCCGTAGCGAGGATAGTGCCTGAAACCATGTCGTTTTACTCTCGTCTGTACAGTGAGTGGAGTTCGGGTATGACCCCTGGGGGGAAAGGGAAAAAAGAGTGTGGTCGGTAAAGGAGAGAAGAGCACAACACCGAAGGTGAAGTGGGAAAGTTTTCAGACGCGAGAGGGAAGGGGGGATGTGGAATGTTGGTTCGGGTCCCTGCCGACCTGTCTAAGTACTTTCAGAACTTCCCCCCACCTTGGATACGCCATCAAGGTGACGAAGGATGACAGAAAATTAACTCAAGCGTTGTCACCATTGCATGGCAACGTCCGGTCATAGGGGGGGCCAAGAATGGGCTGAGGAACTTTGAAGTTGGATGTCATTTCCTCAGTGCCTGAATAACGTACATGCGGCATCAATTCGCTAATAAAATAACAATGCAACGTTGCCAACTCTGATGTTCTAAAATCTCAATTGCTGGTTGACCAATCAGGACCCTCTAATGCAGGGGTGAGTGAGGTAGCCGACTTTCTTACCTTAGTTCCATATAATAGCTGGCAGATCACCAACCATCAGAATAGTGAAAAGTGAGGTTGTATGCTCTTCACGGGTCAGCTGCTCGTGCCATTGCACAGTCCTGGATAGAGCCGCTGTGTTAGGTCTTGTGGAATCCAGCCACCTTCGAGGCCCTTTTGGTAGCTCCACTCGTCCGCGCTCTCAGTCTGACAAGGAACATCCTTAAAAATTCCACGGCATCAAATTTCCCAAAGGGGAGACGCACTTTCCATGTCCAGTAGATCCATCCTTGTACTACTTCCCCGATCTCCACTTGTACTTCCCAATACCTGCGCTAACATGAGTCTCTTGGGGAGAAGATAGTCCTGGAAGACTTACTTCCGCAAGTATGCGATGTAGTCATTGGAAAACGTCGTCCAATCACCAGTAAGTCCCTCACAAGAGCCGAGAGCGGTAGTACCACCTCCAATGGAACCGTCCCATCTAGCGCCGACGCCGCGCCCATTTAGCCACATGGCGCAATCTGTCGTCGCGGTTGACCATTCACCAGTCACGGTCCACATGTTGCTAGGTGCGAAGCCCGCTAGTGTGGGAAGGGTATCCTGGCAAGCGAATTGTATGTGCTCGTCCTCAGAACGAGACAGCTCTAAAGTGCTGAAGATCTGGTATTCGTGCTAGGGGCATAGATCAGAAAAACGTTAACGTTGTGTGTGGCGAGCCGAAATAAACGGTGAAATGTACGTAGTCCATCATCACTCTGTTGCTCCGCGGATTTGGAAAGAATCCCTGCCAATTCTGCTCCCGAGAAACGTGTCAATGCGTAAAGTCGCATTCAATGGCTCAACAAAAGGTACGCACGTCAACACCTTCAAATGCATCTCCGATGACCACGACAACATTGTCATCTGCCGCTTGTCTCACAACCGCGTACCCGCTTTGCCAATATTGCCTCACGGCAGAGTCCCAGGTCGGCCCAAGGAATCCAGCGACTTCGTTCAGCAACTCAATTGCATCCACGTTTGGCCCTAATTCGGAAGCAAGGACTTGGATGACGGCAAGAGTGGCATTGATGTTCGTAGAATTGAGTGCCCACTGCGGCGAATTTGTACGCTGGCCCGAGTTATCGTACCCATTCTGTGAGCCAGGAGCGCCGTGGAGATCGATGATGGTATGCAAGCCATGCAAACGCGCCCAACCCACTGCGCGCTGGAGGTAGGGCCATGCGCCTGGGATGTAGGGCGAGACGGAGGCGTTCGTTGGGACAGACCAATAGCCGATAGGAATACTAATTTTCGTTCATTTGGAAATAGGCCCACGAAAAATTTCAGTGTGAACAGACAACCGCCAACGCGCACACGAGGAAGAGGTTGCGGTATATAAATACAGATTCGTGTTCTTTTTTAAAAAAAGAATAGAAGAGAAGGAGCGGTTTCTGCTCACCGAACGTGTGTGAGTCCTGCGGCAGCAATGGCAATAAAGTCATTTTCTGTAATCCATGTATCCCAGTGTTGTTGCAGTACGCCGAGCGCGGTTTGATCATCCTGCAACTGGCCGAACGTGTACTCATCAACGATCGCATTGTTGTTCGTGTTATTGAAGATACTTGGCGTTATCCATGGCTATATGCAAAATTTAAGTAATATTGAGTACCTGATCATTGAACTGCGTAGCTGGTGTGTGATTTACTGTACCTCAAGTACAAACCAGCCCCCCCTGACGATATGAAAATCTAAGCGAGGCAGCGGCGCTGCATCAAACGAAACTCACAGATTGACACCGCGGACAGGAGTGCTGCCGTAAGCAAATGGTACATAGGGTGTCTGGGTAGGCGTTGGGGCTGTAGAGGTGCTCACAGAGGAGGTGGAAGGGCTATTCGGACTCTGGGAATTTGTCGAGGGCAATGGGGTAGATGGTGTAGATGCGGAATGTATCACGAGCCTGCATTGTTGCTGCGCAAGCGCCGGGGCCGCAGTTGAGCCAAGCAGGAGGACGAAACACAAACACCACCGCATACAGCTGGTAAAGGTGGTGTAGGGGTTGAAAGAGGGCGAAATGAAAAGTCAAGTCAGTCAAGGGGCGTGCTGGGGCATTATCACTCGCAGCTTGAGGGTGGTTCTTGGGGGTGCCCCCGTGTCCCAAGGAGGGCGGATGACATGAGTCCATTCTACACGTGTTGACGGGAGAACCACCAACGAGAGTGCATACAGGTCATTCATTGTCCCAAACTTGTCATCTCGGCCGTTCCCGAGTGCCAGCCGAGCATCCGACAGTCATGAGCACTCCGCATGTATGGTACCATGGACAACATACTTTATTTGTAACGCCAGCTTAAAAAACCATACAACATGAAGAAGATACACCAACACGTGTGACAAACCGGATGGCGAGACGATCAAGAAGATGGGGAAATACGAACATGGATGATTCAACATTAAGTAAAACTCACATACCTCGAATGTTGATGAAGGATGGAACCATGGCGACGTCTAGAAGCCCATGCGACCCTTCGTCACCCTCCGCATCCCATGGCGCAGCTTACGGCTCTGGCGCCGCTGCCGCTCGCGCATCTTCTGAACGAAACCACGCCCGTGGTGCTTCTCGTACACATCAGGCAACCTCTGCACTGATCACCTCCTTCAACGCGCGAGCTCGGGACCGTGCTTGCTCGACGTGACCGCGCGCACGTTCACCGAGTGACGACACCACGCGTTCGCCCTTCTCGCGGATGGCACGGGCCTTCTGTTGGGCGTACTGGTTCCGGCGACGTAATTTGTCACGCAGACCTTCGGTGACGCGCACCGCCGAAGCAGCCTGGGCGCTAAGAGCTCGAAGGAGCTCGTCGAGTGCGTCAAGTAGTTCCTTCATGTCGGCACGCAGTACGCCGGCGAGCACCTTTACGTTGAACATCTCGGAGAGTGAGCTGGCGAGACGGCGTGCTCAAAGAGTACATCGTCTCGGCCTTGGATTTCGTGGTGACAGTGGATGCTTCAGTCGGCTTCGGCGTTGCTTGTTCGACTACCTGCTGAAAAACTGCGAGCGCCTTCGAACGAATGGGTATCTCGGACAAGGACGATGGAGACTGCTGGGCAACAATAAGACTTCGTGATTCGGAAGCAACCGCAACGTTAACTGGCTTGTCGTTATGTTCTTCAGCGCCACGCCGAATCGTGGGGGTTGTGGATAGATCAGATGGGGGGGTGCTGATTATGGCAACGGAAATGTCTCTCAGAGAAGTTATAGAAATCGCCGAGGAGATCGGTGTCACGAAAGGAGGGGTGGAGTGCTCCGAAAAGTTCACAACAAGTCCAACGGCGGATGTGGGGTCCGTCTTCTCTGTGAACGTCATTGCGGGGACAGGCAATGGCGAACAGCTGCTGACAATATAACCCAATACGATGGAGAGTATTGCCATACTATCGGGGGAGCGTCAGATTTTATCGGAACATTTTCGAGAGTAAGGACGTACATAGTTACGGCTGGAGTAGTCGTAACTTGATTCTTGACGCCACGGAAAATCTTCCGACGAAGGGGCTGAAGGTGTTCAAACGCCCGAGCAACTTCCGAGGCTTCCACGCGGCCAACCTCATCCACAGCGAGAACAGTGGTAGCTGTGCCTGGGAAAAGGAGTTGTTTCTTGGGGACATTGAAAATGTTCCATTGCTGCTGGTACACCTGACGTTCGCGCTCGTCTACACTAAGTCCGTGGAACGTGGTAGCAATGACAGGTAGGAACAGTGTGTGCGAGGGTAAAGAGGAGCGGTATGTGGGCAGGAAAACGATGGCCAATGATTGCTTATCCAAGACTGGTTCCGTGTTCGACTGATGAAGCTGAATATCAACGGTTAGCGAGTAAGGTAAAGTCACACCTACCTCGTGGTGAGCTTCCATGTTGTCAATTACAGAGACCGCGCGGCCTAGAGACAGATGATGTAAACTGCCCTTCGGATGCAGCCAGTAGGTCGATGTCCTGTTGCATTGGGGATGACGTTCCGAAAGTGTGAGACCCGACGAGGCTCCCCATTTCTCGAGGAGGCTTTCAATGACCGTCCACTTGTGTTCGGGTGGTGTGCCATACAAAAATATCTCGAATTCAACGCTAGGAAAGTTGGGTAGGCTGGATAAAGTGGACTGCGGAGAGGAAGGTATTTCCGACGGTTCTTCGTCATCTGAAAGCTCCGACAACTGAAGAACGTCTAAAGGAGAAGACGATAAGAAGATTTCCTCAGAGGGACGAATCAGTTCGTCCTTAGAGCTTGACAAAGGATCTGGGAAAGACAGCCTCAAATCGCGTGCTCGGCTTGCAGGATGGTTGGAAGTGCCGCTTGCGCTCATAGAGCTGGCGCGAGATGTGCTGAGAGTGCTGACCATGCTCTGATTGAGAGCATCCTCAACGCGTCGCTCTTCGGCGGAATAGCCATCGGCATTGGTGAAAGATGATCGACCCAACGGCGACGGACCGAGGGGGAACTCGGTTGGTTCTTCGAGTGCTTCGTCATCGGTGCTTTCAACCAACCCTTCCCAAATGTCGACGTCTCCATCTCGGGAGCTCGAGCGGCTGCTGAAGGACCTCCGGGATAAAGGCCGGTCCTCTGCCTCGTCGCGGTCGCTCTCCGGGATGCCGATCGAATTAGCGTCCTCAGAAGCTGAGATGTCGAGCCAATCCGAGTCAGAGACGCTATCTATCTCGGAGAGGCTACTTTCATGGGTATCGGTGGGAGTTAGAGGTGGTGGTGGTTTGACCATCAATGTAGTTGTATTGAAAGGGGGGGCGGTAAATCGCATGCTCACTTATGTACTAACGCGGGCGGCATCGATGGGTGACCGGCCACTGCTGACTCCTTTTGTAACTGATCCTATTACACTTATCACACCATCCATCAACCATCCTATTTACAGAACATTCCCAGTATCTGCTCCCGTTCTCTTTCGAACTCGCCCTCTCAAACGATATCTGTTCTGCTCTCCGCACTTTAGTTCTGGCTTTCCTCGGGTTGTTGCTGTGCTGCGCTTCCGTCAACATCGTGTTCACCTGCCCTACGCCCACGTAAACTTATCGTGCTTTACACGCGTCCAATTCTCCCGAGCTATCTTTCCTATCAACTATCAGTTGTCTGCCCTGAGAAACCGCGGCGACCCTCGATCGAACCTCAGCTACATTCGAAAAAGGTCCCTTCCCGCTAGCCAGCGCATCCACCCTTGTTGAATCGATCCTCTCGGCCCATAAGAAGCGGCAACGGATCACCCGCCGCATTTTTTTTTCACATGCCCGTTGCTTCGTGGTAGCCCCGATAAAACGTGAGCAACGTCTTCACGCACCAGGCTGGTGAAATCCATTCCAGCAAGAGCAAGCTTCTTCATGATATCGGTACACCATACAATCGCTGATCTCAATTTTTTTCTTCATAGTCTCGGGCATAATGCCCCTCCCTGTGCTCTAAACCCGGCCTTCGGCCCGTCATGCCTGTTGTTAGCAAAGTGTTAGCAATCGAGACAATTGTCATACGAACTACCTCCAAGTCTGCTCCAGCTAACATACTGTGCGGTCCTTTTGGATAATTGGATAAGAATGCACGCGCCTGTCAATTTTGGGTGCTACATTGGCCCTACGTTGACTGCTTCGACTGGCACGGGTCGAAGAGCAAACGATGGGAAGTCGCGATCTTCGCATCTAACGTATCGGGCCGTAATATTGTAGCATGTCCACTTACGACTTTGTATTATAAGCGATTGGTTGACACAAATATTGATGGACTCGAGTCATGGATGATGAGAGTGGGCCAGACCACTGACGTGCCGATCTGATCTGATCGCACAAAACGCGGGTGGATTGGATTACGCTCAGATTTTTGCTTGAATATCTGGATATCGCATTGTAGTGTCTCTTGTCTGCACACACGCACGTTCTCTTCCACAGTCCCCGCTCTTCGTTGCCTTGTAATCTTTACTCGATTCTATCCCATCGTCCAATAAAAACACCCACGTTCTGATTTGCAGGGTAGCCCGAGTCACCTTCATACCCTTATGGAACAGCAAGCCGATCAGGTTGTACGAGCCATCCTCGTCGCGTCTGATCCTACACAAGGCGGTCTCCACCAACAGGCACTAGAGTTTCTATCTAATTTTCAGCAAAATGCGGGAGAGACGTGGAGCCTCGCGCTCGGCCTGTTTGTGGACGCTACACCCACTGGTGAGAGAAAGCATCCCACCGAGGCTAGATTCTTCGCCTTGCGCGTCTTGGATGACTTCCTCGAGACTAGGTGAGTGTCTATTCAATGAACGACCGAGTCCCCGGGAACATAGCCTATTCGAATGCAGCACTCGTTCGACCGACGCGCTATAGCCTCGGATGAGCCACGACACTATCCGACTTCCTTTTATTCACTTGCTTGTTAGTTGCCTGCCTCTAATTTGGCACCTATCTCCAGGTCCGAACCTTTGGACGAGGAAACCTTCGCCACCTTGCGACAGGCACTCTTAGAATACATACGATCCGAATTCACATATGGGTCAGCAGAATCCAACGCACCATGTACGTCTTATTCGCCCCCTTTTTGTTTCCGTCTAACTGTTTTATTATCTAGTTTTACGCAACAAATTCTCGCACACCTTGACTCTTCTTTTCCTTGCTACCTACCTTGACCGGTGGCCCACTTTCTTCGCCGACCTCTTCGCGCTCATGCGCCCCGCCGAATCGACTTCTCAAACGTCATTCAACCCTCATGTTTCACTACTCTTCTTTCATTTTGTAATAGAGATCTCTGAAGAGGTCGCAGATCAGATTATCAAAGGCGCACGTCAGTTCAACACCGATCGGCATGTACGCGATGCTCGTGTGAGAGATGCTGTGCGGGAAAGGGATGCAGCACGGATCAACGAGGCCGTTTTGACGATCGTGGCAGATTATGTGGAAAGGCTACAAGTATTAATGAAAACCCCAACGGCCACCGGACGAGAAACATCTGAAGTCCTGGAAGTGGTTGATTGGGGCATCAGAACATTTGGCTCGTATGCAGGTGTGACTTTGAATTGGTATTTCTCCACACATTACCGCTTCTAATTCCGTACCGGATAGGTTGGGTCGACATTAATCTAACAGTGACCCCTACGACAATTCCGCTCCTTTTTAATCTGTTGTCGGACCCATCGCTATCCATTCGCATGGCATCTGCCGGAGCGCTTCGCCGTATTGTTTCGAAAGGTCTAAAAGAGCCTGCAGACAAACTTCAACTCATCAAAGTCCTTTCCCTCGGTCAAGTCATCGATTCGCTTGAAAAGCGGACCCGTGCAGAACAAATTTCCAGGGGGGATGACACCGATGAGGGCGAGGAGTCTTACAGGGAAGCGCTAGGGCGACTGTTAAATGTCCTTGGCCTTGAGCTTATCAAGCTCGCGGATGTCAGTACTTGATTTCAAAATGTTGGTACTCGTTGGCCTAACCCTACTCCCAGGATGCTCCTGCTGACGAGGTGCGGGCGGAGAGTTCCGGTTTGTTGCAACAGGTTCTTCCCGTCATGCTCAGATTTATGGAGGACGAATATGACGATACATGCTCGACGGTGTTCCCAATGCTACAAACAGTCCTCGCCAGTGTATGCCACCGCGTTTTTTTTCGTTCGTCGCGTACGCTAACTTTCATGTAGTACAAACGGAGCCGAAAACTTTCAACCGAACCCCTTGACGAACAAAAACGAGGATTCCTAGCTTCACTACAGGCCGTCATCCTCAAAAAAATGAGATGGGAGGATAGTGCGGATCTTGACGATATCGATGATGACGACAGAGCAGCGTTCGAGGTCCTTCGGAAGGCAAGTCAGCCTTTGAGGCATTTGTATCAGTCATCTAACTTATGGCCTGAAGGAGCTTCGTTCGCTCATGGATTCTGTGCTATCCATTGACCAAGACTTGGTCGTCGGGGCCATTCGAACACACGCCCTACAGACGCTCCAATTATATGCCTCAGGTGCTGCTATCAACTGGAACGACGCAGAGCTAGCGATTTATCTAATCTTCATATACGGCGAAATAAACAAGAGTTTGTTTTTCCCATCTTTGTCTTTCATTTTATACCAATCGAGTTGCAGGCTCTACGAAGGGCCGATCCGCTTTCAGTCAAGCCCCCCAGGTTCCCAAAGAGAGACGAAAAGAGATTAACTACGCTGATTTTCCCCTGACACCCCATGGCGAACTGCTTCTAGCGATGTTCGAAACCGGAATCTCAGCTTATCCGAACCAAGCGGTGATCATGCAATTCTTTGAAACTGTGGCACGGTATGGCGACTTCTTCAAAGTGCGTAAACAATGTATCGTTCCCGCCCTGGAGGCTATGGTAGATGCGAGGTAAGGACCTGATCGACACAGTTTTTCTCGCCGTTACTTCATCTAGTCGTACCAGGGGTCTTCACAATCCAAAATCTACTGTTCGCGCCAGAGTGTTTTATCTATTCCATCGATTCATCAAAGATAACCAAAGAGAGATATCGCTCGAGCTTGCAGGAACCCTCCTCGAAGGTATTCGGGACACGCTTATCATTCGCGTCGAGCTTCCTGAAGTCGATCCCAACGAACCAAACGACCCTCTAACGGAGGCTACCTCCACCCCAGACCCACAACTTTACCTCTTCGAAACAGTTGGCACGCTAGTTCACTTGTTCTTCAAGACACCAGAACAGTCTGCCGCGCTCTTGCTCTCGGTTGTCACTCCCCTCCTAGAAGATCTCTCCGCAAATCTCCAGGCATTCGAGGGGAACCAAGACGTGTTACCGATCGTCAAAATCCACCATATCATCATGGCTCTGGGGAACATCGCAAAGGGATTTCCCGACTACCCTATGCCGGTACCAGAAGACTTTGTGCTCCCTCCGTTACCTGTCTTCCGGAACATTGCACAGGCAATTTTGACGTCACTTGGAGCGATGAAGGAATTCAAGGTCGTTCGCGATGCTGTATGTCAATACCTCGTCGATTATCGACGAGCAGCTAAGTCCAATACTTGCAGACTCGGTTTGCTTTTGCGCGCATCTTCGCCACTACAGGTCCCTGAAGTCACTGATCTCATTCCAACCCTCATGGTCAACCTACTCGCTCATTTTGAAGGTAGCGAGCTCGTAGACTTTATCAATTTCGTCAATCTTCTTGTCCACAAACTCCAGGTTCGCCTTTCTTTTCTCCTTGCACATTCGTTGTCATCACTTACACGCCCGCCTAATGATAGCAAGATCTGTTCAATGTTTTGGACGAACTTATTGGCCCACTGAACGCCCACGTCACGAGCCTCATGTTTCAGCCCGCTACAGGAACAGACGATATCCTCACACATAGCGAAAGCAAGAGAGCTTACCTGACGCTTCTTAATAACATCGTGTCTTCAAAACTGGCCGGCGTTTTTCTCTCCAATCGTAAGCGTCAGCTGTTACTACTTGGCTCTCTGGACTACTTAGCTTGAAATGATACCCAGGTAACAAAGAGAATTTCGAGCCCTTATTGCAAAGCATGCTTCAGCTCGCTGGAGATGTCTCGGATCCGCAAAGCCAAAGAGCCGCATTTACTTTCTTGAGCAAAAGTGTGGGGGTTTGGGGACAGCCGCTGCCTGATGGGACCACTGGAGAACTTGAGCCAGGATCGCAGGGCGTTCCTGGATTTGAGCGATTCGTCTACGAAAATGTTGTGCCTACTGCCTTTGCAGTGCTTTCGCTTCCAGAACTAAACATCAAGGATGGGCAAGTCCTTGTGGTACGGAAGTTTGGTTTGGTTTTATGGATGTCGCTCAATGCTTCCCCTCAGGTTCTCCAGGAAATCGCTAGTCTTCTTCAAACAATCGGTAAAGTTCGCGGGCAAGAGGCATTCACGTTTTTCGTTTCTGTCTTTCTGCCAGCTCAAAACTGGCCCACGGAGACTGCACTAGAATTCACGACGAAAATACGCGATCTAGACTCGAAGCAATTTCGCAAGTACTTCGCCGAACTTGTCCGGGCTTCACGATCTGGGTCATAGCATGCTCTAAACTAGTTTGGGGGATGAGATATAGATTCATAGGAGCGTTCATTCATTAGTGTAGCATTTGTTAGTACTACAACCATGGTCACAGGCACCAAAGCAATACAGCACGCAATATCTTATCATCGGGGCCGATCTTATCAAGTCAGGTGACACCGGCGCGGACGCGAGAGGGCGAGGTCGGGCGCACCGAGCACTGAAACTGAAACTAACACATACCCTCTTCTCCCAAGGCATTGTCGCCGCATGGCCTCGAGTACGTGCATTTACCCCTCTAATCAACGATTTTCCTCAGTTTTTCTAGCCTCGAAGAAGACAAAGCTGAAGATTGTGCGCATCCACCCCGTCCGCCGCAGAGCGCTAGCTACTAACATGTCTCCGTCCCCAGAGACCACCACGCAAGGTCCGTAACCACACATATAGGCCCCCTTTCTCCATCCAATTCACAACTCTCCGTCAAGCTTGGTCCTAATATTGCGGTCGACGAATCGTGGGCGAAGCTTTCCTTGAACATCCGTGAAATCCAGCACCACAATGCGCACAGACTCTCCTTTGAAGAATGCTACCGGCTCGGTTACCAGCTTGTCGTAAGCAAGCAGGGCCATATGCTTTACAATGGGGTCAGCGATCTTGTCGTCGAGAACCTCAATCGCATTGCGGACGAAGTGATCCTCCCAGCTTTCCCTTCGGGGCTAGAGCAAGACCCCATGCAGCAGAGCCGGGAAGGGGAGAGGCTTTTGAAGGCAGTGCATAAAGTTTGGAGTGACCATACGGATTGCATGGACAAGTTAAGCCATATTCTCAAATACATGGTACGTTGCACTACCTAATATTCCCTACGCCAATCTCCGACAGCACCTTTCTTCACAGGACCGTGTGTACGTGAAGTCTGCCAACGTTCTCGAGGTTGTCGAGCTGGGCCGTGATCTCTTCGTAAAGCACATCGTGCGTCCACCTATAAAGGATCACGTCATCACTGCTATCTTGAACCTCCTGCGCCTCGAACGTGACGGATTCGTAATTAATCGATCTGCAGTCACAAACTGCGTGGATGCGCTGTTACAGCTGAGTGACAACCTGGATGGCATCACGGTGTATACCCGATATCTGGAGCCAGAAATCCTACGACTAAGTGATGCGTACTACAAGGCTGAGGCAGAGAGGCTACTGGAGACCTGTGATACACCAGAATACCTACGCAGGGTATACGCTCTCTCTCTCTCTTTTGTTCGTCTTGGCTTTCCTAACTCCACGTTCGCACCTTCAGGCCAAGACCCGCTTTACCGAGGAAGAGTCACGCGCACACCAGTATTTGTCCTTACAAACCTCAGCCCCCCTTCAGGGTATTCTTCAGAATACTCTCCTCGCACCGCACTTACAAAGACTCATTGACATGCCTACCTCGGGCCTGGATACCATGATCGATCATGAGAGGCTTGACGACCTTTCTCGGCTACATCAATTATATTCCATGGTTGCTGAAGGGATACCATGCCTGCGTCGCTCTCTCAAAGACTCGGTACAGAAGAGAGGTACCGAACTCAACGGTATCAGCACCGAGGAGAGACAGCTCGGGGACGGCGGCGCTGAAGATGAACCGGATTCGTCCACAAAAGGTAAAGGCAAAGCAAAGGTGCGGCCAAATACTGGCGCACAAGGTCTCGCACTAGCCCTCCGTTGGGTCGAGGATGTACTGCAACTAAAAGACAAGTTCGACCGCATCTGGGAAATGGCTTTCAAGAATAACCGCGATATCGAAAGTGGGCTGAATGAGGTCAGTGATATTGGTTCCAATTCATGGTTGAGAGGCTGACACGTTCTAGGCATTTGAGTCGTTTATCAACTTGCGCCCACGAGCCCCGGAGTTCATATCTCTTTATATCGACGAGAACCTGAAGAAAGGACTAAAAGGGGTGCGCTGCACGCTCCTTATGCCTGCACCAACTCATGACCGCACATGCAGAAAACAGATGCTGAAGTCGAAGTCATCCTCGATAAAACCATCACCCTATTCAGGTTCATCACAGAAAAGGACGTCTTTGAGCGTTATTATAAAGCTCATCTCGCAAAGCGCCTCCTTAATAATCGATCTGTCTCTGATGACGCGGAGCGTGGCATGCTCGCCAAGCTCAAGGTCGAGTGTGGCTTTCAGTTCACTGTAAAACTCGAGGGCATGTTCCACGACATGAAGCTCTCCGCGGACACCATGCAGGCGTTCCGCGATCACGTGGTCAACTCGACAGTACGTTCCCCCTTCTTTCCATCGTCGTTCTAGCTAACACATAGAACGTATAGGCTCCAGAGGTCGACATCAGTGTTACTGTTATGACATCGACGTTTTGGCCCATGTCCTATGCGCCCGTACCATGTACTCTCCCACCGCTGTTAGTCAAGGCGAGCAAATCGTTTGAGCAGTTCTACCTCTCGCGGCATTCTGGACGAAAGCTCACATGGCAACCGTCATTGGGAACTGCGGACGTGCGCGTCACGTTCAAGGCGCGCAAGCACGACCTTAACGTCTCCACATTAGCGATGGTCATTCTCCTACTTTTCGAGGATCTTGGTGAAGGAGAGTTCCTCACTTATGATGAGATTAAGGACGCGACGGGAATCCTAGACAACGAATTCCGGCGCAACCTACAATCGCTCGCATGTGCCAAGTTCAAGATCCTCAAAAAGCACCCACCTGGACGTGACGTCAATCCAGACGACTCGTTTTCGTTCAACACAGATTTTTCATCCCCTCTGCAGAAGATCAAAATTAGTACCGTTGCTGCGCGCGTCGAGAGCGGCGAGGAGCGCAAGGAAACGCAGGATCGTGTTGAAGAGGAGCGTCGCTATCAAACCGACGTGCGTATTTCGCTGCCATTGTCTATTAACTTACTGGCTGTGTCTGACATCATGCGCAAAGGCATGCATTGTACGGATCATGAAGGACCGCAAGCACATGACGCATGTCGACCTAGTCACCGAAGCCACTCGCCAACTGACATCGCGCTTCTTGCCTGACCCGACTCACATCAAGAAACGGATCGAGGCTTTGATTGAGGTACGTAGGAGGTCCCAATCCACCTTCGGAAGGGCCGTCTAACACCAGCATTAGAGAGAATATCTCGAGCGATGTGAAGACCGTAAATCATATAATTATCTGGCAAGTCACTTATCTGTCCGTGACTGGCAGACCACTGATGCTCGTCCCGTCTTTCCATTTACCAGGCATGAACTATATTTTGCATAACCCAATGTGTGTACTGTGGACATGGTGTATGTGTAATATTCGGAACAACGGTGGGCATTTGGTTCTCTTCACGTCAAATCTTCCTCGGCCACGGCGGATGAACGCAAGATGGATGCAACACACCAGACTTGTCTGGCATTGCAAATCAACGTGTATCACGCGTGCTACGAAACGTGGTAACAATGTGTGAAACAGAACTGCAGGTAGTCTTATGCGTCACAGGTCATTCTGGAATAACGGCCAACCAGGCAAAGTATAGGATTGGCACCCCAAAGTTTGAACCTGTGTGTGAGACCGAGAGGGTGTTCGGTGTTAATTTCATAGGAGGATTGGATAAGGCTGCCCTTGCGTCGTCGTGTGCGATATGCGGCGTCCTTTCTCATATTAGATGTCCTTGGTGATGAAACGAGGGGACCAGGAGTGAGTTATGTCAAAGGTCTAATACATCGGGGATGGAGCACCTGCCAACGTACGCAGCCAGCGACGATAGGATGGGGAATAGGTGATGCCTCTTGAGTTGCGGTCTCACTTGCCCTCAGGCTTGTGCAATGCGAACTGCGGCGGACTAGACAATTATGAGTTGCCGTGGGAAATGACTCCGGTGTCGTCAATGTGAATTTCAGTTTCGCTTGTTACTAAAACTTGATGGAAGCTTGCTCATAGCTTTCATGTCCCCTCTTTTTCTCTTTCTGCTCGTATTCCTCGCCGTGCTGGATGCGGTTTGCGCAGTACAACCTCTCGATTCCACCGCTCGACTGAGGGAACTCGCACCGTCACTACATAGGATCATCAAACGTCAAACCGGCCAGAACACCACCTCCACCACCAATTCAACCAGCAACGCTAATGCCACTGCAACGGCCGCTGCAACTGTTCCGTTGATTCTCGCAAGCGACAAGCAGTGAGTCTGAATGTTCTTCTCAAACCACACAACAGATTCAGAGCGCATTCATCCACACAGGACGTACTACTCCTTGATCTCCTTGGGCAACGTCAGCCTCCGCGTTGGATTTGACACAGGGTCGTCAGATCTCTGGGTTGTCTCCTCTGGATGCGACACCGCCCAGTGCAAGTCGCTTCCCCAGTATCCCTTGTTTTATCCCAGCCCGTCATTTGTCTCTGTAAATTCCAACGCGACTATATTCAATGTGAGCTTCGCCGATACTACAAGTGTGTATATTTATCTTTCTTCCTCGGACGCGCGCTTCTACTCTAACACCCAAACTCTTTCCTAGCCGCATCCGGTTTCGTCGCCGAAGAGACCGTAACTCTTGGAAGCTTCACGGTGCCTCAACAAGCCTTTGGTCAGTAACCCCTCATCCGATCCTTGTTTACTCTAAACCCTTCTCCGTAGGTCTCGTGAACTCGACAAACGTTTCCTTTGTCGATCAAGTCAGCGGTATCTTCGGCTTTGGTTTCCCCGACTCTCTACCATTGCCCACCTCGCAGTTAATGGTACGTGTCTCCGTCGACACAACACAACTCCGTGGAGCTGATAGTCAGATATAATAGCCACGCCGTTTTTCCCCGAGTTAGCTCAACGCGGCCTACTGGATTATCCTCTCTTTGGTGTTAACTTGAAGCGCAATGGATCGGCCGGCTCTCTTTCGCTCGGTGAGCCCCACCAACTTCTCTTAACGCTCATTCCCCTGATTTCGCGTGTGTAGGCGCTGTGGATTCTACGGTTGTCACCAACGATAGTCTCATTGAGTGGCACGAAGTTGTTCCGTTCGAACCGTTCGGCTCCGAGAACAACGTGTCTAGCTACCTGCAATGGGCCATCCCTATCTCAAACATCACAGTCCGTCCCATTGCAAGCTCTTTGTCAATCTATACTAACTCTCAAGTCCGCAGGTGGGGACGCAAACCTTTGTGCTCGAGCCTACATACCCTCAAGCGAATTCCAATCACTCTGTTGCGTTGTTCGATGTGTGAGCAATTTGTCGCTGTTCCCTCAGTCGGACCCCTCATAAGGTCGCAGAGGCACTCCCGGTATTTTCGGCCCTTACCAAGACGTGAGATTATTTACTGGGCGACTCTGCTTCGTTTGTAAATTTAATAAACACTCTAGGTTGAAAGATTGTTCTCTGTTCTTGACGGTGCCCGCCTGGTTGATATTAGTATGTCCACCAGGTCTGTAACTCTGAATCTTACGCCTGACTTTTTCGTTAGGTGGACAGTGGGCGATTCCTTGCGATACGAATCTGACTTTGACAGTCACTTTCAGGCGAGTTGACATAATTCTTTCTGAACGACGTGTTTATAAACAGGCTGCCCCCATAAAGTGACAAAAATTACACACTTCTTCCGTCCGACTATATCATTGGGCCTACTTCTGGCGAGCCTGCATTGTGTCTTGCCTGGCCCAGAGCCTCACCTCCGAGCTCGGACGGCATCGACTGGCAGTTTGGGGCCGCTTTCTTGCAGACAGTGTACACTGTGTTCAGGTAAAGCTTTCACCGGTCTTACAGCCGCGCAGTTGGTCTCACATGTGACAACTCAGCTATGGCATTGCCAAGAAGGAACCACCTTTCATCGGCCTCTATCCACTCCAACCACCGTCTGCTGTTCCTTTGCCGCAGGCGTCGCTTTCTGCCCTCTTTTCCTCTCTTTCACTCACCCTCGCGACGACTTTACCCAACTTTGTCGTGTCGACACCAACCCTGACAACTCCCTCGTACATATTCAATACTTCCGTCCCAACGTCTGTTGTCGCTGTAAGCGACCTTGCGACGTCGACGTATTCGCCTCTTATCGAGAAAGTCGTGAACGGCGTAACCGAAACGCTTAATGTGACCGCTCTCCCAGGAGTGACGCCAGCGCCCACCCTCGCAACTCTTATCATTACGGATTCGAGCGGTGAGGTGCACACCACAGTGGCTACGCTGACGACTTCCAGCGTGGTGCTTGGTCGACCATCAGGATATAATTCTGCGAACAGAATTGTTGCTCCGCGTAGTGTCGTGGCCTTACTCGCTGCTGCTTTCACTTGCCTTCTTACTTTCAGTGCGATCTTCCTTTGATCTATCATCGCTTTTTAGTTGCTCGTATCCACAGAACATTCGAATCCGTTCTACTACCCGTATGGTCTGACATCTTTTTCTCTCGTTTTGATGTCGCGTACAAACGTATTCTGGACTTTTGGACAATGCTACCGATAATCAATTTACTGTATAATACAATCAGACATTGACCCTAACCCTATGGTGTGGTTGTGTCTACGTGTCCCTACATGGCGACGTGTTCCCGAATCACTTTCTTCGCGTCCGCCGTACGTCACGCTCCCTAACCTCTTTCGTCTTGTCCATGCTCCAAGCGAGCTAGATGGCTATCAATCCACTCGTTCTTTTTCTTGCGTTGCTCGTGTGTGCTGTACTCGTCAGTGCGGCAGACTTGTACAAAGTCCTCGACTGTGCGTTCGTTCTCTCCGTCGCTCCGGAAAGAGGCTCATTTGAACTTTGGTTCTTGGAACAGTGGACAGGTCCGCATCTGAACAGGATATAAAAAAGGCATACAAGCGTCTCAGTCGTAAATATCATCCCGACAAGAACCACGAACCAGAAGCGGAGGGTAAGTTTGTGGAAGTCGCACATGGTGAGTTCTGCCTCCAAAAATTCCGTGGGGCGCTACCATCTCAATACTTCGCTTTGCAAGCATACGAGGTCCTCTCTGATTCAACCGTACGTGTCAACCCGAGATGGACTCCCGTGCTCCAGTCCTGATTATTAAGAGCAGAAAAGACAAATATATGACCGGCACGGCGAGGAGGGCCTCAAGGCCCACGAAGGGGGCCAGCACCAGCATGCCAATCCTTTCGACATGTTCTCCCAATTCTTCGGCGGAGGCTGTACGTACTACCTCAATCCAATCTGTCGAGTCGCTGACACATGCTGCACACGCAGTCCAACCACAGGAACAAGTGCGCCGCGGGCCCACGTCCGTCTCTGAATTCGAGGTCTCCCTAGAAGACGTATACAAAGGCGCCAGCATCGATGTACGTTCACTCCCGATATATGTTTCTTCCGTCCCCGACTGAGACACGCGCACCACGCAGTTCATGATCAAGAAGCGCGTGCTATGCGACCACTGCCGCGGCTCTGGCGCCGCCTCTGACGGGGACATCCACGCGTGCTCCGAGTGCGGCGGGAGCGGCGTGCGCGTCGTCAAGCAGCAGATCTTCCCGGGGATGTACGCGCAGTCGCAGGTGACGTGCAACAAGTGCGGCGGGCGTGGCCGCGTCATCGTCCGCGAGTGCCCCGCGTGCGCCGGCGGCAAGGTCCTCGAGCACACGGCGCATTTCACGCTCGACGTGCCCCGCGGCGCGCCCGAGGGCCACGAGGTCGTGTTCGAGGGCGAGGGCGACGAGAGCCCCGATTGGGAGCCCGGAGACGTCGTCCTCCGCGTGCGCACGCGCGCCGAGAAGGGCGGCTGGCGCCGGAAGGAGAGCAGCTTGTACTGGAAGGAGACAATCGGCGTCGACGAGGTGCGTCCTCATCCACTTGGCCTAGACCACACTGTCTGACCTCTCTGCCTCTTAGGCCCTACTGGGCTTCTCGCGGAACTTGACACATTTGGATGGACATGTCGTCCCGCTGGTGCGCGAGGGCGTCACGCAGCCTGGATTCGTGCAGACGATCAAGGACGAAGGCATGCCGCATTTCGAACGTCCGTCGTATTATGGCGACCTGTTCGTTGAGTATAACGTCGTACTCCCGACGCACCTCTCAACACAGACACGGCAACGTACGTTCAACCCATCCCCCTTTACTGTTCTCATACTTACTTCCCTCTTCACAGGTCTCGCTGAAGCATTTTACGGGAAAGCACCTAGAGATAAAGACGAACTATAGATTAATGTGTTGGTTATTGTATACCTTCCTCTAACATCCATCCTGAGGCAAATCGTTACATATTATATTTTGCAAATATAAACCAACCTGTGGTTGTCGAGAAGATGTCAGATCTCACTCTACTCACAACAATCCTGGTATTGCATATCGGCCGCGTCCCGCCGCACAATGATAATTACAACAATAATACATCCACTGGACGAACGAGAAGGACAGGGGGAGAAAAAAAAAAATAAGAAACAGACGAGTGAGACTAATGATAAACAAAAGAGCGGAAAGGGAAATAATAAGAGAGAGGTGATGGACATAGAATGAACGGATCGAGTGCACTAATATGGGCAAAGTGACAGGGGGTGCACCGGGAGAAGACTTGGTAGGAGCGTACGATGAAAGCGCTGGGTAACTGGCAAATGGGTGGGTAACGGGGGGATCAAACACTAACGGGACGACGAGAAGAAAAAAAGGTCAGATGTAAGACATAAGTAGGAAGGCAGACAAGAGTCGAGGTAGGTGGCGCATAAGGGTCAGGCGATCCGTGGTCTTGAATCACCGCTTAGCAAAGACCTTCTTGAGGAGACCGAGCACCTTGGGTACGTTCAACTGTACGTATTCTAAATCCAGAAGATGTTTGTTGTCTTTTTGCTATAAGCCGAAGATGGTTAGTCAAGGGCATGCGACCACCGAGGACAAAGAGATGCACACCTTCTCTAACAGATCATCAATTTTTAGGTCCATCTCCAAAATTGCTTTCTCTCGTCCCTTGTAGTGAAGCGCGATGATGAAAGTTCCCGGCGTTGGAGAAGTGATGTTAAAGTAGATGTTCGGTCGCCTAGATCATAACACATCAGCAATCAGCAGGTGGCGATGTCAATTTCCACAGCGTCGATCACATACCTGTTGTCTGGGACATTGCTTTCTACAATGATACCCTCCCTCTCTAGCTGAGCATGGGTAAAGCGGTACGGGCCGAGCACTGCTGCCTTGGGAGGTTTCTTCTCCTTACCGCCAACTGACACGACTCCGACAGCAACCGCGCTTCCCTTGTCTTTGGATGCCGTGATGCGGACGTTCTGCAGATACGCCTTGTACTGTTCAAGCTGCCCACGCATGTAGTTGTTGTGATCGAGGATGGTTTTGTACACGGCTTCAAGCGACTTGGTCTCCAGGATGACTTTGTCGCGGAGATTCCCAAGGTGGGCGAGCTCAGCGGCGACTTCGTCCTGCATGAGTTTGTACCCATCACCTGCTTCGATGATTTTGAGCTCTTCAAGCTCTCGTAACATCTCTTTCACTTTGATGCCCCTCCGTACAAGTGTCCCATCCTTTGTCGTCGCTGCTCGTTCGGCAATAGCGCCGAGGTCGTATGGGCGTTTGTCGGCTACATGAGGGAGAGAGCGGATCAACTGAACGAAGATAGACTTGGTCTCCATGTAGAGCATGTCGCTTGACGAGACCGAGTCTGCAAACGCAGCTTGTATGTCCTGCACGGGTGTCTCCCAGCGGCTATAAAGTTTGAGACTGATGGTCCGGTTCTCCTTCCGGGGGACTTGAGGAGGTGCCGGGCCGAGCTCGTCTGTCAAAATCCGAAGGTGTTGCTTGTCATTGGGTGACTGGCGTGCGATGAGTGGTGGTGATCGAGAAAACGGCGTGAACACGTACCAGAGTCTCAATGTGTTGGAGAATCAAAGAGTGGGTATTGTACAATTCGTTGAGCGTGATGTGGATCATCATGTCTTTCTTGGAGAGAGCCATATACTGGTCCATCTCGAGTGTATCATAAAAATCGCCGACTTCGCAAAGGCTGTTCAGGAACTGGTTGATTCGCGCCTTGTTGTTTTCCACAAATGGGTTCAGCGTGGCCATATACGCCTCCTTCGAATAGGAGGGCTTGTTCGCCAGATTCTGAAGCATCTTCGCGATCTGTCCTTACCTGTTTAATAGATCCCTATCACCGATCCTAGATACGTACCAGTGTTAATGTCCGCCTGGGGTGTTTCGCAGGAACACCGTCAACCAACATGTACGCTTGCGGTGTCACGATCGCGGGATTGATGAAACGGAGAAAGAAGAACCCTCCGATAAGCGAGCAGATCGCGATATCTGTCGCCTCCGGGTATTTTCGCTGTGGTTATTGCTATGTAAGGCAACAATGGAACAAGAAGGGGGTGTGCGCACTCGTGTTAGACTCCGGATTTGCTTGCATATCCACCGAATTCCATAGGGCACATCCTCCAAACTATCGATGATGGTGACGAGAAAACTGTTTGCTATCTCCATCAACATGGTCAATCGGGGGGCGATGATGGCCTGCACATCGGGATTGGCGGCAGCGATTTCTGGGGGTACCCCACGAGGAAGATTCTCGGGAAGAGAACCGGTCTCCTCTTCAATCTGGCTTATCATCTGCTCATAAACCTGCCAAAGCGATGACTGAGCAACCACGTGGATACAGTAAAGTAAACCAACCTTGACAGGGTTGATCTCCAAGTTCAGTTCTTTGTGTTCGATCAGGCTGTTAATGCGATCGGCAAGAACGCTCTTCAGATAACTCTGACCTGGCCCGCGACGTGTGTAGGTTGTCATCATCCGCGAGACTGGTGTGTTTGCCCGCAACAACGACCCAAACTCGGTTGCAGTGTCGAACTGAGCAGATAACACCGACTGAAACATGGTCAAGAGAAGATGTTCTTCTCTGCTTTCGTACTGGTTGCCGTAGAGTGTGAACATGACGGTCTGAAGGAGTGTGTCGATTTCGGCGAGGCTGACGAGACGACAGAGCGCGGCGATATGGCGAGGCTCTGACTGTAGGAGGAAGAAGAGGTTCGAGTATTGTTGCATTCGGCGTTCATCTGGGTATTGACCTTCCGTAGGGTCTACTTCCTCAAAGTGCTTCTCGACTTCACGTTGCTGTGAACGGGGTAAAACATCAAGTATCGAATCAAAAACGAGGAAGGTACCTCGTCAAGGGCCATACGATTCTGAATGAGGAGGGCTATCCTTTGATCGAGGTAACGTACATCGCGCTCCAAAACAAAGTTCTTCTTTGACTGGGTGGAAATGCGAGCTTTTAGGTCTCGTAAACGTTTTTGTGCTGGAGAACGGCAAACACATTTGTTCTGAAGGGAGGATAGCATTAGACGGAAACCCACCTCTGGCCAAATCGTCTTCAACCTCTACGTCTTGCTCGGCAGCCATGCTAAACAAAGCAGTGACGCTGTATCGGTTGGTGTTTCTGTTCGTAAGACGTCGAGACGAAGCGGTCGAGGGTGAATCAGGAAATGACATCGTGAATGGTTGAGCTGCGGGTTGGGTAGGCGGAGTGTGCAGATTGAAAGGTAGAAAGCTATCCTAGGGTAGGCGGATAGTAGTTGGTAATCGTTCGTGGGTTGGATACGACGACCAGAGCGACACCAGCGCTAGACGGTATAGAATAAAAAGGTAAGGAGATGAAATGGCGGGAGGAGGATTGAAGGGATGGAGAGTGGCAAGAGCAAAGGCAAAAGCAAAACTGAATGGAAACCCAGCCATCGAATCGCCCTATTACTCCTTTTGGTAATTTCTCAACACGATCTCGGGGCCATGTAGCCATGGTCACATCCCTCGGGCTCACATCGCACTATCTACCCAACCGCGGAATCCAGTCCGTATCCATGCCGAGGGTTATTGTCTCAAATGGCGGAATACCCGCCGAGCATGCACTTTGTTCTACACTTGCGCGGCCGTGCCAGTGTATTCTCGATCTTACGTGGTTGCAGTCAAGATGTACACATGGATGATCAGATGGGATATGCATAATACAACAGTAAGAGATACAGGCACACAACTTTGCGGCGTCACGTAACTGCCATCAAGGTGCCACGATCACGTAGGGCAACCTCGTGGCCAGTAAGGATCCAAATCCTCAACAGAGAACTCTCGTTTTTCAGGCCGCCCGCTCCCTTCTACCGACTCGATCTCGACGGTGTATCCTAGGCCAGCAAACTATTGGAGTTAGCCAAATTCTTTCTTGTAGCGTCTAGCGTAGCATAGCGATCACCTTTGAGCATAGGTGGAGAGCGCTGACGATAATCCCTAGGACCCAGCCATCGGCAGTGATGCGGGCCCTGACCTTTTGTCGCTAAATGGAGAGAAAACACCAATTATTCCCAGAGAAATGGCAATTCACGACGAAAACAACGAACATAAGCCTGTGGTAGATGGTGGTGAGACCGAGGAACTCGAAACTTAAACAGAGAGAGAGCCACTTACAAACTCTGGAGCGGACTGAATGCGCGGGGTGTTCTGTGGCCGCGGGGGTTGCCCATAGCAACCACCTGATGATGGTGGAAACCCCCCCGCATCCAACTGTTGGCAGTGAGAGGCAGAGTAAGCATGCGAACCAGGTGTTTGATGTTGCCGAGGAGGCGGGCGACACGGTCGAGTCGGAGGGGCAGGGGGGTGTGTGCGTGTCGGATACGAAGGTTTAAGCATTTGGCTAGCAGGGGCGTTCGAAACGCCAGCAGGAGCAGGAAGTGTAGGAGTATCGTAGCGATGACCCCAAAAAGGAGGCTGATTGTGCGGACCATGAGGGGTGCCCATATGAGCTATTGTCGGGCAGAAGAGACCAAGAATATTCGACCCGAACGTTGCAGCTTTTAAAGCGCAGAGTGGCGTCACAGCTAGCTCCGAGAAAAGATAGTGACACGGGGCCACCCCATCCATTGGGCGTTAATTGAGCCACAAGAGTTGAGATAGAATAGAAAACGCATCATCGCCGTAGAACTAACTGGTCACTGCCACAATGTGACGAAGGAGAAAGACGGTGCCCAGCGCTGTACTGGTGTGAGAAGCCGGATGCTCCCACGCTCCACGTGGCCAAACCACACAAACGCGATCAAAGAATGAGCTTGAAGGCGTTGACCTTGGTTGCGAACAAATCTATCAAGAGTGATTATCCCTGGTTCTGATCATGACAAACCAGCTATCGGTCCCTTTCAAGAGAACCTATGCCATCCCCTTAAAGGATACGGTTTACAGCCACATACAGTCCAAACATCACAATGTCCATCCAGAAGCCTTTAGTTGGGACATAAGTAAATGGGAAGATCTCCGTAAAGCTGTGACGACCAGCTCAGTTCACGTCAATCAAATCGATTCGATCCTCGTGTGAGTCCTCGGTCCGTATCATGTTGACGACTTTCTGGTCATCCACAAACCAGGTATCATGCACAACTCGCATTTATCCTCACGAAACTCCCGGAAGATGTAGTTGCTTCCTCGGTTTCTTTTCTATTTACCCTGACATCATCCCAGATCACCCTGGACATACCCTATGCCCCTGTCTTCTCTCCGGACTCACTCCCCGTCTCGTTGCCCAACCTCCATTTTGAGCGGTGTTGTATATTATTCAATCTAGCGTCTCTCTATTCACAGCTGGGCCTCGCCGAGGACCGCACCAACCCAGACGGTGTGAAGCGAGCGAGCACATTCTACAAGGTAGGTCTCCGTCACGACGCTTCGCGAATCGAGTGACGTTAATCCGGCATTTATCATCGAGAACGCCGCCGGTACATTCTCGTACCTGAAGGCGTCCGCGCGGACCAAATTAAAATCTACACTTGCCGCTGACGACGGGCCTCCTTTGGATTTGTCGGAAGCATTTCTCGGCTCCATGGAGTCGCTCATGCTAGCGCAGGCACAGGAATGCGTGTGGCAGTGGGCGGTCATGGGTGCGGTCACGCTCAGGATTTCTGTCGGACTACCCTTAGCTCCAACCTCCAGGTCGCAATTCAAACGGGACGATCGCGAAGCTCGCCGCACAAGTGGGTCAACAATAGTCTTCACGTTGTCCGTTTTTACCGGCTTTTATAAGGCATCGCTCTTGTATGACGCTGCACGATTGGCAATTCGGGATGCCGTTCCGCCTATCTCGGACCTGTTACCGCCCGTGAGTGGGCTCCTTGGTACCCCTTCTCCTAGTTCAACAGCTGCGTCCTTCTAGGAGTGGGCTGTTCACATCGAGGTCAAATACCTTCATTTCAGTGCCGCTGCGCAGTATCGCAAGTCGATTGACGACACTGAACGTAACAAGTCAGCGCCACGGATCTTACCTTTGCTGCATCTGACACCTTGCGCCTTAGGTATGGGCACGAGGTCGCGCGTCTCGCTTTTGCTCAATCTACGGCGAAGAAGGCGTATGACATGGCGCGCCGCGGGGCGTCTAAGCTAGTCTGGGAAGATGTCAAGGTAGGTTACGTGCCCTCTCCCCCGCGGCCTTGCCAATCGTCATCTGATGATGGTACTTCAGTCCCTGCTCGAGATTGTAGACTCTAATCTTGCTCGCGCCCAACGTGACAACGATTTGATCTATCATCAAGATGTTCCCCCCGCCTCCTCTCTCCCGGTGATCCAGCCGGCGTCCATAGTCGAAAGCGTCGTACCACCAGAGCTCATTGAACCCAAAAAGATTCTGGGGAGTGATAATCTGATATTTGGGAATCTTATTAGTTGGGGCGCGCAGACTGCAATAGGTAGAAGTGGATCTCCCTGTACCCTTGTTCTTCGTTTAAATGCCTCTCAGAAATCTACAATGACAGACGGAACACAGCGATCAAGGAATACATCAAAGACAGAGCACAGCAACTAAATGATGGGTATACGCGGTCAGTGATGACATATCTGGGGTTTGTTATTGGGGCTCATTTATCTGCTTCAGGGAGCTACAGTCTCAAAACCTGCCTGCCGCATTAGATGCCTTAGACAAGCCGATTGGCTTACCTCCAAGTTTGCTCAAAAAGGCAGAGGAGGTTCGTTCGGAAAATGGGCCCGAACGGGTGGAAAAATCGTTGGAAGACATAGAGATACTGGCACAGCGTGCCATGACCGTCCTGACCGAAGTATGCGCCCAACGTCATTATGGTACATCACGGTCCCTCATACAGTCTTCAGACGCTGGATCTCCTGGATCAAGAAGCCTCAGAAGACGAGCAACTACGTCGGAGTCAACCAACACGGCGACTACCCTCACATCAAGCGAACGAAAAATTGATATCCAAAGCGGAGCGATACCGTAAGATCCTTAACGAAGCGGCAGAAAGTGACGCCGTTGTCAGGCAAAGATGGGACGAGTGGGAGAAATGCATTATTCAGCTTACCTGGGACGAGGTACTACTGGGTCCTGCTATAGTACGCTCTCCCATTCGGCTAACCGTCACCCTTCTAGGCCAGACTGGAGGCTGCTGTACCTTCATCTACTATCGTTTGGTCAAGTCCCAGCAGACCGACCGTCGGGGCCACGCAAAACCATGCCCGCGCCCTCCGTGTACTTTTGGAGCAACTGGATGATCTTGCGCGTGAGCGCAATCAACTAGTATCTAGAGCGCAACGTCTCGCAGATGCTGACGATATCAGTGCACGCATTCAAAGGGAAGCGGCGGGTTTGGAGAGTTGGGCCGAAGTCCAACCCTCCATGTTCGAAGATACATTGGACCAGGAGCTTGTAAAGTATGATAAGTTCCGCCATGACATCGAAGAAGGTGCTACGAAGCAATCGGAGCTATTGGAGAGTGTGAAAGAAAGTCCTTTCAGCTGATTAACTCCGACGTCATCATGATCCTTTTTTTTTCAGACCCGTATGGATTCGTTCTTGCATTCCCGACAAGAAGACCCTTCCGTAAAGGAGCGGGAATACGCCTTGCAATCTCTTGACTTGTCCTACCACAAATACAAGGAAATTGTCCGACATCTCGATGACGGAATGCAAGTACGTATATACTTTATTCTCCTACGCCCAGCTCCTGAACAACCGCCGTGACAGTTCTACAATGATCTAGCCGCGATACTGATAAAGTTCAAAGAGAGCTGCCTCGAATGGGTGATGGGTCGACGGTCAGAACTACGGTGATATTTTTTCTTTTGTTGCGTGTCCATTGATCGACTGATCGTCGAATAGCTCAATCAATGATACAATGAACGAGCTTACACTCGAAGGTGATGATCCGGCACAGTTCATTGCCCCCGTATCACCCCCAGTACCTGAAGCAGGAGCTCCACATTCTAACCCGCACAGTCCACGCCCATCACGTCAAATTGCCTTGGACCTACCACCCCCTGATTCAGATCAGTGGGAGGCGATGGAAATGCCACCGCCCCCACCAAGTCGCCGAGCCAATAAGCAAAGAAAGAAGTAGGCGCAGGCACAGTGTCTACTTCTGAGATGGGATTTATTCACAGTCATTATTCTACGCTTGTGCTGGCGCCAGAAAAGGGCGTCTGAGAATGTCCATACAGTAGACTTGGCTTTGTAGTCATTACAGTAAGATCTTGCGCGGGGCCCTAAATTTGGAAGGCGACTGACTTCGCGGTGCTACCGTTTTGCGGTTTGAACGTTTGAACTACTGAAAGAAGGAACGCGTCGAGCCAGACCAGTCTTCACTTGCCACGTCTCATCAGCAGCGCATCCTAGTACAACTATCCCAGGCTCGTGGCATCAACGAGGCAAAGTGTCCCTGTCTCTATGACACCCCCGCATCGTCGCCGCAGCGTCGACTCCTCGGATTCTTCCGTCCACGATCAACCGCAATCCAACACACAACATATGGACAAGCATGAACGAGACACAACTAGTTCGAGGGAGGCGCAAGTGGCATTCCCCGTTCCTGCGCACCACGAGCCTCCCCCAAGTTACACGCCCCCGGGCCCAGCCCCGCAGGTCCCACCTTCCGGATATCGAGTGCCCTTAGGCACGACTCCAGGCCAACCCTTCCCAGGCATCGACAGGACGCGCGAGGCGCCGTGCACGGACGCGGACGGCAAGTCGCCCGTGTTTCTCGGCTCTGCGATCATGGAGGACGGCTCGGTGCATCCGTGCAAGATCGCGCCCGGCTTGCCCGCCGCGCCGTGCCGCGTGCCATTTGGCGGGGTCGAGCTCGAGCATCGCGGACGATACGACTTGCTCCCGTTCGTCCCGGAGCTCATGGAGTTCGTCGTCACCTCCCGTGGACAGGTGCCCCCCGGTAGGCGGCCGGTCAAAGGCGGTTTCGAGAAGTCTGGCCAGGAGCTGTATCACGCCGTTGCTGTGATCAACGGCACCAGAGTGCCTGGAAAGACAAACGCCCACTTGGTATGCTCCCGCATTTTTCTTATTGCATAAACAAATACTGAAAGTGTCTCGTCAGGGTGGATGTAACTTCGCATTTGGAGGCGGAGAGCATGTTGTGAAAGAGAAATATGAGATCTTGTAAGGATGAATCCGTCCATCGTTTCTAATTACTCCTGACGCCATGCGTGTTAGGTGTTGGAGACACTAAATCGTGACTATCGCACAGCGAGCAGCTGATCGAACTAGTCCGACTGTACGACTCTCAATAAATCTGATATCTGTACGTATACATGACCGTGACCGGGCAGTGACTTTTGGAAAGTTCTTTGCCGAGTGATAGATGAAACAAACCAAAAAAAAAAAAAAGGGCGTGGCCTCACTTCCGAAAGCAATCATCATATCTGGTCACTGGATGGGTGCTGCCATGTTGTATCGCCTCGAGGGGTAGCGCAGGCGGAACAAGCAAGGTGATCCGGTTCGTTGTCGCTGAAATAGGGCGGTATCGCTAGATTCAGTGCTTAACGCGGCGCTGGATGGAAATGACTCACAGTGTGCACACAAGACAAGACCATTTAGGATTTCGTGCTATTTCACCCCGTGTCTTTGGGTTTTGGAGCGTGGCATCGAACGTTCTTTCTTGATGGGATGCTGTCTGACCGGGAGCCCGTTTTCCGTCTCGTGTGTGTTCTTGTGGAAGTTCTCCTGGACAAAATCTCGATAACTCTGATTTCGCCGTGCCCCATGGGGATGCCGACGGCGAAGGCGCGTGCATTGACGCATTCCTAACACCCTGTGAATTAACGCGAGAGCCGTCCTCCCCAGTCGCTTTACTCTCCGCGGCACGGACCTTGTCGAGTGAGCGTTTCGGCAAGATAAAGCCACTCCAGATGTCTGACAAGGTGCCTGTCTTCAGTTGGTTGGCTTCGGAAGAATCCATAGAATCCATCATCGTCTGGCGACGTTCCTGGTCCGTCTCACGCAGTTCTTGCATTTCGGTGTCGGAGTCATCATCTTCCCGACCACTAGTAGGGTTTGTAGAGGCTGTTCGACAGGGCTCGACGGAGTTTCGGTGGGGCTGAAGAAAGATCTTACCTTCTAAGGCGAGCTGGCGTTTTTCCGCGGCCATCGCTCGCTCCTCACGAGCGCGCTTGCTGAGCCAAGGGTAGGTGCCATGAACAGATGAAGGCCAGGGAGACTGACTGACGCACCTGACAGCTTTTTTCCGGAATCCGGTACCCGCTGTCTTCTCGTCCTCGTCGGCATTGAGAGCCTGGCCAGGACCCAAGAAAGTCCCGGCAGCCGTAATGCGAGAACCAGCTTTGCGTCGCTTTGCAGTCTGGGCACCTGTTAGCATGGAAGGGCCAGCGACTGGCTGCCGGCGTCGTCTTCGGGCCGAAGGACGAGCGCGGCTCTGCGCCCCTCCACACTTTTGTGAAACGGTGAGCACGCAAAGCCTTATAAACGCGAAGACGTCATTACCATATATTCAGGGAGGTCATCTTCGAGGGTCTCCTGACCCGCTATCACAGCGGAGTCCGCCAGTCTCGTCCCAGAGGACCACATCCCTAAGAAAATAAAAGCTCAATCTGCCGGACTTTAAAAGAAGGGTTTTTTCGTCCTTACCATCCCCGTAGTAGCCCCTCGCTTGTAGAGCTACAACTTCTTTCCGGAGCTGGTTCCAAAGGGCTTGGAATCCAGGGCCGTGATTCATATGCTGCGTAAATGACGCCTAAGGACCTGATATGCAAAGAGCAGAAAATATCTACCTTGATGTGAGCGAGCTGACTGGCGTCACCTTTGTGAGGATTATGAGCGCAATGAAATGGTACGCACTTCGTGGCACAAAGTCCCCATCAACCATGGCGTTGAGGTAAAGGAGCCGTCTCGCCGACGGAGCACAAGTTCTATGGGCACACAACCGCTACATTACCCGAAAGCGTTTCAAAGAGGTTCATATTTACCAACAGTCTCTCCGTTATTCCAGTTTCTTCCGGCAAAGACGTCATTGTACTCGTACTGGCGCTCGCTCAGAGACGCGTCATTATCTACATAGACCTCCCACGTACCTCTTCCAGACTGTTGACAGCAAATCCGTGATCTTTCATAATTGGTTTGACCTGTGCTGCCAGCGCACGTAGCAACTGACGCGCTCGCTCCTGGTCGCGCGGATCAGCCTTTGGCAAGGCAGTGATGAAATTGACATGGGGGTTCGGGTTAGGCTCGTTTTCGTTGAGCCTAAGATGGACCATGACTCGGGTCAAGACGCGAACTTGAGCGGTCGAGAATCGGAATTGGAGCGAAGGAGTTACAAGTTGGCGGTCGCGAACATGTCTGGATGCGACGCGCCTCGCTCGCGGTGGTCGAGCCGAGACACGTGATTTATGACACTATTTATCTTATCTTATTTTATCTAACGTCCCCACCTTTGGCTCCACTGGGCCATCTGCCATAATTTCCGACCCCAACGCCCCACCTCGTCTGCTGCTATATAACCTCGCCAGGTCCTGTGGAAAGTCCATTACGAAAGAATGAAGCTCGCAGTCCTCACGTCCGGCGGCGATAGCGCCGGCATGAACGCCGTGGTGCGCGCTGTCGTCAAAGCCGGCATTCTCAAGTCTGTCTCCTTTCCTTTTAGAGGGCCCGCTCGGTTTTTACGTGAAAAAATTGCAGAGGGTGTGAGACGTGGATCGTCCGAGAAGGATACGAGGGGCTTGTCCGCGGGAACGCAGACGCAGAAACCCCTAGCTCGCCCCTTCTCTCGACGACGCTCGACGTCAAGGTTAACGATCCTACGTTCATACAAAACCTTCGCTTTGGCGACGGCGCGCTCCTGCGCGACGGTACCGGAGATCACCCCAGTGGGCGAACGCTCAAGGGTCGCTATATAGTGCGCGTGGGATGGGACGACGTCCGTGGCTGGTTTGCTGAGGTATGCACCCTCTGTTGTCTTGCCCGACGACCTGCCTTGACGCGCAAGCGAATAGGGTGGTACGCTCATCGGAACCGCGCGCTCTCAAGCGTTCCGGACTCCTGAGGGCCGCCTCAACGCCGCATACAATTTGATCAAAGAGGGTATCGACGCACTGGTGGTGTGCGGAGGCGACGGTTCCTTGACTGGAGCAGACATTTTCAGGGCTGAGTGGCCTGCACTTGTTCAGACGCTTCGATCACAAGGTGTGACGATCCCCTTTTCCTCTCAAGATGCTCGAGTGTTGACGCCGGAAAGACCGCATCACGGATGAACAGGTTTCGCGACACGGGCACCTCAGGATCGTGGGGCTTGTTGGATCTATCGATAATGATATGTCCATGACAGATTTGACGATAGGCGCGCCGACTGCGTTGCATAGGATCTGCGAGGCCATCGACAATATTCATTCTACTGCTATCTCGCACTCGCGCGCGTTCGTCCTTGAGGTTATGGGACGACACTGCGGATGGCTTTCGTTGATGGGCGGAATCAGGTTTGTATCTCGAACGCACGACTCTCGGTCGAACATGTCTGTTGACTACGATGCTAAGCTCAGGTGCAGACTTCGTCTTTATCCCTGAATCTCCTCCCAAGTCGGATCCTTGGGAAGACGCGATGTGCGAAATTATTTCTAAGGTATGCTTTTGCACGGCGTTAGCTCTATGTTTCTCTAGAAAGCTCATTCCATTCAATCTAGCACCGTGAGATTGGAAAGCGCAAGACCATAGTGATTGTTGCAGAGGGCGCACACGATGCTAACCTCAAGCCTATCAGAGCAGAATACGTCAAGGACGTCCTAACTGATCGTCTCGGCCTCGATACTCGTGTTACGACGCTCGGCCACATTCAGCGCGGAGGGAGGCCATGCGCTTGGGATCGTATCCTGGTTTGTTTCGTCCTTCTGCGTTTGTTTTCGGATGCCAACCCGTACCATTAAGCCGACGCTACAAGGCCTGAACGCCGTTGACGCTCTCCTGGAGGCAACACCGGATTCACCATCGTATATGATTGGCATCCAGGAAAATAGAGTGCGCCGTGTCCCTCTCGTAGAGGCAGTGAAAATGGTACAGCATCTCATTCACATCGATGCATTATCCTAACGATTCCTAGACTAAAGCCGTGGCAGAAGCAATCAGTGTTCAAGACTTTGAAAAAGCGATGTCGCTGCGTGATCCAGAGTTCCACGAGAATTTAGACGGTTTTATTGCGACCTCGACACTGGAAAAGGAACCACTTCTCCCACCCGAAAAGGTAGGGCGTCGATAAGCCAACTTTGAAGTTACTTTTGCTGATAACGTTATTGATAGAGGATTCGGGTGGGTATCATGCAGTAAGGCATATGTCCGCATGAGCGAATGGCTAGCGCAAGCTCATTTATCATTTAGCGTAGGCGCACCAGCAGGTGGTATGAATGCTGCCACGCGTGCCGTCGTGCGCTACTGCAAACGTCAAGGCCACACACCTTTCGCAATTTCGAATGGATTTAAAGGCTTACTTGACGACAACATCTACGAACTTTCTTGGCTTGGTGTTGACAACTGGACGGTGCGCGGTGGCTCAGAACTCGGCACGAATCGTGTTCTCCCAGATATCGACCTTGGCGCCGTTGCATCGAAATTCCAAGAGCATCACATACAGGCTTTACTAATAATCGGCGGGTTTGAAGCGTTCAATGCTCTGATGATCTTGGAGGCTGGAAGGGTGCATTACCCGGCATTCCATATCCCCATGGTCCACATCCCAGCAACCATATCCAACAACGTGCCTATGACAGAGTTTAGCCTTGGGAGCGATACTAGCCTGAACGCCCTCGTGGATGCGTGTGACTCAATCAAACAAAGCGCGTCCGCGAGCCGTAACCGAGTTTTCGTCGTCGAGACACAAGGCGGGATGTGTGGTTACATCGCAACGATGGGAGCTCTTGCTGTGAGCCTTTTTTTTAATTTGCCTTATCGACACACATTTGACGTAGGATAGGTCGGCGCGAGTATCGTGTATACTCCAGAAGTAGGCATCAACCTCGATACCCTGCGGGAGGACGTCAAGTGGCTCAAGACACGTTATTCCCTCGATGAGAAAGGGAAAAGTGAAGGGCGCGTCGTGATTAGGTGAGCCGAGTTGATACGTTCAGATTGCGATTCGAGGATCCTAAGCCGCTATAGGAACGAAAAGGCCTCCACGGTTTACACAACAGAGGTGATCACAAAGATATTCAAAGAGGAGGGAGGCTCGCTTTTCGACTCGCGCTCGGCATCTTTAGGCCATACGTTGCAAGGCGGCGTGCCGTCGCCACTGGATCGCGCGTACGGGGTACGATACGCTTTGAAGAGCATGGCATTTATAGAAAAACATCACGAACAACTAAGGGAGAAAAAATTCAAGGCACGACAAGCGGGCCCAGATTCAGCGGCGGTGATTACGCTACAGAGTTCTGCGATAAAGTGGGTGCCCGTTCGAGAGATGGTCGAGCACGCAGATATGAAGAATCGTAGAGGTAAATTTGCGTGGTGGGGCAGATACAAAGGGCTAGTGGAGAGTTTAGCGGCAAGACCACAGTTGGTGTAAGAATTGTGTACGGTTGTTGATAGGTCGTTAGAATTGAAGCGGAGCCATAAAACACGAGAGCACGCCACGGGCAACGGGAGTCACACACTCACCCTCTTCCGGTCACGACCAAACATTCACGAACATGCCGTCTCAAACTCAGTTCACTGCTCCTTTGACCGGCGTACCACGTCCCCCACTTCCTCTCGAACATCTGAACCCTCATATTAAGACCTGTCCGTACCCTTTATCTAGGCCCGCACATTTCTCACGACGCCCATCTCCAGTTGACTCTGCTAACATACCCACCGTCAAGTTTCAAGAAATCATACGCGAAGGGCAGTCGACGATTGTGCGTCCGATAATCTTTCTTCCCGCTAGTCCTTTTTTAACCTCTTTTACGCAACCGTTACAGGTCGCGCGTATGAAAGTCCCAACAGTGCGCTTACTCGATCTCTCATCTGCCTCCCATTTGCCTCATTGTTTCCATAGCCTTCAGGTCACGCGTTCATCCTTCGCCGTCTCGATACGGGGGCGATCAGTCTCACAACCATGTTTCGTGCCGCGTTCCCTACCGCTAGCGACGAATCGGAGAGAGTGGAGGCGAACTGGGTAAAAGCCAATTATGACAACTCTGGGGGAAATCGCGCTGGCAAGGCGCGTTTCGCTGGTACATGGGTGACCACTGATGTTGCAATCACCATCGCCGATGAATACTCGCTCGGGAAGATCATCCCCCCACTCACGGACGCAAAACCCGATCCGAACACGGAGTATCGTAAATCTTCCCGCGCGCAGCAGCAGCAACAACAGACCCCGGACAAGGGTTCCCCAGCACCAAAGCAGCTCCCAACTCCGTCCCCATCCATGCCTGCTCCTAATCCTCCGAAGCGCCGGCGCGAGGCATCTCCGGCTCCTTCTAAAACGCCTTCCATTGCCTCCAGTTCACCCGTGAAATCACCTTTGAGCCCAATCTTGACCCGTCGTTCTCAACGCACGATCAGTCCTGCTCCTCCGCCTACCCCCAAACCTCTTAGCCAGAAAAGTACCAACACTCCGAAGTCACCCAAGGTGTCCCGTTCTCCGGTTAAAACTCGTCGGCTAGAGGTGGTCACTCCCGCGGGGTCAGATGAGACAGCTGTCGATGATGAAGTCGCGGATGTACCAGAGCCAGATATCAACGAAGATATTCGAGAACAGAAGGAGATGATAGAGGCATTCAAGGCGCAGCGCGAGGCACAATTAAGAGCAGGCGATGAGGATACGGCGATGGTTGAAGCGCCGGAAAAGAAGCGCGAACGGGAAGACGAAAACTCATCTTTGCAATTCAACTTCAAGGAGCCAGAAACTCAAGAGCGACAGATTGCCACCAACCGGCGCATTGCTCGGTTGCCGGAGATGACGCCGGAGCGGAAGTCATTTGCGTGGGGAGTTGCTGTGTTCGCAGCTGCAGTTGGTGCCATGTGAGTGTGTTATTTTTTTTTTGGTCGTCGCTAACCTCTGTGCAGGACATACCTTCCAAATCCGTGGCTCTAACCGTTCTAACATCTTCCCCGCGCATGGCGACGACATTTATTGTTACTGTTCTCGTTTGATCGCTAGTCTAGGTAACATGGGTTGCGTTTCTGGAGTGGTAGGATCCTTTAACTTCTTCCGCACTCCGATAGTTGTTGTTATGTGTGTGTAGTGCCAGTTGTTATGTAGTTTTCCGGATGTCTGCTCCATGAGGTAGTGTTGCCTGTCATATACTTTCTTTATTTACATTCTTTTCTCCATGTATTTACTACTGCGTCCTGAAGAACCAGAATTGCGCTCAAATAGCAGTATGGCATAATACAAGTGCACTACAGACAGTTTTGACTAGAGAATTTTCGTACGCGAACCTATTGTTGTAACCAACGGATTAGTTTGTTTACGGTGTACATACCATTACGCCCTCCTCGTAAAGTCCGACGATGTACAAGACCCCCGTCTCTGCATCCCTCAGACCTGTCGAAGACGACGAAAAGGCGCTGCCATCACTTTGATACAAAGTGCGCAACTCGTACCCAGGTACCCGCGGAACTTTGCGCGAAGCTGGGACAGGTACGCCCACATCCCACGCAGCGCCCTCTACCTTCCCGTGATCCGCCCCGCTCTCAGCAGTGATGGACACGACCCAGCTCGGCGCGTTCACACCGGTCCGATTCTCGGCGACGGCAACGACCGACTGGAAGTGTGGGTGTCCCGCGACGATGAGCGTGCCGCGCGAGTCGAATACGAGGTTATCCGGCGCGAACGGGGTCGGCACGCGCGCGCTCAACGAGAGCGCCTGGGTGTGCGGGTCGCGCGCATAGAAGCGGATCTCGCACAACGTCGTCGACGCGACTGCCACCTGCGTTCCATCTGGCGAGATCGCGACGCCGTTCGCGAAGGGCACGTACGGCGCGACTGTGGTATGCGTCGCCTCGGCGCCCTCGGCGTTTACATGTGTGGCCCAGCCGAGCGGCAGCGCCAGGACCGACTCGGCGAGGGGTAAAGTCTTTCCGAGTACGCCTGGGAGGCGGCGCGTGAAACGGTGGTCGTGGGTGAGGTAGAAGGATGTCGGGCTCGTGAGCGCGAGGGAGTTGGGGGCGATGAGCTCCGGACCGGAGAGCGTGCGCACCCAGTTCGCGCGGTCCGGAGCGTCCCAGGAGAGTGTGAACTGCTCGATCGTGCTGCTATTTCGCGCGTGGTTCACGACGAAGAGGTTGGAATAGGGTTCAGAGGGCTGCGAGGGGTATACGTCGAGCCCTAGGGGATGGAAGTCGTGCCCCTCCGGGTACCCCTCCAGTGCGATTCGCCGCGGCTCCGCACCCACGGCGCCCATGTCGTAAAACCAGAGCGCACCGCGGGGGTTGGGGTCATGTAGTGGGCCCATGACCGTGTTCCAGGCCTTGCGGTTGGGGTCACAGCTGAGGAGCAGGACCTTGTTGACTGCAGCTCCACTGTTGTCGACCCTCTCCCAGAAAACGGCGTCTTCGCAGAACTTCATGTCGTTGGACGCATCCTTGACGACCGAGCAATGTCCGTTGTGCGAGCCCTCTGCATAGTAACCATGTGGAAAATCAGGAGTTGGAAGGAGAATATTTCGAGAACTTCGACCGTTGCGCCAGAGTGCGAACCCCTAGGAGAAGTCAGGATCGCAAGACAATGGGGCGACCATGGCGTGCTAGACCCACCAGCAAAGCGGTGACGACTGCCCATGTAAGAGAAGGCTTCATGATGGTAGCAAACTGGAAGCACGCGTAAAGGAATGTTCATTAAATACCAACAATTTAACATTACGGCAGGAGTGATCCGATGACCCGTACGTCGTCTCGGTTGAACGTTGACCACTTAGACGTGAGAGATAACAACTCAAATTCTTTACCATTTACATCTGTTCAGAAATTCTACACTCAAAAAACGCCCAGAGCGTTTAGATAGTGATCCGGGGCAGCCCGAAAGGGGGTCGATAATCCTGTCGATGACTACAACTCCTGTAACATCTCCCTAACCCGTAACAATGGTCTCCTGGACTGGTAGATTGTGGAGATAGATGAGTTGTCGCTCCTGCCTGACTTTTCGTTTTCGTGTCACACCGAGCAATGAATGCTGTAATTAAGGGGGAAAACTGACAGATCCTTTCAAATCACGTATACGTACGGATCACTCTAGCAAGAATCCACCAACCACAGACTTCAAGCTATCGGAGTCTAGCTTCTTGGATTCCCATACCTCTTCGGTGCAAGGCGAACTGGCGCCTCGCTCCTCGCGACGTCCAGACGCGGACTGTATGGCCGCCCACATGGGAAGATGCACCTCCGACGGAGTATCCCAACTCAGCGTGGCTGTGCTCCGGCTACTCTTACTGGTGAGTGTCGTATGGCAAGAATAGCACAGATTGGAGAGCAAAAATAACGATGACGAGGCGTCGTCAGCGGGAGGGGCTTCTTCTGTGAAAGAGCGGATTGATGTCCGGGCTTTCCATCCTCGAACAGACCGTTGTGTGGGCCTAGAAGTGTTCCGCGAATGGGTACAGATGGCCGCCATACAAGATAAGTAACCCACAATTCGCACAGGATACATCGTTCGCCAGATTCTCCCTTTGGTGCAAGTTTTCCAGCGGTTTTGGCAATGGTAGATACCGTCGAAGGGTAGTCTCTCTCGAGTCCAATGATAAATTCTGTAAAGCTGTTTCGTTAGACGCAGAAAATAACTTAGGAGCTCGTAGACGTGTCTGCCTTTTGTCAAGTGGCCAATGGTCTGTTTAGGGATAGGAATCCTCTGCTTCCCCACCACTGGCAGTTGGCGCCACCAAACCCAGGCCTGGCATTCCTTCATGCCCACGTCTCTGAGCGGCCGGACCAAGCGGACCTCTCCCTTCCATGACGAGTCTCCGGGGACGCGTTCGACAAATGGAGGTGTCCACTCCTCCTGTATTGTCTGCGGCACGACAAAACCCCCTCCTTGAGCGATCGACGAGATGAGTGATATAGACAAAGAAGTGAGAGATGTGCCCAAGACGAGGTGAGAAGCGCCGATCGAGTGCGCAGTGTATAACAGCAGCAATCTCGTCAGAGTGAATAGAGTGGACAGAGTTGCCGTGGGAGTGGGCAAGGCAAGGAGGTGGGCGCGCAGAGCAGCGACCGATCCGGCGTCTGATAGGGGGAGGGCAATTCAACGATTTGGACAGAACTGTCTGACAAACTATTGCACGAACCTCTACCGGCCAGATCAAAGGCGCAGGGTATGTCTGTGAGACTGGGAGCTGCGCCACCTGAAACCCTTTCCCACCAGCCTCGATCAAACGCATCTTGCATACGCATTGGGATGAATTCGAACCCTTCATACCGAGCGACCGTTTCGCGAATCTGCTCAGTTCTGTCGCTCGTCTAGAGCAAAGTCAAGAGAAAGCAAAGGGAGGGAAGGAGAATGTTGACTTACATCGGGGTATACGTCTGATGCTTCCACGTAGCATACATAGACCTTTTTCCAAACCCTATTCCTTCGGGGGTGCTCCTTTCCGCCCTTGAGCTCCTCGCTTTCCGATTTTGCGCAGTATATTTTGTGCACGAGGTCAAGGAGAACGGTAGATCCAAGGCCACCAGAGAACCCTACAAGTAGGCTTCCAGATGGCCTGAGTGCACCTCGCCGTGGCCCACTGGGCGCGTGGTTGATGTGAGGTTCGAGGGCTTGGCGAAACTTTGTCGATACGAGTGGCGTAAAACAGTCCCTGTAGACCAATTTCCGTTCTACGATGGAGATCGTCAGCAAGCGTGCGAGATCACATACTTGCAGTACGCCGAATGGCGGATAACTAAGTTCCCGGTATTTGTTTTACATTTGACGCAAATCCTCGGTGTATCAGACTTGGGCTTCCCTGTGTGACCCTTTAACGGATTCTCGAGGAAGCGAATGGAGCAGCACACTATGCATGAGGATTTCTCCTGTCTCAGAAACGGGATTCCCGCAAGATTCGGACATGATAGACGAGCTAATCAGGTTTCTTCTGGGATATGAGGTGTTCGCTTGGGTGTTCGCTTTTCTTTCGATTTCATTAACAAAGGACTCGACGGGTACAAATTTGAAATCGTGCCCTTCCTCCCTTGGTGGGAAGGTGGCGCACACCCCTCTTTCGCGTCTATTAGACCGGTGACCGTCTTTATATGAAGGTAAACCTGGATATCGACTATCATATACAGGTTGTTCATGAGCCTACACCTCTACATTTGTGCGCGTGCGCGAAAGGAGGGGCGCAACGAGGGAGAGATCATAATTTTCGAAATAGTGTCATACGACCATATACCTATGTAAGTTACCACTCCACCACTTTGCCTCATGGCCGCCACCACCACTAGCCATAGTGTCATCAGGACCTCTATCACTTCCGAATTTCCCTACCTCGGCCATGCACTTTGAGTCAGAAAGGCCCCCCAGCCAATCCAGAATCCACTGGTTCTTCGGAATCGTGGGCCCGTTATGTGACAAGGACTGTCGGTCGAACTCGTGAAGCGTCTCGCCATCCAACCTTATGCCGCCGTCCTGAAGAGTCTGCTGCTTAGAACCCTTGGGCGCGGGTGATTCTTTCCCCCTGGCAGCCTTGCGCTCAGGAAATGTGCGTCGTCGACGCGCGCGATGAGGAGCAGTTTTCTGGCTGTTATCGTCCTCGATGTCGGAGTCGCCACCCTCAGGTGTCTTCTCAAGAAATTCTTTTGTCAGGACTACCTTCCTCCATGAATTCCAGATGGCCAGAACCTTTGCGAGGCCATCATTTGTCGTTTCATATATGCCAGTGGAAGCCCCGAGTTTGGAGCCGCTGTTGCATATAACGAAGCGGGGATGGACATGCGATTCGATGGTGGGGAAGTCGTGATAAGGATAGAGGTAATAGTTAAAAAAATCCTTTGGGAGGGGCCGCATAGGTGAATCGGGCGGAGGGGACTTTTGTCGGTGTATCGGTATCTCCCACATATCCTCGTGTGGGACGAGAGTGTATTGATAAACCTCGGCCTGTCGTTAGCATGGTAACTACACTATTCAAAATAATCAAAGGTATTGCGCACATCAATGTTAGGGAGCTTGCGGGTGTTTCTGGCTTCGTAGTACGCATCGATGATCCGGGTTTCGGGGAGAAGTAGCCAATCATTCGCATCGAATGCCCTATGTAATGTGGGACTCACTAGGTGGACATCAGCACATACGAAGGTAAAATGTAGAGGAAGAAACATACGACGGATAATGTTGTAACGAGTATCGACATTCAAAGTAAATCGTTCCATGTTCCAGGCAAACTCGAGCCTGTCAAGCTAAATGTCAAGGATTATTGTTGGATATTGGACTGAGAAACGAGAAAGAACTTGCCAGCCCTCCATTCGTTGACCTTGGCAAACAATGAGCATAATCTAGGTGTTTAGATCCATTTGTGATCAGACAACGCTTCGGAGTAACTTTGTCGACGCGCTTCTTAGCCGGTTTTGTCATGCTTATTTTGATAATGCGCTGGGAGAGTGTCGTTTCCGCATTGGAGGGAGCATTGGAGGGAGAGGGATAGAACAAGCTGCTCTCACTATCAGGATCCATGGTTTGAGATGAAGGCCCTCAAAGTAATATCCTATTGGGTTCTACCATCACGTGTTGTGGCATGCAAAATGGGTGATGCAAGGTGTCTGCTCTCGTTGAGCCCGCCTACGCTTGGCCCGCCGGGCCTGGTCTTTGTGAACCCCTCAGGTATTTTTGGATTCGTTATTATCACACTCCTTGGGTTCGCGGCGGCAAATTCAGCAACACGATAGAGATTCACGTGCCAATTGTTACAATAACACAGGTTTCTCAGATTAAGTGCCTTTGCTACAGCTTCGTTGAACCGTTTTTGTGGTATCTCAACTCCAACTTCTCACACGAATCTTTGAGAGCCCTTGCGAGGTAGTCGAAATCGGAGATCTGCATGCTATAAGCTTCATACGGGATACGTGTTAAGAATTTACCTCATTCCACACTTGCGCACTTGCCCTCACCCACCATCGGCCGTTGTGTTGAAATACCGCAGCAGATACATGCCAACGCTCTATTAGGTTATGTAGGAGGAACCCAAGTGTGTTGCCATTGTCTGGAATACTAGGTGCAAGCGGGAGTCCGACGTTGACCATGTTCAGTGTGAATTCACCAGTAGGGTCCAGCAGCGGTGTTCCGAGCAATTTGGAGAGTAGCTTTCCGCCAGAAAGCGCAAGCGAGTGGCAATAGTCGTTGATTTTTTGCTCACCGCCGAGCCACTCACGGAAGTCCAGGGCTGCCGATGCGACTTTAACGGGGTGCTACGTGAAGCCAGCAGTGAATCTCAAGGATCGTACCTGGTTGGATACTCAGAAAATGTGTGAAGTCGGTGGTACCGGTCCCTAAGGGAACAATCAGTAAAATGCCAGTGCACACGCTAACGAAGCACTTGCATCCAAACATCTCCACGAAATGTGATTCCCCATAGTCTTCTGGTGACGCATCCGGGGATATATAGTTGTATGGGGTCGGGAAGGTGGATCGGATGAGGTGCTGGTTGCTGGACGGTTCTATAGAATGAACCCTTCAACCAATTAGCTCGTATAAAGCGTACCGTTTGGGTACGTAAAGAATGGCGCAAGGACGTTTGGCGTACAGCCACTTGTGACAGTTCTGTGAGCGCTTAATTTAACACCTCTTTTGCGCACCCAGTAGAGGGCGACCCGTACAGATATCCAGAAGTCTGGGTCCGCTTCTTTCAAGTTGATGTTGGGTTCCTGCCCAACGCTATGTGCGGCGTCTACAACGGTCAAAATGCCCCTCTCGCGGCAGATGGCAACCATATCTTTCCACGGCATGTGAACGCCTGGGTTGGAGATGATGCTGTCAATAACAGCAACAATCTTCAACTTCGTTCCGTCGCCTATTTCGCGCTGCTTCACCTGTACCTTGGAACTCAAAGTGTCGACATGGATGCGGAAATTTTGCAAGACGGATGCGCGAGTGGTCGGGAAGTTCAGTTGAAAAACAGAAACAGAGGGATGCGGTGGTAAATCGCTGATATATTGGGCGGTCCGTCCCAGGGAAAGAAAAGTTGTTGTTGCTGTAGCACAGATAAGAAGCGTAGGAGTATGATTACAGTTGCTGCCTCCTACCTGTGACAATGATATCGTCCTTATTCCATACGAGGTTCCTGAGAACGGTGTTCGTTCCATGGGACGCATTTGGGACAAACACGATTTCTTCAGGCCCTGCGCCGACAAACTCGGCCATGCGGTGTCTGGCGGGACTGAGGTATTCAGGAAGATGTAATCTAATAAATCTGTCTATATTTTTCTCCATAAATGTGAAAGTGGCTTGGCTAGCAGCAGAGACCGGGACGGGGATGGAACCGTAGGAACCTAAATATGCGAATCAGACCAAATTGCATGTAGATGGGAGAAACAGAGGAGACCAACCATGGTTAAGATTCACATAATTAGACTCAAAGCCGAAATACTGCCGCAACTGATGGCCAAGCGCGGGTGGAGGGTCTGGAGGCGCTGTCATATGCAAGAGTCAAGCCGATGAAGGCGCGACCTGCCTTCCCGCGTGGGTCAATGGCAGAAACGTCATAAGTGAGGTGAAGATTGGATTATTTACATAAGCACCCCCGGACCCGGACAATCATGGACTCTCATCCACACCTTCGTCTCAAACCCCTTTCCTATGGCACAGCTGTTAAACCTAAGAAATGCTGTTCCATTCTCCGTCGTATCATTCTTTTTCATCTACTTCTTTTCCTCCGGCCTGCAGCTTGAACTATCTAGTGATGTTCCGGGAGTCCTCATTAAAAGCGGTTAGCCCCACGATATAAGCCAGCGTTACCGTTTCTAATTCGCTCCCTAGGTTTCCCGGACTTCGGAAATTATAGGAACATCGGAACTGTATCAGCCGAACAACTTTCATTGGGTTATTTCTTCTTGTTCAAACCCGCTGTGGGTAGCTTGACGGCCCTAACCCACAGATGACCCAGACAGACGAGCTATATTCGTTGGAGATATCCATGGGATGAATACGTCCCTAGGGTATGCTCTCTGTCGTTTTTGGCCTTCAACTCCGACTTATTACCGGAGACTAGTGATCTATTGAAACAAATCTCTTACAACGGGGATAAAGACACCCTCATTCATCTCGGTGATATTATCGCAAAGGGTCCGCACGAAGGGTCTCTATCGGTACTGTCTTTCATGAGTACAAACAACATCACTGGCGTACGGGGAAACCATGACCAGAAGGTCATCGAGTGGCGTGCGTGGATAAACTGGGTCCAGGGTTTGGAGTCCGGTACCGGTTCGCGGTGGCTCCTAGACCTCGAGGAGAAGTGGGAACAAGGCAACGTCAGTGGGAAACTGGATGACGACTCAGATACGGAAGATTGGGTGAAAGAACAGATGCGAGATGGAAGAAAGGATCACAAATGGTGGTCAAGAGTCCCAAAGGGGTGGAAGTTGTTCTCTGATCATTACCGGGTTGCTCGGTATGTTCCCTCTCCACTCTCTCATCTTTTGGATTAGTCTGATAGAGCACAAGGGATATGTCAAAGTCAGACTACAATTATCTCTGCTCACTGCCGCTGGTGCTTCATCTCCCATCCGAACACGCCTTCTTAGCACACGGCGGGCTCCTTCCGTATGACCCAATGCACTCCATAAGCTCTAAGCGACAGCCACTTGCACACTCACCGAAACTCCCTTCGGCGTTTGAGGGTGGCTCCATTGCGACTTCGCGAAATGCTCAGGAACTCGCCATCCTCGATGATATAAAGCAGAATAATGACCCATGGGTGGTACTGAATATCCGAAATCTACGGAACGACAATACTGTGTCGAGGTAGGTCGTCATCACCCCCTCTCTGACGTATTTACTGAATCCGTATGGGGAGTGCAATAGGAAAACAAACAAGGGTAAACCCTGGGCTGACATATGGAATGGAACGATGTCACGGTGTGCAGGATTTGAGCCATCCACACAGGCCAAGGGAGATACCCTTCCTTGCTACCCATCGACGGTGGTTTATGGCCATACGGCCTCTCGTGGCTTGGACATACACAGGTGGACTGTAGGTTTAGATACCGGATGCGTACGTGATAATATCATCCTTTGCTTCGTTTCTAACGAGCCGTGTGCAGGTCTACGGTCGCAGACTGACGGCGCTTATACTGGACTCCGACACCGCACAGTCACGTCGGGAAAGTGTTTCTCTTAGCGACGTTGAGGCGCACACCTACAATTCCCGTAGTGAAGATGATGGTGATGACGACGACGACGACGACGACGACGACGAAGAGGGAAGCGATGGCGTCAAGTCGAACGGGGAGATCATCCCATTCGGCGACCAAGGGCAAGCGCGACTTGCCAGTGTCGAGTGTCACAAGCCCAAATAACAGAAACATCATAGCGCTACCTGCGTAGCGCCTCTGCACTCTTCTATCATAGCCACGTATATAGATTGCCCATCAAGATTGTATCGATACATTAATCGCATAATATTGTATGTTGGTTTGGGGATCGGATATCATTAGTTTGGCTTGCTCGGGTTGCCAGTGGTGTGTATGACTATTATTCTGACTCTGTGCACCCGCTAGTGGGAGTACGGGACTAGTTAACCTGTTGCCAATGTCGCCGATTCTGAAGGTTAGCTGGGCAAATGCCTCCTTCACTCGCATGCACCAATCGAGCTTGAGAGCTACAGTATGATAGTGAACGACCCACCGTAGACAGTAGACAGTAGGCACTGGCGGCCCGGCGTGTTGGGTCCTTAAATTGGTGAGCGTTTTCAGTATTGCAACTTCAACTTTTCTAGATCCACAGCGGAGGTGCCCACTCGAAAAGATCTGTCGTCCGCTCGCAATGGTGCTAGTGTTGATATAGAACCCGTTTGGGTAGCTGCACTTTAAAACATTATTGAAGTGCCACGTGAGTTTCATGTTTTCTGAGGTTGTATCTTGGTTACATCGCCTCTGATAGCTCCGTCATAGACCCCATCCACACCTCAAAGTCACCAGGTCGAAACGCCGTTACCCCAAGAAGAATGATCTCGCGCTACGCAAGTCATAATCAGTCCCAACACCCTGCGCTTCCAGAGCCGTGAGACAAATGCCTTGCAAGATCCATGTTGGTCTTGAATGTGTCGTCTTCTAGGAATGCCCCGGCTATGGCAGCAGCGTCCAGGAATACGTGACCTGTCCCTCTACTTCCACTTCGAGTCAACAACCTGGCTACCCTCAGCCGCCTCTTCCACCCCCGCCCCAGTTTCCCGTTCCGCCAACACACCTCGGTGGCCATGAGAGTACGGTTCCGCCTGTTCTCGGACCCTTCCTTCTTCAGCCGGGGACGGGACACGTCAACAACTCCACTCGACCCCCGGACGTGTTCCCTCACGCTAATGCTCCAGACTCCGTTTGACCGCAGCCTTACTTATTTGGTTGTTTCGTCACTCCGGACCGTTCACTAGCAGATGTCGGCAACTTATCCGCGTATTCGGCGGCGCAAAAGACTTTCGTGTGGCTGGCGAATATTCGACAGATATCTTACGTGCTTTGTGCCTAGTCGACGAGGAGCGCACAGCTGTGCTTCCTGCCCTGCGATATCTTCGTGTACAGGAGCCCTCGTCTATGAATGGGTCATTGCGGGACTCTGTAGAGTCATTTGTCACCCAGCACAGTGACCTGCGCGCCTTCTAACCCCCCGCCACGAATATGCCGCTACATGTCCAGTGTGGCGTAACAACACCCCATCCGTCTCTATTGAATCCTTTGCACCTCCACCGTCGTCTCGTTCTGAAGACACAGTCTACGCACAGCAAGTCCTTTCTTTTTCTTTTTCTTTTTTTTTGGGAAAGGACGTAGAGCGAGCAGCAGACCCACTCTTCGCGTGTTGTATGTACAAATGATTGTCACAAATTGTTATACACCGCGAGTCCGAGCTGTTGAGCTCAGGCTGCACGGTCACTCTGCAGCAAAGACTCCGAGTCCGTACACTGTGTGCATTTGTGTGCACCGTATCTCGTTGGTGTGTTGGGTCCCGCAGGTGGTCTTTATTTTATATAAGCGGTGTGAGAATTGGCCATTCCAACTCTATGCACTCGTCAGTGAGAGTACGGTACATCAAACTCTAGTTAACCCGCTGCCATTATCGCCATTCAGCAGGTTTCCACGACAAACGCCGCCTTCGCCCACATACGCTAATGAGACGGCTACTGCTGCACATCGCCGGGTGCGTCCAAGAATGAACGGTGGGAGCCTTTGGAACTCGATACGCCGAGAGCACTCTAAGGTCGTTGCAGATCGGCCAACGAAGCGAGAATCGGAGTATATTGGAGCGATCTGTGGGATCTCCGGTAATACGTGGGATGGAAGGTATAAAGGGTTGTAAAAACAGGGAAAGAGGTAATCCATGACCGCCAGGGGCGCAGACGGTCGTCTTATATCTGGTCAGCGAATATTTGGAGTGTATGTAAACTCAGAGATGCGTATGTGGAGCGACGTTGAAGTGTCGCAAGTGACGTAGGCTGCTTGTAGCCATGACCTGTGTCCGTTGGGCAGAGAGAGCGAGCCATTTCTCTTTCAACTGGCCTGCTTATGTCCCATCTCTCGACAAACGACTTCCCAACCCTCCCGCCACGTCACTCGTGTGTCGGTTTGAGTGCACCACATACACCGAAGGGGAGTTCACGTCACGAAGTTGGGAATGTTGATTCTTTGAGGGAGTTCGCCAGTTTAGGTGATAGTAAACCATTGGTCGATATCCTACAATGTGGAAGGTAAGTCAAGTCCCAGGGCATGTTTCTGAGAAGAAGCGTACAATCGGATGAGAACTTGAGAGCTATAGCATAGATTGGGGTCAATAAGAGCAGTGTAGCTTCGTGGAGTTGGCCTTACCTGAGGTCGCTGCCTGATGCCGTTTGCATTCATATAGGTGCTAATGATATTTTCCTCAGATGGACGTGCAGCACAGCGAAGCGTACATACCGGAGACTCCAGATGATATCGAGGCAGGTTCCACAATTTCCCGAGTTAGTCATATACTCAATGAAGGCCTGCGAAATCGATCAGGAAGCTCAGGTCGTGTAATCGGTAATCCGACTAGATGTCACTCACTTTTCGCAGCGCACCACCCTCGGTAGGCACCTCGTAGGCGCTTTCGCTGTCCTTGCACGCACTCAAAGAGATCTGAAACAACGTTGTAGGAGTTGGCGCCTCGCCTGATAAGATAATACTAACCACGTCCGCAGGGCTTGACTTCTGTTCGACAGTACTTAGATTGTCCGACGGCTTAAGCCTACCGTGCGAGTCGTACTGAGAAAAGTATGTCAGGTCGAGTGGTCCGAAAGGCACGATCACTTACAATGAATGGGAGATCTGAAATATGGTAAGAGTCAGAGAATCAAGTAATTTGAAGGATAGCGCACCAAGGAGAGTCCCAGAATGACAGCACTACAAAGTTGTCAGTGTGGTCGGGTACGGCAAGGGAACTGGCTCACGTCGAGGACCGCAGTCAGGCGACACCCTTGCGGAAGGGGCTGGACCATTATGTGGTTTATATCCTGAGTAACGATATCGACCAACAACTAGACCAACAGTTACTTGCCGTGACTCACATCATCGACAATGATCCCAGGTGTAGTTGGGCTTATTGGGAATTGCCTATCGCCGGTGTAATCCAGGGCGCATACGCCTTTCGCCGTTCAATACATACAAGCCACCTCACGAAAAAGTAGCACAACGTACATTCGTCATACCCATCTGGTTCATCTCCACTAGTGTCCTTAACTTGCGTAGCGTGTCCAGAGACTAGATTAATGTTGACGTTAGAGACAGTCATCATATGGGTCAGTACTAGGTCAGTATATACTTACAATAAAAGAATAGAGTGTCGCCAGGTTGGGCGCCTTTGACCAACCAATGCATAGCTGCCCGCTGAACGACGTATATATCAGACAATTGACGCGATAGTTTGGACGGGATTGACTCACAATATTTGCCTTGGTTGGGAGACTCCCAGACTGATCATCAGTAAGGATTTGCATATTACTCCACTCGAAATCAAAGGACTCTGGAAGCGATATCAGAAACTTAGCGTTGGATCATATGAAGAAGTGCGATAGTACCGTGGAGAAAACGTGCCATCTTTCGCGCGTCCTGAACGGCCCACCTCAGTCTAAATCTAGGGTCCGGGTGCGTTGAGTAATTGATCCCGATCTTAGGTTACAATTAAGATCAGTGGCTAGCGCTAACGTTGCTCATTGTTAAGTCAACATACCACGACTGCTTTCTTCTGTCCGACGCGCGGATAGTAGGGCTGTACAGCTTGCAGGTAGGGTCGGTGGGTCAGGTATTCACGGCCTGCATCGTACAGCGGTTGTGATCGCGCTGCTAGAAAAGAACGAGTCAACGAAAATACTCCAGTGACAAGCGAAAGAAGAGTACGTGTAGGCGAGGGCCGGGTGGGTGGGTTACGACTGGCGTGATTGTTCGGGGAGAGATTGTGATCAGACGATCTGACTGAACGGGACCCAGAAGCATGAGAGGAAACAGCTCCATATGACGGACTCAAGCTTCCGCCATATGACGGAACCGGCGGGTATGAAGGTTCCGGGACACCTGGACGGCCCGGGGTAGAGAAGCCGCCATCCGGGTAAAACGGCGGGTGGGTCCGGTCCGGGGCGCGGAAGTCGGGGAACGCGCGAGGGAACGCGGGCGGCGGGGGTCGGGTGGGATCATTGACGTGTCCTGTCGTCGACTGAGGTAGGGCGGGTCCGAGAACCTGTAGACCCGCACTCGCATGGCTACTGATGGAGTATGTTGGTGGAACGGGGATGTGGGATGGGGGTCTCGATGAGTGCGGAGGAGGCTGTTGGTAGCCAGGGTGTGGTATGTATGCTGGAATGCTGCTGTGGGACCTAGGAAAATCCCTAAAATCCCTAGAAGAGTACACTTTCAGCACCGAGATGCGGAAAGGGAACATGCAAAGCAGAGGTCTCACGGCTGAGGGAAGCTAGCTGGAGGGTGGCTATAGAATGCACCGCGAATTGATGACATTTTTAAAGAAGTGAAGCCGAGAAACTCACCGAGACGGATCAGAGCCATACATTGTTAAAGGAAGTTGATTCAATTTTACTGAGGGGGGAATCAACGAGGGAGGAACGCATTAGTCGAGACACGAGACTTTTATACGGGAACGCTTGTGCTTGGCTCGAGTCACGGCCGTGTCCTATCACAGGTGCATAGGAATACCATCAGTCTCTGGAACCTGCCTAGTAGGCGGTGCATGCAGTGCAAGTCAAGGACCGCCGATATGTTGGAATACTTTCGTCTACCCGGTTTCGGTGTCAAAAAACTAGAATTTGGGTCACACTGGTAGATAATGAGCGTGGTTTAAGTGGCCAGAGGCCATGCATATCGCATAGGTCACAAAAGACACCTTGGAGAACAAGTTCCACAAACAGGGTAGCCTAAGGGTTTTACGTACAACATTATTAGCAGTCCCGTAATTTGGCTAGAAGAGGATAGATCAGGGCTCATGCAAGGAATTGCAGTGAGGTGTCCTATTAGGAACGCGTGAGCAACGTGTCTGGCAGTGCAGTTTGATTGTTCGTACCATTGGTAAGAGCTCGAGCGCTGAGCAGATAAACAAGGACATGAGTTGACAGAAGGGAAACAAATTATCCTTGCTCACCTGCGGCTTCTGGGTATGCTTAGCACGCAAAATACCACTGATATAGTGTCGGTACTGTCCAAAGTAATCACTGAATCGACTGAAGGAGCTGCTGATATCGGGGCAATCTGTGGGGTCTCCGGTGGTACGTGGGACGAAAGGTATGAAGTGTTTGTTGTAAAAGCAAAGAACGAAGTAATCAATGTCCGCCAGGGGCGCAGACGGTCGTGTAATTTTTGGAACGTATTTGTAGTCAGAGGTGCGTACGTTGAATGACGTCGAAGTGTTCCAGGTGACACAGGCCACTTGTAGCCATGAGCTGCGTCCATTGGGGTTCTTCTCCAACTGGCCTGGTCATATCCAATTTTCCGACAAAAAGCTTCCTGACCCTCCTGCCACACACACCAAAGGGTGTTCGCGTCAGGAAGCTGGTACTGAATTCTTCGAAGGGATTCGCCAGTTTATGTGATAATAAACCGTTGTTTGATATCCTACGTTGTGGAAAGGTAAGTCAAGTCCCTGGATATGTTTCTGAGAAGAAGCGTACTATCGGATGAGAACTTGAGAGCTATAGCATAGATTGGGGTCAATAAGAGCAGTGTAGCTTCCTGGAGCTGGCCTTACCTGAGGTCGCTGCCTGATGCCGTTTGCATTCATATAGAAGCTAATGATATTTTCCTCAGATGGACGTGCAGCACAGCGAAGCGTACATACCGGAGACTCCAGATGATATCGAAGTAGGTTCCACGAGTTCCCGAGTTCGTCATGTACTCAATGAAAGCCTGCGAAATTAACCAGGAAACTCAGGTCATGTAAGTGGCGAACCGGTTAAATGACACTTACTTTCCGCAGCGCGCCACCGCCAGCAGGCACCTCGTAGGCATTTTCGCTGTCCTTGCACGCACTCAAAGAGATCTGAAACAACGTTGTAGGAGTTGGCGCCTCGCCTGATAAGACAATACTAACCACGTCCGCAGGGCTTGACTTCTGTTCGACAGTACTTAGGTTGTCCGACGACTTAAGCCTACCGTGCGAGTCGTACTGAGCAGAATATGTCAAGTCAAGTGGTCCGAAATGCACAGTCGCTTACAATGAATGGGAGATCTGAAATATGGTAAGAGTCAGAGAATCAAGGATTTTAACGGATAGCGCACCAAGGAGAGTCCCAGAATGACAGCACTACAGATCTGTCAGTATAGCCGGGTATCGCAAAGGGACAGACTCACGTCGAGGACTGCAGTCAGGCGACACCCTTGCGGAAGGGGCTGGACCATTATGCTATTTATATCCTGAGTGACGACATCGATCAACGACTAGACCAACGGCTATCCCCTGTGGCTTACATCGTCGACAATGATCCCAGGTGTAGTTGGGCTTATTGGGAATTGCGCGCTGCCCGTATAGTCCATGGCGCACATGCCTGTTCCTGTTCAATACATATAAGTCACCTCACAAAGTAGGACAGCCTACACTCGTCACGCCCATCTCGTTCATCTCTGTTCATGTCTTTAGCTTGTGTGGCGTGTCCGGAGACTAATTAAAATTGAAGTTAGGGAAAGTCAACAAACGGGCAAGTATAGGCACTTACAATAAAAGAATAGAGAGTCGCCGGGTTGGGCGCCTTCGACCAACCAGCTCATAGCCACTCGCTGACGGGTTATATCAATCAGGGATGGACACGACGGTTTGTACGGATAACTCACAATATTTGCTTCGGTTGGTAGATCCCAGGGTCTATCTTGTTGGTCATCCCTGAGGAGTCGTATGTTCTTCTCCTCGAAACCAAAGCGTCCTGGAAGCGATATCAGAAAAGAAGCGCTTCATCGTATACAATAGGGAGTGCGGTAGTACTGCGAAGAAACTGCGCCATCTCACGCGCGTCCTCAACAGCCCACTGCAGCCTGAGTCTGGGGTCTCGGTGTGCTGAGTAATTGATTCCGACCTTAGTTTTCCATGAAGATCAGCAGTTAATGTGACTCATATGTCAAGTCCACATACCAAAAGTGCTTTCTTCCGTCCGACGCGCGGACGAAAGGGCTGCACAGCCTGCGGGTGATGTCGGTAGGTTTGGTATCCACGGCCTGGATCGTACAGTGGTTGTGCCGGTGATTGCACTGCTAGAAAATGACGACTTAACGAGATAATCCGGTGACAAGCGAAAGAAGAAAGAGTACGTGTAGGTGAGGGCCAGGAGGGTGGGTTACGACTGACGACATTGTTCGGTAAGGCATTGTAATCAGACGGTCTGACTTGTGAACGAGACCCAGAGGCGTGAGAGGGAATAGTTTCGTATGGCGGACTTGCACCATATGACTGAACCGACGGGTAAGGTGGAGGTTCAGGGACACCTGTGCGGCCCGGAGTGCCAAACGGGTAAGATGGCGGAGGAGCGCGGTCCGGGGCACGGGCGTCCGTGAACGCGTGAGGGAACGCGTGAGGGAACGCGGGTGGCGAGGGTCGGGTGTGGTCGTTAGCTTGAACATACCCTGTCCTCGGCTGGGGTCCATGAACCCGTGAAATCGCACTCGCGTGGCCACCGATGGGATTTGTTTGCGGGACGGGTGATTGGTATGGGTGTGGAGGCGGTTGAGGGTAGCCGTAGCCACTGGCAGGTTGCTGGTTGGGTTGCTGGCTTGTGGTGTACGTGGAACCAGTCTGGTATCCCTGGGGACCGCTATAGCCGCCGGGAACGTTCCTAGAAGATGGCACGTTCAGTACCAAGATGTGGGCAGGGAATTACGCAAAGCGTCTTACGGCTCTGGAAACCTATCTGGGTGGCTGGGCCTATGAAATCCACCGCGAATTAATACGATCGAAGAAGCGAGGTCAACTTAGAATCACCTAGACGAACCACCAGAGCGAGAGGAATGAGGATGAGTCATTGAATAGTATAGAATAAGAACAAGGGGGTAAAGAAAGGGATGCAGCACCCTTTCCGATATTATATGATATATTTCTCGCCAGTGACTCGATCCATGGCCGTGTCCTAGGGTGAATACCAAGAATGTAGGTCTCTGGACCCTGGCTAGGCGGTGTAGTGCACCGGTCCAAACCTGTGACAACCCAAGGACGACCGATATGTTGAAGAACTTTCGCCGAGCCAGTTTCAGCGATAATAATTTATATCACACTAGTGACCAGGAGACAATGAGCAATGATTTAAATGACCAGAGGCCACGCATATCCCCATAGGTTACAAAAGACCACACAACAAGTTCCACAAACAAGGTAGCCTAAGGGTTTACGTACAACATTATTGACAGTTCCGCAATTTAGCCAGAAGAGGATAGATCAGGGCTCATGCAAGGAATTGCAGTGAGGTGTCCTATTAGAAACGTGTGATCAGCGTGTCTGGCAGTGCAATTTAATTGTTCGTACCATTGGGTGAGAGCTCGAGAGCTGAGCAGATAAACAAGGACATGAGCTGACAAAAGGGGAACAAGTTATTTTTGCTCACCTGAGGCTTCTGGCTATATTTAGCACGCAAAATACCACTAATATGGTGTCAGTATTGGCTATGCATAGGAATAAGTCAAAGTAATCACCGAATCGACTGGAGGAGCTGCTGGTAGCTCTGCTGAGGTTGTTGTGCTGATAAGATAAGATGCTTAGGAAATCAAGTGACAAGGGTGAAGGAATTTACTTAGGGCGGTTATAAATGCCTAACAACGCTTTAACTTATGACGGAACGATGCAACGGATACCACTTACGTAGCTCATGGCACCAGTAGCGGAGCCAGCCTCGACCGCATCTGCACTTGTCTGCGAGTCCTTGCATCCACTCCACGATATCTAGACATGTCCTGAGCAACTGAGACGAACAACATGAGGTCATACATACGGCATCAGCCGGGCTTGTCCTGGTTTGACGGGCTTTTTGCCCTGCTCCTTTCCCAGTGGTCGCGGCTTTGACCACGCCTGTGACGGACTTGAAGACGCCACCCATATCACCACGCGCATAGGAGGATACCGCACTCAAGAGCCCTTGGCCGGCCTCCAAAGCAAGATTAGGTTCCTTCACTTTACCCTCGGTGGAATACTGAGACAACGAGGATTACAGCTGGTTCAATGGACCAGTCGGATGCACGCACGATATAGGGCAGATCTTCGCAGGCGGTGTTACTATAATATGATGACATAGGACAAGACAGGCTCACCCAGTGCAGAACCAGAATGACACGACTGCGATTTCAAATCAGAAAGGCTCGAAGACACGTACAAGCTTAACTTGCATCATAAATAGCTGTGAGCCGACAACCAGCAGGAAGAGGCTTGACCATAATGTCGTGCATTTCCTACTAAAATATTAGCCAGTGAGAAACGGCACCCCTCATAATTGAGTTTACATCGTCGACTATGTGCCCCGCCTTTTTGAAATCTGCGGGATAGATAACTGGTAAACAGGTTCCCTGTTAACCACAAGATCGACACGATAATGAAGTAGGGTACCTTCGTCATAACCGTCTCCCTCATCGCCATCCTTGTCCTTTGTTTGACCCCCATGCCCAGAATCTAGGGAGTTCTTTATTCCCGGCTGATAAAACATTAACACGAGGGAAACGTACAGTGGAAAAACAGGGAGTCATTTGGCTGAGCACCCGCCACTAGCCATTGCATTGCCCTTAGCTATTGACAGAATTCAGGACACAACCGGTACCGTTTGAGGTGACTGGCTTACTATATTGATCTTCGTGGGTATCGACCGTGGATCTTGCTGATCGTCGGTTAGTACCACGATATCTTCGCGCTTGTAGCCGAATCGTTCTATCGCGTAAGATCAAGCTACAATGTCATAGGGAAGGATCAGAGCCGAGATACCACATAAGAATCTCTCAATGTTGCGAGCGTCATTGATACATCCCCTCAGCTCAGCCTGTTGTCCAAAATAGTTTATGCCAATCTATTTGAACTCTGATGAGTATCCACGCTTCTGCAGAAGCTTTAGGAAAACATACGCAGAGGGCCTTTTTCTTTCCAGTGCACTGTGAGTACTGGAAATACATCTGTTGTTGATTGGATCCCTGAGTTTGGGGTCCGTAGCGTTGTTGGCCCTGCGGTGGGCGAGGAGGTGGTCCGGCTAGCGCCACGGATATGAGCTCATCCATTAGCTAAAAAAATCACCAAATCGGTACGCACAAGGAGGACTATAGTTTACGTTATAACCCGCCCTGTCGGGTATAGAACCTACATGCGTTTCTTTACGATTGAAACGGTGAACTTACTGTGGAGCACCGGGAGGGGGGCCCATCGGGGGCGCCATGCCAAGTTGCCCGGGGAACCGAGTAGACTGAGCGGACCCGGGATACGTGTCCCTAGATGGGATAGGAGGTGGTCCCACAGGAGGACCGGGAGGAGGGCCCAGAGGTTGACCATAGCTAAGGACGTCATGAATTGAGATAACTTAACTCGGCTCGAGATATTGAGACCATACCCGGGTGGTGGACCAGGAGGTGGGCCATAAGAAGGGGAATAGCCAGGCTGACTAAATTGGCCGTCGCTTCACAGGGGTCAGAGAACCGTGAGGAGAAGATAAGTGGATCTCACGGGGAGGGGAAACCAAATGCCCCGCTTGTATTAGACTAGTGAGAATGCTTAATTTGATCGATGAAGATACGAATTACCTCGGAGGCACGTAGCTACTCTGGTTAGGAGGGGGACCTGGAGGGGGTTGATAATAAGAATTGTTGTTCCAGTTTGCCATGAAGATTGTATGGTTGGGTGGGTAAAGGTGCGTTGTCCTTGGCGTCGTGTCAGAAGTTGGACCCAAATCAAGTAGTGGTGTTACGGTCACATCACGAGTTCAAATCAACGTCACATGTTTACGTGAGCTTTCCTCCATATCTCATGGCCCATTCTCTTCTGTTCTTGCCCAACGCCTTCCATTGATCAGAATGGATACTGCTACTATTAAGATCCTTCCTTGAGAAGCCCCGTTAACCCTTTAGATGGTTAACACCTTCGACCACCGTGAATGGCATTTTCTGCGACCTAGTCTGCAATGGTCCTTTCCGCTCCGAGTCCGAGGATTGAGGGTGGTCGGTTCAGCATCCGCGTGTTCCATTACAGGAAGACCGTGCCCGCGGTCAAGAAGCATACCGGTAGGAATCGTGAGAGCCCATCCCGCGGGTAGGTTTTGACTTACTTATCCAGGTTATCCCTGACCCCGAAATAGGACCGTTCCCAACTCGTCTTTAACTCGCTTGCACCTCTCAGGGTCTCCGCCAAGGAATCGGCGAGGATCTTGCGATCGTCGAGTTCACTAACCTCGAAGGGTTATCCCTCTGGAACCGCCGAATAAGCGTACCAGTAGTTTGCTTTCTCTATGTCCAGCCCGTGAGAGTTTACCATCATGGTACCTCGTTTGTCTGCACGAGTAGGAGGCGTATTGAGACTAGGGCTGATGGTAGCAAGGCCAGCGCCCGACGCAATCAGTAGTACCCGTTTTATTGGCGCCTTCTACTGTACACGCGAAGTCACTGATGCAGTGGCGATGAGGACGTTCCGATGTGACGGCAGGTGAATCATTACGATCATGAGAACCATACCATTCAGACCTTCCTGAAGTACAATGATAATTGAGATGAAGTGTGCCACTTTCAAGCTAGTTACATCGGACTGTACATAAAGCAGGACCACATCCTCAGTCCTGTCAAGATTAGTCACGTACCCCCACCGAAACGCCGGTCGTGGAGGCATCAATCACATACTGACCTATGGGTCAAGAACAGCCTCTTACGCTATCTTTTTGGTGCGTGCCGTCTGCGTGTCATTAGAGGTCATCGGGGGGTGTGCCACCGGCCACCTGCCTCATGGTCTGTGCGAGGTCGGGTACAAAATCCGGGCGCCATGTGTTTGCCTCTCGCTAGCCTATCCCGCATCATCTCTCCAATACCTACGCACTATCAGAGGTGTGTGGTCGATGCTCGCAATCTTTTCTCAGACATGTAGACATCTCCCACAGGCTTCCTCAGCTCATTCCGATCGTCTGATTCCCTATCCCGTTTCCCCGCTGGGTTTCTCATCTTCGCTGTCACCCTGCCTCAAGGGAGACAGGTGGGGTCTCGAGTGAAAACATCGGCGCTGTAAGGATAGCCTGCGTCTTCGGACCTTCAATTCTCCGCTTTTCATCCGGTCGCCCTTTGTGCGTAAAGTACTACGCGCCGCCGGTACCCCTGCTGCTAACGGCCACCTCCATAATGCCCGCCGGTAGCCGTAAGATCGCTGACGATTTCCTGCATTCCTGGGAGGCTTTCGACAGAACGTTCGCAGCGCAGCCGGCATCACCTAGTTCTGGGGAAGAAAGCGTATCGCTTGATCTCCACCCACCACGAAACAGACCAATGGCACCAGAGCCATTTTCGACGCCTCCCTTTCATTCTCAGGCCTCGACGAGTTCAACCGGCCCCGTGACTCCAGACGATTCGGAATCGCTGGACCGCGTGTGGAGCGCAGTGCGCAAGGCCAAGGAACGCGAAATGCAAGCTTCTCCTTCAAAGATCAAGTCGCTGGAGAGAGGAAGATCTCCTCCAATCCTCCATTCACCGCTGCGGGGTCTGCCTTTGGAGCCATCCATACAACCGGCTGCACGGGTGCCCTCTCCAGCGCCTCCGTTGAGGAGGCAGAGATCAATGTGAGTCATTTTCGTCTACGCCCACAAATTAGTTGATGCGACCACGCTCTTTGGTGTAGTGTGGAGTTCAGAGAGTCTTCGGATGGCACCAGGGTGAGAGTCGTAGCGATCGACGCGTTCATCGCGACCATAATTCAAACCATCTCTTCGTGAAACAGGTTACCGCCAAGTTCGATATTCCTGGCATTGCGAAGGAAGACATGAACGTGACATACCACCCTTTCCCCGCCAGACTGGAAGTCAGCTGGAAGACCGTTAAGATCACGGAGAGAGAGATCGAAGATGGGATGTCCGTTCGAGATATTGAAGAAAGGACGGTCTGTCGGACCATCCCTCTACCAGATGGGACGAGAGTGAGCCTCATTTCTGTGCCTCAGCTTCATTCTCTCACATGAAGCGCGTCTCCCTCGCAGTTCGACGAAATAGAAGCAAAGCTCCAACGTCGCCTTGAGCTCACATACCCCAAAATGCGCGCTGCACGAGCCAAGCCGCGCACTCCCACACCGCAGAGGCGCGGCCCATCCCGGCATGGCGGTTCAGAGTCACGAACTCTAGACGCATGGTGAACGGTGGTCACACTGTCGTTATTGTCGCTCGTATTCGTGCGGCGTATTTACTTTACTGCTTTCTGAAATATACCTTATCGGGGATCGGGGATGCAGCTGCTGTAGGATGGTCCGCACAAACGTGTATGTACGCTAGCCTTTGATATCAAGCGTATCTATCTGTATGTAACGGGTTTGTTTTTAATGCCGTGGGCGAGGCGATAATGGAACAGTGGGATGGACGTTGGGTGGTGATCGTGTGACAAGAGTTGGTGTGATTTCAATATCGAGGTTACGTGCACATGATCGAAGGAATCGTCTATGGAACACAGACTTGGCGTCAAGTTGCCACACGTGCGCGGGGTGCCATCGAAGCTGTCACTCACCTCCGATACTTCAAGTGGCCGGGATGGTAGTTAAAAAGCCGGGGGATAAGAGCTAAGCAGAGCCGATTGGCTTCATTTCGTTTAATATGGGCCACATCCTTTGCCTCTCAGAAGATTCGGGCCAAGCGACCCCAACACGCCTCGAGGTAGACATACACATCAGCCGTTACCATTACCAAACCCCGAGGGCCACGGGACCGTAATTGAGCGCTACGACGATGATCACAGCGGAGACCTTTGCATGTAGGATTTGGAAACTGGCACCATAAAAAGCAGGAAAAAATCGATAACAGGATCACGAGAAAGAGGATTGATGGGGGAAAATGGGCATAATCTCGGGCAGCAGTCTCAGAAGCATCAACCAGACGTGGCGTGTCCACAAGAAAAAAGGGGTGACATTTTACCAGATCAGAGTGCTAGGGGTCGTGTTGTTGGTCGCGAACTGAATTCGCTTTGGCGTTTCGTGTATGTGCTAGGTCCAAAATGAGGTAGCACAGCTCCCTGATGCGTTTTCACCCGCACGAGGGGCAACGGAACGAACTCAAAGGGACCACCCGAAGATCGTGCCAGGCCCTGCTTCCGGCCACGCGTACGGAGCATCCTTTTACCCGAAGTTAAAATGGCCCCAGAGCCGCCGCCTCGCGTGTCCAGTGTGTTCCGATCCGGAGCTCTACCGCACGCTAAATTGACACCCGGAGAGTCGTTTCGAGTAGAGGAGCGTCCTCCAGCAACCACCTGACGCCGTTTGTAGATCCGAGTTTCCAACGACGGTGTCAGGTTCAGAGAGGTGATGAAATGTAACGGCCGACGAGTGGATGTATGCGCAGAATCCTGGGCCGTGGGTCGAGAAAGGGTCCCAGTGGAAAAGACATCAGCTTCGAGCAGGCGTTGAGCGAGCGGCTTTGCAAATAGCTTTTGCCGACGGTATGGCACCCTGCGGGGTGGGTGTCTCAACTGCACGTGGTGAGCCCGGTAAGGAGTAGGGGCGCCTTGGTCACCGTCGCTCTGACAGCCCGAATCGTCGCTACAAGAGATGGGTGAAGGACTCGAACCTTCGTTGCAGTGAACGTCTAGTTTTACAGTAGCAAACCGGTTCCGGCGACCATATTTTCTGCGAGGCTTCTTCGTCATATCCTGAAGAAACTGGTGGACAGTGATAGATTGGCCTTCATGACTATCTGTAGCCTGAGGGACTGGTATAGGGGGAGAGCATGTCTCAGAGTCAGCTGGGTTCTCTTCCCATGGTTTGCCAGTCTGTCCCAAATTTTCAGGTGTCAACAGGCCTCGCGGTGTAAAGCCAGTACCCGAAGACGGAAGTTCAGATACGGGAAGATTCGGTAGAATGGTGTCTGGAGGCGCCGTGTACGACTTATCCAGGCAAGGCTCAGACGGCGGCCATCGTTTGCGTCTTCGCCTAATCTGACAGAAATTCAGGGAATCCAAAGTAGCAGCTTCGTAGGAAAGTCTCACAATGATGTTTTCGGGTTGCATAAAAAGCGTAAAGGTGAATTCCCGGGTCCCAAGACTATGGAGGCTGCCGTCTGTTTGAGTTTTAACAGCAAGAGTGGTCTATGAACGATAGGACCAGCCAAGTGGGGGCAGAAAGCAAGGCAGACACCACGATACCACGACACCACGTAGCTACCATCTGGCCCGGAGCTGAGGCAAGCTGGAGTAAGCTCTCAGGCGACTTCCCTCCAGGGCGAACTTTGAAAGCGGACCTCAATCGGCGTGGAAACAATATATTCCGTTCAAGAAACACTACCAAGTTACAGTTTTCCCAGACACTACTTGAATAAGTATCTACCTGTGTCACTTAGTTAGCGTACAACGTTCAATTCTATTGACTTCTCGTCCACTCGGGTAACTTCTAACATTTTTCTATTTGGGCAGGGCTGCGCGTTCCGCTTTCAATTTCTTCAGTTCGGCAATAGCGATCGCAGTCTCCTCATCTAGTTCCTTGGTTCTCGGTGCTCTGGCCTTGAGTTCACGTACGATGTTGCCTTGCTCTGCGACCTTAGCGTCTAATGCAAGGGCTTCAGCCGACTTGGGTCCATCTACCTCGCCTTTGCGTTTCGACGTCGCTGGTGCTGCAGCAGTCCCATCGACGGTAGGAACCGCGGCCGCAGGGTCGTTCCCGGCGAACTGGGCGCGCCATACATTTGCCATCTTCTCTTCGATCTTCTTGAACAAGTGCTCTGGCGTACCAATGTGGTGCCCGGGGAGGATATCGATTGAGAACGTATCAGGTACCGCGCGAGCAGGAGCGTTCAGTTGCGATAAGATAGAGGCGGACGTCGCGGGCATAAAAGGGTAGACGAGTGCGGAAAGCACATAAATGAGGTTTGCAGCGCGGGTGACGACTTGCGCACAGCGTGTCGGATTCTCGGACATAAGTGCTTTGTTGAGTCCGGAGGATTGAAGATAGAGGTTGCCTCGCTGTGAGAGAAGCATGACGGTTTGAAGACCAAGTCTAAGTTTGACCGCGTCCATGGCTTCCGTATAATCCTTCAAGAGGCCATTGACATCAGTGACAAACGTGGCGTCAGTTTCATCGTTGGGTGAGAGAGGTCCAGGCGTGTCGCCTTCTGGAATGACACCCTCGTATTGAGAGGAGATGAACTTGAGGGCTCTGTTGACAAAATTGCCAAAGCTGAGGACCTGTTAGCGATGCCATTTCCAAGCAACGAAGGTGACATACTTATTTAGCAGGACGCTATTGTTCGCTGCCACCTGATGCGAGTCTATGAGTTTATAATCTACCCAACCAGCGCGCAACTTACGCAGTCGTCCCAGGAGAACGTGGCATCTGCAGTTTCCGGGCGCGTTGAAAGTAGATAGTACCTCCATACAGATGCGGGAATACCCGTCTCCTTTGCCGCTGGACCGAACACGCCGCGGTTATGACTCTTTGAGAACTTGCCTCCTTCGTAATTCAGATATTCTGAACTCTGCTGTCAGTTGTGTCAAAGAGATTCAGTATTTGTACTGACCGGTAGTCGAAAGATGGTGAAGCGTTGTCCAGTCCCTTCCATCACTAATTTGTACCGACGGGAAATAGATTGTGTGAAAGTACACGTTGTCCTTTCCCATGAACTGGTAGAGATGAACGTTCTTGGGGTTGAACCACCATTGCTTCCACTCAGGTGTAAGATTCGCGGTGATGCTAACATAACCTATACAAGCTTCGAACTAGACACAATTAAGCCGTGCGTTACCATGATGAAATGACATGAACCAACCCAGACATCTACAAAGAAGTCGTTAAACTGCGTAAATGGGCAGGTGAAAGCCACTTACAGAGGACCTTTCCCTTCATGTCCTGATCAGGGTCGTCATCCTCGATGGGAACGGGGACCCCCCACTTGAGATCTCGAGTGACAGGACTTGGGTGCAGACCGCCCTTGAGCCGCGCGTCGATGAGGATACCTTCGCTGTTGATTATCGAATTCGGTGACCATTTCCCCTTCTTCCACGATTCTTTGATCCACTTTTCCGTTTGCGGCTGAATCTTGTCGAGGCGTACGTACATGTGTGCAGAGACACGGGTCACGACTTTGTGTGTCTTGTCGAGGAGACAGCGAGGGTTGATGAGCTCCACGGCGTCGAGCGTCCGCCCACAAGTATCACACTGATCACCACGCGCATCCTTGGGGCTGGTCAGCTGCGAGGTAGAGATCGTGTATAAAGCGCCTCACGTTTGAATTGCAATGTGGGCAAATGCCTTCTACGAAGCGGTCTGCGAGAAATCTGTTTACCGTTGACACCGCGACGTCGTCAGGTTGTGCGAATGCTTACTTCTGGTCATCTTCACAATAGGTTTGTTCTTTCTCTTGTCGCAACAGATTCCCACGTTTTCTGATATTCACGTAGATCTCTTGGCTAATCCTGGTCCTCCAATCAGCGAAAAAAGACAGCGTCCGCAAGTCTAGCGTACTCTGTGTGCAGAGGTGTGGATGTGCGCCCAAAATAGTCGAATCTATGGAAGAGGAAGATCAGGAATTCATCCAAAAAGACCTTGAAAATGAGGTTGGTACCCAATGTCAAACCACTCGTAAGTTTCGCTATGGAGCTTATAATATTTATCACATAATTCCTTGGGAGAAATTCCTTCCTTCAGAGCTCGGGTTTCTGTGGCTGTTCCATATTCGTCCGTCCCGCATATATAAAGAGTTCTCCGGTTTCGGGTGCCTTCAGAGTCTTCACTTCAGGTGTCCATCCGAATCAAAGTATTACTCACGAGAATATCTATGGCAAGAACACTCAGGACGACACAGCAGTCGACAAGATAGTGCTTACCGGCTGTATACATCGGCACTGAGGGTGCTTCCGATGATGTTACCTTTGGAATGGTCAGTTGGCGCCACTCAGACCGAGTGTTCGAACGATACCGAGATGGGGGACGTTATTGCAATAGGGAAGAGCAGATGTGATGAGAACGTTTTGCTCCCCATCTTTCGGTAACCTGAAGACATGACAATTAGCCTTTGAGATAAGCAGGAAGCAACGAGACCGTACGCTACTTGACCAGGCTCTGGCACAGATCTCAGCAAGCCATCCGAGGACCTAATTTTCTGAGACATGAAAGAGCGAAAGATAAGCGAATAAGCTGACTCGAGTCAGGGCCAGTTGGCCAATCATGATCTGTCCGGGTCTCGTGCCCGCCTTGTACCGCACCACCACCGAATGAACGTGAGGCCGCCCATACCCATGCTTCAGCGCCAACTCAATGTCATTCTTTCGCGATTTCGGTAAGCGACCCCACTAATTATGTACGGACCTCCGTTCACCATGACAGATCTTCTCACACTCCCGAGAGCCCACTGGTGTCCTCCGCAAGCCCAGAGTTCACAGTGAGCGCATATCTATTGGTCGCGGACGGGGGAGTACTGAGGAATTTTCCAGCTTCGTGCCGTCGTACTTGGCTTGTTCATTGGTTGCCTGCTTTGCTTCACAAACCTATACTTCGGGTTACAGACGGGATGGATCAGCATGTACGGAGCAACTCTTCATCCTCACATCTGGTCGTTTTACGCATTTTCACAGGATGTCTCTCCAGTCAGCCATTATTGGCTTCTTGATATGCAAACTCCTAGCTGTCTCCATCACCCCCCAAGAAAATGTGGTGATTCAAACGACAGCAGTTGCGACGGGGACTGTACGTGTATTCAAACGTGTAAGCAACGTCGAATTGCCTGAGTTCGTTCTTTCTAGATGCCGCTTGCCGCAGGTTTTGTTGGCATTATCCCCGCACTGAGCTTGCTTGATGAACAGAAAGACGGATCTCCTCCCATCACCCTGACGTGGACCTCCGCAGTAAGCTGGTCCTGTGCCGTCGCTTACTTTGGGCAAGTATTTCCGTCCTACCCTCGACAGTAAATTGATGGCCTCTCAGCGTCTTCATGTCACCTCCTATAAGGAAGAAAGTGGTACGTTGGCGACCAAATATTGCGAAATAGCGAACTTGCTCAAAGAAGGCAGATTGTCGATGAGCAACTCGCGTTCCCTTCGGGAACTGCAACCGCCCAAGTAATTTCGGTGCTACACAAAATACCCTCAGCCAACTCCGGACTACGATCACGACGCGGATACAGCCCTCTCAACCTCCAAGATGAAGAACCACCTTCCTTACCAGACTCCTTGGATGATGATCAGGACCCTGAAATAGAAGAAAGCGAAGTTGTGCAACATGAAGGCTGGGCCGCCCTAACATGGAGCTTTCTAACTTCTGGTGCACTCACTGTATTTTGTCCCAGTGCACTCTTTTGCCAACGCTGAGCTTGGAATTTGTCTAGTTGGCTGCCTACTTCTTCCCTGTGATATTCGCTATTCCTTTATTCGGAGAATATCTGGCTCAACAGTGGCTCTGGACCTTCACCCCGAGCTTGTCATACGTGGGACAAGGTATGTTCAATCCTGGAGCTCTGTCGAGTTCCTTGAGGCTTATTTACGCAGGCATTATCATGGGATTTCCGACAACATTGAGCATGAACCTTGTGAATATGACCTTTCGAGGAAAGCTGTGATTGATCGACTGATGTTTCCAATAGGGTATGCTAGTGGGATGGGGAATTCTATCGCCACTCTCCAAGCACTATAATTGGGCTCCAGGACCCGTCAGTGACATGACTATTGGTGCCCGGGGCTGGATTCTTTGGACTTCTCTGGCGATAATGTCTTCTGACAGTTTGGTTGCTCTGATACCCATTGCTTGGGAATATGTCAGCAAGCTCATTGAAAAGCACGACGTCGATGAACACAGATCGGATCATGACCTCGATGACGAAACGGATGATAGGCTTGTACCGACACGATGGGTGCTTTGGGGCATTGCCTGCAGCACGGTTACCGGCATTCTCGTTGTTTGGCTGGTCTTCGGAGGGGAAGGTATCAAACCTTGGGCGACAGCGATTTCATTTATTTTGGGATCGCTACTGAGCATCCTAGGGTAAGTCGCATATCACATTCTCTTTGAGTAGGCTCTCATTTCCTCGAAGGGTCCGTGCTCTTGGAGAAACGGACCTCAATCCTGTCAGCGGTCTGGGGAAAATCAGCCAATTGATATTTGCGGTCCTTCAGCCTAGAAACGTCGTAGCCAATATCATTGCTGGTGGCGTGGCCGAAGCTGGTGCACAGCAGTGAGTGTGCGACCCGTTCTCACGAGTACAAGCACGGAAAGTGGCTGAGAAACGCTTCCACCACAGGGCAGGGGACCTTATGCAAGATTTGAAGACTGGTCACCTCGTGCGGGCTTCTCCAAGAGCGCAGTTCTACGGACAACTCATTGGATCAACTCTTTCTATCCCAGTCACAGTGACTGCCTTCACACTCTACAGCAGGGCGTACCAAATCCCTGGTCCCACCTTCCCCGCTCCTACCGCCTACGTCTGGCTCAGTCTCGCGCGATTACTCCGTGAGTTTCTGGCAGTGTTGCCTGTGTCCACTCCATTGACTACGTAAACAGGTGACGGCAGCCTTCCCGACAAATGTGCTGTTTTCATGGTCTCCTTTGCCATCGTCTTCGCCTTGATTTCTGCATTTAAGACGCACGCCTCCAGACGCGGATTTTGGTACGCCAAGTGGATACCCTCCGGAGTGGCCTTTGCTATCGGATTTCTCAACACACCGTCCTTCTCGCTCGCACGTCTAGTTGGAGGTGTCATTGAACACATTTACCACACCAGAATCGCCTCGAAAGGCAAGTCTGGCGACATACGGCTCATCATCGTCGCCAGTGGCTTTGTATTGGGCGAAGGTGTGATGAGCATTATGTTGTTGGTACTACGAACATTTGGCGTCGGCGTAGTGAGTTGTTGGGGGTGCAGCTCCGGGATGTGCGGAGGGTGTCCAGCCTGAGTACTAGTACTAGTTAACGCGACGTGTGAATATTGTCACTTGCATTGCTACACATACAACTCGAATACAGTATGACCATTCGATGAGATTGTCTTCTGTCCACGTCACCCTCTCCCTGTCAACGTGGCTAAACACAGCATAGGACTGGCAAGTCATCAAACAAGGGTCACAACAGTTTTGTTATATTAGGTTTGTCGCTTACCCATTGTTACTCCCCAAAGGCTTGAACATTTTGGTGTAGCAGGCCTGTAAACTGTTAAAACTTTCCCATGTCCCGCATCAAACTCGCAGACATATCTGCCTTGACGCTCTACCAGGGCGAACTTACATCGTCTAGACGTGGACAACCTATTCCCCAGCTCGTGTGCAAGGGCAAGCCATGCAAACTATTCACTCCTGATGTGGTCCGGTGTGTCAACCTTGGAGGGGAAGGTACGGATGTCGACTGGAAGGTATGTTCTTTACCATGTACATCATTCTCCGTCCCGTCTTCATGGCGCTATGTAAAGTGTGAAACGGATCTTCCTGAGTCTCTCCGATTGGGACGTGTCCAGGTGTCGTGCGAGGGGTGGTCAGGTCCGGGGGACTCGTATGTCCTGAAGGGTACGCGAATACAATCGCGTGCATGGTTTCCTCGTCCACATTCAGATGTCCGGTTTTTAGGATCTTGCTCTTTAGAGTACCGCCTCCAAGAAGTGCCAAATGCTTATCGACCGGCCTCCCATTCACACTCATCAAAAGGATCGTTTACTAGTACGTCGTCTGATGTCGTTCTGGTTGAAAATGTTGACAACGCTAACCAATGCAACAGCGGAGGCACTCATGGGCTATTTGTTCAATGCGCTGTTTATCGGAGTCCTAGCTTTCATACTCTACAAGCTCCTACGCCCGTGCTTCGAGGGGCGTCACAGGGTCTCGCCTCCACGAGCGCCCCGTCCTGGCCTTTCGTCCAATCACGGCTGGTTCCCCCGGGGTCACGACGATCCTCGCCGCCCGCCGCCGCCTCCCTATTCGAAATTTCCCCCAAGCACAGATAGCGCGACGGGGTCCCAGGTGCGGGGCGACCAAGATCGCTTCGGCTTCTGGAGCGGCGCGGCACTTGGCAGCCTGGGGACTTATCTAATGACCCGCCAAGGTTCAGCCGCAGAGCCGCAGCCAAGGAGGTATGATTGGGAAAACGAGCGTTACGCCAGGCCTGGTCCGGTCCCGGTGCCGCGGGCAAGTGGCTCGTCCTCGCGACAGCAGTCATGGGAAGGACCATCGAACCTCGGGTCCATGAGGAGAAGTACAGGATACGGTAGCTCGACTGTTCGATAATGAGCAGCCTGGAAGACTCGGCACGTGTCGAACAGTTTTAACGTGGTTAACCGAACGTGTCAACCGGTTGGACCTCTCATTGGATCTCCAACCGGCTTGTTTTCTTGTATACATTGTACTTACAGGTTTTTAGCAACACGCCTATTCTGCTTCCGCAGTGCGCCGAAGCCCGACACCCATATCTTGGTGGTTCTGTATCGCGATGTCATCCTCACCACCGCTCTCACTCCCACATACAGTAGTTCATGACAAAATCAAATTTAAGCTTTGTTTTCTTAGCTTCGCGCTGCAAGCCAGGAGCATCCCTCTGTGACCCTGATTTTTATTAGAAGGCCTCGAAACGTGTTCGTTTCTTGCAAGTCTGGGGTTCAGCATCTGAAATAAGGGACAAGTCGATGATGCATCTTATCTGGACAGCGGACGGCACTGACTCCGACCAGCCACCTAACTCCATCCAAAGTGCAGGAGTTAGCCAAGGCCCTACACACAGCCAAAGAGCCCCCAGTCTGGTGCCCATACTACATATCACATCCCCACGTTCCATTCAATCCTTCACGTAAGACGGCAAGCCAACCTAGGGACGCATTGGGAGGCATGCTGCATTTCGGTTCTGAACCCCAAGATCAACCTTGATGAGATTTTTTTTTAAAAAAAATCTCCCCGTGCCGATAACTGGCAACGCGCAGATACCCCGTGACACCCTTGTTCTGCGTCTCCATGGGGGTGATAGTCCCCATCTCCGCCATCTTCCCCAGTCACCTCCATTCCAGCCGCAGCAGCGGCGCTTGTTTCACAAGTGGATGGCTGTGTCATCGAGCAAGCGACGTGCGCCACATGCGTGAACACACGTGCACACGGTGGGGCCACGCACACGCCGCCCAGCAATGCTGGTCACGATGGGTAACTACGCGTCCGGCGGACACCGAGCCCACCCTCTCCATGTGACAAAACCGCAGTAAACGCATCGTCGCAATTAATGCGCATAATGCCTCGAACTCCTCTTATCTCCTTTCTGCGTCGTACCCGGGAGTGCCCGGTCACTTGTCGTGCGCCTGCAACGCCAAGCATATTAAAGAACGTAGCCAACTCCGCAAGGACTTAATGTGCGAAAGCTTTTCGATATGTTACTTGTTGTATCGACCGTTTCGTGCACGCACTTGTGACCCCTTCGGTACAAAGAGTCGGTCAACACTAAGATTAAGTGACATCTTGTTTGACGCGGTGGGACGAAAATGAGACTGAATAAGATGATTGAATGAATGCGGATGGTTGTATTGGCTCGGTAACTATACTGTACAGCAATATATCAGATACTAACTCGTGGGTACCTGTCCGTTCTAGGATATGAATCTGCTAATAGTGTTTGAATTGCATAGAGAAGGTGTGTGATGAGGAACCATAACGCTGAAGAAATAAATAAGTCCATAGATTTATTTTGGCCAGACGGCGCTTTATGTTGCCAGACAGGACTCAGGGTGCGACTATACCACATCGTCACTCGAACCGGGACAAAAGCAGGATGGCGTGGTCTCACTCCCCCTGGTGCTAATATCGTCGCGGGAAGCCACATGCGAGCGTGTTTGTGTGCGCACGCGGTCTCCAATGTGCTTAACCACGCGTGAGCGCCCGCGTTCAAAGTCGGCCACTAGCACACGACGGCGTCCCACGGTAACAGTGGCGGGCGCCTTGCCCTTCCTGACGCGCCGATGCTCAGGGTCGTACGAAGAACGTTGCAGTGAATGCCACAAGCACAAGCGCAGCTGCTAGTGCAAAGACTGCCTCCGGAAAACGGGCGACGGTACCCGAGTAAACGAAGCCAAATATCAACGGCTGCAACCCAACATATAGTGATCAGAGCACAGCATAAGGGTGGTAAAGGTTGGGCTTACCGCGAGAATTGCTTGCCCAAGGGCAGCAAGCGTGCTCAAGCCGCTGAAGAGTGCGCCAATTTCTGAGTTGCCTTGCGACGAGCGTTGGAGAATGCAGATGGCGAGGCTCTGGAGTGCTGGGGTTGTACCGCTAGCGAGGGCGGAAATAGAGGTGATCCCGGCGAACACGAGAGAAGACGAGGAGAGGTGTAGCGCAACGAGGGTGTGCGATATCATGTCAAGGAGAAGCGAGCCCCGCGCGACATAAAGATCAAAGGCAATGGAATGAGCGAGATGTGTAGGTGCAGTGTTTGATGGGAATTGTGGAAGTGGAAGGCGCCGGAGGTGATGGTTTGAAGCAGGAGATAATGACTTGTGGGGCCGAGTTAGTCGGACACAGGGTAGGTTGGGATTGAAAATACGTACAGGGCATCAGTATAAGGGTGTGGAGCGCTCGCACGTTGGAGACAAAGCTGATGTAGTAACCCAACTAGTGCAAAGTTAATGGGGTTCTGATTTGCAGCTGTCGGGGCGCTCATACCTGTTCTGCACCCCAGCCAAACACGTGTTCTGCATACAGATACTTGACTTGGAACACGCCCTATTGGTCGGGTATTAGTTTCTAGGTTCAACGACACCCAAAAGCACGCACACTGGCGAGCAAGAGTGCAAACATGGCAATAGCAAGCCACGACATGCTCCAGTCTTTCTGCATACGTCCGTTCACCACGCGCTTCCGTGGCGCGAAAATGGCGAATGGACCGAGTAGTCGCTTCTTGAGACTCGGCTTCTTCTGGGCGGATGAACTGGGGATGTCTCCCTTCTGCACTGCGCGCAGCTTAGCTTTGTCTAACGACTCGGGAATCACGAGGAGAGTCAGGATAGCATTTATTGCGCCGCACAGAACGGCGACCCAGAATACCGCCGTAACGCTTTGTACATTGCTGCGCCGCTGGCCAAAAGACTGGGCGTGAACCAAGGGGTGGCGGATGAGAAACGCGCCGATGGTTGGTACCAAGCGCAAATCCTACGTAGGACACGCCAGCGAAACCGCGAAAATATGTGAGCGCGTGAGCCGTCGGAGGTACAGTCGGAGATGTAGGCTGCGATTGCGGCATGAAGGGTTGATTGGCCACCCAGAAGCCCTTCTATGACGGGTGCAAGGAAGAGGAACTTGTGACTGTGACGCGAAAATGGTGAAGGTGTTGATACCAACACGAATGCGAGGTCACTATGAAAGAAGGTGAGAACCCGGAAGGGTGGTGCACAAAGGAGGTGTATACGTGAAGAGGGTGCCAAGGGTGGCAGCAGCCAGGACCTTGGTCCGCCCATGCTTCTGGCCGTAGTGGCCCCACCAGGCAGTGGTGCACACGCTAAGTATACCCATGGTTGTGGCCACGATGGTCTGCAGACGGGCGGCACGCGCCTGTACCTCGGGGTCGGAGAAGCACCGCTCGGACAGCACCTGCCGCGGGTCCTCGGAATTGGTGTGTTCTGGAGAGTGGGAGAAATGCGGGAAATGAACGGGAATGGGTGTGACAGTGGCGTGCTCTAAAAGTGGAACATAGGCCGACGAAAGTAGAGGGGGGAGTATATAGTCGGAGTGATCGTGAGGCTGCTTTCCATACGCGGCATTGCAAGCTAGTTGAGTATAGACCTGGACGCGCGGCGCGGTGGTCATGCCATGCTGACGATGAAATATCAGATTCGGTCAGAAGCCAGATAGGATCGCGCCTATGTACCACGAGCGCAGAAGTCAAGGCGAATGGGACAATCCTGGCGACAAGAACCATGTTTAAGGACGCGCAGTGCGATTTGGAGAATAGGCATACCATAATGGTCTAGGACGGTAGAATGGCTTCTTGACAGGAGGATCGACAGGAAGGAGAGGATCCGTTTCTGAGGGCTGCGGACATGGGTCCATAGTATTATGTTGGGGTATATGCGAGTGGAAATCAAAGAGAGAGGGGGTATTGGTTGTGAAGACGACAGTGTCGAGGAATATCGGTTGCAGGGCGTCTAGCTCTGGGGAGTGAGCGCTGTTCTTATACATGCCGGCGGAAGGAAAAGGGGGGGGAAAGAGGAGGGGCAACGTGGTTTACGGGAGGCAAGGCTGCGAAGATGGTGATGCGATGGCGTGTTTCAACTTGCAACGCTAGGTTAATGATAGAAATTCTAGAGTAAGGTGAATCCGCCCTTTCCCCTTCGGGATGATGAACTCTAACTTTCACGGACCCAGAACCGCGAGCCTCAGGCCACAACGGACACACGAACACAGCGAAGACAAAACCATCGAGGACAAGAGTGAGACGCAGGTGGGAGCAATTGTGGTGCCTTGATTACATAACCAAGGACGTCAGTCAGATCGATTCGAATCGCGACCGACTGCTGTGTCGTCTGTGACTGGGCGAGCAAGAGCATGTTTATGTTTCTTGTTCTCCTCGACGTCTCTCCCTTTCTCCATCTCCGTTTCCGTTTCCGAACCCTCTCCTCCTCGCGATGGACTTGAACCCTCCCAGTCCATCAAATCACAACGCAGTTGCCGGTCCTTCTTCCATTCCTCTAAATTCTTCCCTTTTTCTCCTTCCGCCAGGTCCGTATCCTTTCTTCTCAGCTTGATCACTTTCCACTTTTCCATGTTCTCTCTCATCTTTCCCTCAGACTCTCCTCGCCCTCCTCAACTCCTTGACAGCACACAAGACCTCATCTCAAGATTCCACCTTCTCTCCGCCTATGACAAATTTGTCCGTCCTTTCATTGCTCAAGAGCACGACCCCAACACCGCCCACCTCCCAACAACGCCCGCCGCTGCGCCCTCGTCCGACAAGGGCAAGGGCAAGGAACGTGATCCCGGAACTCCTACAATTGCATCTGCTGCAACCCCAGGAACACATCATGATCCAGACGACGATGAGGGGAGGGATGGAAAGAAAAAGAAAAACACGTATAGACACCTCATCAAGGGCGTGCCAGGTACTTTAACAATCCTTTCTTCCTCCCAAGATTTTATCCCCCACTCCCGTTGAACTTTTTCTGTTCAGGCAAACACTCCATAAAGAAGGATGATTTCTTAACTACCATAATTCAAGTTCCCCCAAAGCAGCACATTCCAATAACACCATTCGATTCCCGTACCCAGTCTGAAGCATTCGCCGTCTCTTTGGAGGGTCTTAAAGGGGTGCGTTAACTATGTTTTGTTTGGTTCATCGCCCAGTAGATTGACCATTTTTCCCAACGATGACCCAGTGGAATATCCATGCCCTCGTACCTGAGTCCACACAAGCACGTGAGGACCGGAAGAAGCGGGTGTGTGCCAGGGTTGCGGATCATCCCCGACGTATCAATTAACACATCTCCCCACGTTTGCAGAAAGAACTCAAAAAGTTGGCAAAAGCTCAGGGCTCCGCTCTCCCGCTCTTGGCCGGCACACCATTACCCTCCACTCCTGCTGCTGCACCAACACCAACACAATCATATCCTCAGCCACCACGCACGAGCACTCCCGTGCCACTTCCCCGTGGTGTCAAACGCGAACTTGACGATAGCTCTGTCGCACAGCCCAACACGCAGGGCCCTGGCGCTACCGCAGTTAATGGCGGCGGCGGCGTAACGCCGACATCAGTCCAAAGACCTGGAGCTGCAAAGGCAGGTGTACCTGGCGCACGACCGCGGCCGGTGAAAAAGCAGCGCGTAGTGAGTGACGTTTTCACCTTTACGCCAAATCGCGAGAGTCCGCGGGAACGGATCATCCCCGTTCACCCACTCTCGCACATGATCATTTTCGGTTGCTATGGCTTGCGATCGTCGTGCTCCCTCCCTGCAGTTAGCTTGTTGTTCGGACCTAGTGTCGCTGACCCCTCTTTCCCGTGGCCCATCAGGACGTGCAAGGCCAAGCGAGAGAAATACACCCACTTCCGCCAATGCAGCAGCCTACTCCACAGGGCGTGTGATTTCGCGCTGCCTGAGGCTCTCTCCTTCCCCTTCTCCTTCAAATGGCGCTCCTCGGTACACCACCTGTCGTTGGAGCGTGAACAGGTCGCTTCGTGACACGAAGTGTATAGTTACCCTGATCCTGGGCGACATTATTACGGCGCTACCCCCTCTTGCACGGAATCCGGTTCATGCGCCTTCCAGTCGGCGGGGACAATCGGATTTCTAACAACTGTCCAGCGCCCAATGCCAATCTTTATACACACCCCAAAGGCACACTCACACGTCACGTTTCTCTTACCTCCTCACCCGTTACGAACTGTCCGCCGAATATGCACCACATGTAATCAGTTGCATGCCCGAAACCTTCCTTCCCCGTCATTTTCGACCCCGTCGTTCCGATACTAGTAAATACGACGCACACACCTCACGCCTATCTTATATTCTACTCTCGAGCAACTTACTGAAAAGAATCCTTTTTAAAAACAAAGTCTACATTCAAGCTTGGCCAGGATGGTCCGACTGGAGATATCAACGTTCCCTGCGAACAGAGTAAGCAAGATGACCCGTTCTTTAAGTTCTGGTGTGTTGGCATTTTCCTGATTATGTTGCATACGAGAGATGCCCAATTGATCGGTTTTTGAAATGATCGCCACCATCACGAGTTCCACGTCGATGGCTCGCTGATTTATTAACGTTCATCGGCGAGCGAGCGATGAGGATGCGTCCGAACACTCGGGCCCGGGCTCACATTGGACCCTGATGAATCGATTAAGCTCGCGTTTTGTTCCCCCCCGTAGCCCATAATGTTCACCCAGTCGTCGTATGTGTGCGCGTGTGTTGCTGCGCCCATGTGCGAGGCCTTATTTTCTTCCCACACTGCCTGTATCATACACAGCCAGGCGAAAATGTACTGCACGGCGCTGGGGATGTGCGCCCAAATCTCGCGCCAATGGCAGCGGACTCGAATCGATTCGACTCAAAATTTCAGCAACTAGGGTGTGTATTACGTACAAACCAAAGCGACTGGTCCGGAGTTCGTTCCGGCTCGTCTCCCCATGGAGAGACCCGTGGCCATTCGGAACCCGTCGGTCGGTCGACATCGACACACTGAGCGCCTATGCATCCGCCCGCTGCCGGCCGTGAACTTCACGCGATAAACTCTTCCCACACCGCGTTGTAGCGCTACCATAGCGCGGTCTCGCTTTCGCTTCAATGTCTGGGAGTGGCTCTGTCTCGGCTGCGGCGAGGGTACATGTGATCAAATCAGATCCGTCTGAAGAGGGCGGATCGCATTCTCATGCACAAGGCAAGGGGAAGGGAAAGGGAAAAGGGAAAGGAAAGGTGAAGGCGAGTGCTTGGGTTTCTCCACCGACGATTGTGGGGATCACACGTCATTTTATAGTTTGAAAATGGACAAAGTCGCCAAAACCATCAGTCCCAAGGCCAGGGGTCCAGGGCCGGCCCTTCTCAAAACAAACGGGGTCGCGGTGGGCATGTCCACGCAGGCCAGAAGCGCGATGCAACGACTACGAACGAGACTGCAGATGATATCGATCACGCGCGGTCGAACAAGCGACACAAGAGCGAAAAACGATCAGGTCCTCGGGTGACAGTGCAGCCTCACCCGGACTTCTGGCATCCCGATGGCTCTGTCGTCGTCGAGGCCGAGAACACAAAGTTCAAACTACATCAATCGATGCTGAAGAAAAACTCTGCCTACTTCGCCTCTTTGTTTCAAAAGAAAGGAATGCCCTCGCAGGGTGGGCGTGCATACCTCGAAGTCGAGGCCGACGAACGAAGTCCGAACGCGCACATTCCCGTCTATCGCATCAGCGAAACGACGGCAGACGACTTTGCGGCGCTGCTGACCGTGATCGAAGAGCCCATGTACGTATCTGTGCTTTTTTCCCGCCAAAAAAGGATTATGCTTACTTTGGGAGTGTGGACACTAGGAAGTACACAGACGATGCTCCCCCGATGCCCATATTGGCCGGCGTGCTGCGCGCAGGGCGCGCATTGTCGTTCGACGCGCAACTCAAGTGGGCCGAACGCGTCTTTGAACGCATGTGGCCGTCCACCCTGGACGCGCTCACGGACGAGGTCATTCCGCACGCGTCCGCCGCTCTCGCGCTCGCTCGCTCGCACGGGATACACAGCGTACGCAAACGCGCGAGCTACGAACTGCTGCGTATGCCCGGGTTCGGGCAGAACAGCACAGATTCGGGTGTCCTTCCTCACGCGGATCTGCTGCGATTACTGCACGCGCGCGAGCAGCTTTGCCTTTCCTGGGCTGAGGCGGCCGGAAAGGCGCCGACCGAGTCTCCTTGTCTGCGCAACACGGAGAGCGATCGCGGTTCTTGTGCTGTGACGAGTGGGGATCGCGTGCACTCCCGCTGGGCCGAGTTGGTGCACGCGAGCGGGGTGTTTGCGCAGAGGATGATCGATCCGTTGATGGGCCTGCAAGACCTCGTTGATATACCGTGGAAGGACGAGGGCTTCTGTAGGAAGTGCGTGGCGGCAAGGGCGAATGAGTGGGCGGACTTGAGGAGGAAATTAGTGGAACAATCTGGATGTTTGGCTGGAGCTAGCTACCGAGTAGGATGAGAGGTGCGTACCAACACATACGATTCATGGCACACGTTCTCATTCTATTTCCCAGCTACATCGAATGCGGGTGACATAAAATTATCTATGGGGCTGGACTAGTAACGCTTCCTGCGAGGCTGGGGGGCACTTGCCTGCTGCCTTCCGATGTTCAATAGGTCGCGACGTCGGCTATGGTGCAGCACAATTCATAAGACTCCAATGAATAGTGGGCCCCACTCGTGGGATAAACATCCCTTCTTTCCCGTCTTCTAGAAGATCTGAGCTGCAGGGTGTCGTATGGGTGAAAGTGACTCGGATGTATCGATCCCCATAGCGTCTCCAAGTCTACGTTACATTCTTGTCACGATTCCAAAGCAACACCTCATGTGTTATGCACTCTACGCGCGTGAACTTGAATTGAGGACCTGTGGATGGGGCCTTATAGGCGCTCGGGATTTGCCAGGTGCACTGGTCTTTCCGCTGGGCACTGGCAGTGCGCGGTTCCATCCATGAACGTACAGCCCATTCACTTTCTCGTACATCCCATTATTTTATCTTTCTCCCTCTCATCTCCAACCCAAATATTTGTCGACCTTATCCCCTAGACTCACCCCTACTTTAAAGCAGCAACCTCCGTAATATATCCCTCATGTCAGCACAAGATGGTTCGGCATTAGAGGCAGAAGGCACCGTACATGGCTTTGTGCAGGCATTTTCCATGATCATTGTCTCCGAGATTGGCGACAAGACCTTCCTCATTGCTGCCATTCTGGCAATGCGACACCCCCGACTCCTCGTTTTCGCTGGCGCGCTTGGCTCGCTGGTAGTCATGTCCATCCTTTCTGCAGCAATGGGCCATATCCTCCCAGCGCTCGTCCCGAAGCGGTGGACCCAGCTTGCGGCCGGCGTGCTCTTTCTCATCTTCGGGGTCAAGTTATTCCTCGAAGGCAAAGACATGCCTAGCGGTAATGAAAAGGTCCTCGAGGAGATGCGAGAAGCAGAGGAGGAAATAAACGAAGACGTTGCCGGACACGACGGCACCGGGCGGGTGTCGGCCAACGGCGACGTGATTCCACTCGAGGAGATCGAGGCAGGTGGTCCTGGGAACGGCCACGCGCGAGGGGAGAAACCAAAATCACCTTCTTCTCCCCTGAAGGGTATGTTCGAAGGCACCCGAAACCTATGCAATTTCCTCCTCGGACCGGTTTTCGTTCAGGGGTTCGTGCTCACATTCTTGGGCGAGTGGGGCGACCGGAGTCAAATCGCCACGATTATGCTGGCCGCTGCCCACGTACGTCCGTCTGAGACACATTCATTTGCGTACGCTAAACGTCCGCAGAACGTATATGTTGTTGCACTTGGAACGATCATCGGTCATACGTGTTGCACTGCACTCGCCGTCATTTCCGGCCGCTATATCTCCACGAAAATCTCAGCAAAACATGGTATGCTTCCCTTACGCCCTGCGCCACATTACTCAACCCCCCCATTCCTACAGTCACGTTAGGCGGAGCAGCGTTATTCCTCTGTTTTGGCATCGTCTATCTCTATGAGGCCAGCCAGACAGCAGTCCGACTTTGACCCACATGAGCACATACTCAAGGGTTAGAGGATGCAAAAGCAAACCCATTTTTGCATACTTTAGATTTACGTCGCGTCACCTCATCTCTTGTGCTCTTGTGTCGGAATTAGACTTCCATCGAGCAGGCGCGGGTCTTGGGTCCGATCTAATTCCATTCTTACGACGCTCAGGAGCAATACGACGCGGACCGCGGACGTGGCGTCATAGTTTCATTACTCGCTCCAAACATCCTCATTTGAAAACCACAGCCAACTACGACGCAAACTGCTGTCCCAGCGCAGACCCAGCCCTTTGACGATGCCACTTTCACTGGTGAGGAGAAGCCGAAGATTAAACCACAGGCGTCGGACACCTCAGCAGAGGCCTGTCGCTCGTGAAGAATGCTGCCACCCGATTCCCATGAGTGCCGTCCAAGAGTGCATTTATTTGCCGGAAAAATCGATTCTAACGGGGCACAACAGTTAAATTTAATTGAGTGGTGTTCGCGAAGACGAGCGCAGTATCTGTGTGGGCACCAAGGGAAGGAAGGTTGATGCGTACTGTTAGGGGGTGGACTGCGTCGGCAATTTCCGATTAGCATCATAGCACACTTCGCCAAAATGGCCTGAGGCAATAGTTATTCCTGTTCATTCTCGTTCCGCTCCGCCCCATTCCACGCGAGACAGCGCGATACCCTGCTTTCCTCGGACAGGTCCGGCATGGCGAGCGTGCAACCTGTCCAAGCTGTTGCCGAACGCCCCGACATCCACAAATCTTGCAAAGCGCTCGAGGTCGTCGTTAACCTCTTGGATGATTACAGCGAAGCCGCCCGCGCTATCGTAACCTTGCACAAGAAGCTCGCCAAAGCTTTGAGGGACGTTGCCACTGTGAAACCAACGGGAGAGATTCCTGGTGTGTTCTTATCAAGTCTGTAGGGTTGCCGTAAATTGAATCCGGTGTGTGAGGCAACGCGTTCAATTCTAGCGCCAATATCTTCGACGTTCTTTCGGACATAGATGCCAGGTTCTCCAAGTTCGCAGACAAGCAGTGCGATGATATCAGTGCGGAAGTGAAGAAATGGTTCAAAAAGCTTGCGGTCTGCCTCGAATCGGTTGCTCGTGGCTTTCTGGGGAGCTGATTCCAGTGTTCTCCAGAAAGAAGAGAAATTGCATGACGAAAAGATTGCCAATGCCAATATGAAGATCAAACAAGCAGGCGCGTCTATGTACCTCGAGCATGGTCCTTTGTACTCTAAACGATAGTTTTAGGCCAAGTATACGAAAAGAAAGCCAAGAAAAACGCCGTCGATGTCGCAGAAGAACACAATCGCTACATAAACCTACTGAATACCCTAGGTCCTGAGATATCCCAAATGAAGTAGTGCGTACGAGTGCACTACTTTCTCTCTCTCAGGTGGCTGACCCCGTCTAGCAACCACGCTCTTTCCGTCAGCCAGAAGAACGCTGTTGTGACATTCCAGGTCGCAGCGACACTGTCTCGGGTTGCCGAAGCGGAATGGCTCCGTTCCGCTGAACGCATCCGACGGTTCTCTCCACTCATCGGACAACTCGGCGAATGGAAAGCCCTTTGTGAAGGCGGGTGGACTGGCCCTATCCCGGGAGACTTGCCGGACGTAGATCAGTCTCCAGATGCCCCACGGGCAGCGCAGGACGCTGTTCCCAACGACGCAGAACTTGGTTGGTCCTCAGGCACTTCCCTGACTAGTCGTCGCTAAACCTTGTGAATATCTAGGTGTGTCTCCTGCCTCTCCGCGGCCCGTGCCAACACCGGGTTCTTTGAGGGCCGTGCCCCTGAAACCGCCTCCTACTGTTTATGATGACGGCAGCGTTCGCTCGATCGCTTCTCTTGGTTCTTTCCCAGAACCCCCAAATCATTTCCCGATACCCCCCCTCACTGGTAGCTTCTCGTCTAACTCGGCGACTAACTCTCCAACCATCCAACATGGCAACCCACTTGGTGATGGAACGTTGGAAATTCGGACATCCTCAGATGTGTCTGGGTCCAGCTCGGAACCACCTTCTATCTTACCCCGAGTCACAGAGTCTCCACTGGAAGAAATCCCCTCGGCACCAGTCCCAACAGATGGACCGTTGCCTCCAGGCTCGTCCCAGGGTCACCTTGCACCACCTCTCACACCGGCCGCAAACGGGAAGAGCGCGACTTTTACCGCCACCGATGGACATAGAACGAATGTTGATGATGCTACTGACGCGCCACCGCACCCGGCCCCAAATCCAGCACCCCTGCAAGATCCGCTCCCGGCTTCTGTGCAACCGCTGTCCAACTCCAGTCCCCGTTTCTGCCCAATCGCGTCAGCAACAAGATCCTGCTCCTTCCATCGATTCACGTTCCAGTTCCGTGACTGGATTCAGTAACACATTCAGGAGAGGGGATTACCTAGACGACCGAGAGTTCGGCGTGGACAATTCTACAGAAACTACACCATTGAAGGCGAAGACGCTGGATTCTCCACAGAGTCGGATCGAAAGAAGCGACACTTCGAGGAGCAATGGGAATATGGTTGCTGCGATTCGCGACAGATATACTCGCGCCGTGCGTGATTATTTCTAACGCTTAGGGATGTTCACTCATATCTGTTCAGACTGGGCCGGCATCGCCACCGCCTCGAGATATCCCTCGACTTCCGCTCAGTGTTGCTACCATTGCAACGAAGTACCAATCCGAGAGCAGTAACGAATCGACTGGACGGCAATCTCGGTCCCCTACCAATGACCCGCCACATCGTTCTCGTGACCCAGGGCCGGCCTCCCCTCTTCTGCAGCAAGCGCAGCAGTTCCCATCAGTTACGCCCGGTCGAACGGAATTTCCGACAGACGATCTATCGCGTAGACGTCAGCGCATTGAGGAACTGGAAGAACTCGAACGTCGCGAACACGCTCTAGAGCTGCGGGCGCGTGAGCGTGAGTTCAGTGCGCGCCAGCGTGAGCGAGCCGAGACGCTGCGCAGCAGAGCGCTCGACGGCTATGCGAGCGATACTTCTCGATCCAACCGACCTCCGTACGCCCACAGGCAGCAGTCTCAGGCGTCGTTACAGAGTCATCCGCACACCCCCACACTTTCGTCGAACTATTCATATAGCACGACTAGCCTTCTGCCACCCGGCCCCTCTGGCCCCACCAGCCCTCCTATGCAGCGAGTGACGAAGGACGTACACCGTCCAGATTGTCAATGTCCCGCGTGCACCGTCGCACGCTATGCAGAGAAACCCCTCGCCGCACACCCGCGCCCGCAAGGACGGGAGAAATCCAAGGGCGGGTGGATGCGCCGACTGAGCATGCCGGTCGTAGGCAATGCTTTCTCTTCCGAGTCGAAGAAGGTCGCAACCGTGGGTGGGAAGGGCGTCGTCAATCCTACAGTACTAGGCTCGCTCGGCGAAGCAAATCAGAGCGCTGTGAGTCTTGGCAGACGATGACATGAGTGCGCCTTTCTTTCCCTCTTTCTTTTGTTTTGGACGCTTTTTTTATTTCACGGTTGTTCTTAATTGGTCGTTCTTAATATCGACTTTCCCCGAGAAGGGGACTATTTTTCGGTCGTAGTCATGTTGTACGCGTACAAGACAAATATGTGTAGTAAATATCCCAACAATGAATGATGGATCCGTGCGCTCGATAGCTCAGAGTTGTACAATGTCACTCATGGGAAAAATGGGTCCGCAGTTTGGTCCGCAGTGAATCCGCAGTGAATCTGAGTTTTTTCCGTTCGAGTCGCCAAAACTGATCTGTGCTGATAACACGGCAGAAATCGGTCTTGCAGTGAAAAAACATGAAAAATAAAATCAACTTGGACATAAAATCTGTACCGTAAACTGAGGTCTTTCATGGAGGACAGGCGATTCACGGCTCGATTCCTAGTAGGCTATACCGTGACAGTACAATACTGCCAATCCGGTGGCCATTTACTGTTTTCGGACTTTGAACTAATTATGTCGGCGCTTCTAAGTGAGCCGGAAGATATATAAACCCGACTTTACGATCGGACTCCTTTGGTGGCTCTTTGTGGGCCAACCCACCTCGGCCTGTTCGGTCACAAGAGATCAGGTCCATGCCAAGCCGATGTTCCCCGCTTAGCTCGTAGCCTTATGTGGAAGGCTGGTAGCATCCGGGATGTATACCTCGGTGTGTAGCTTGAGCCCGCTATTCTGATCGCTTCGTCTCATCATTTTTGTTTCAGCGTCTTCGCCTCTGCCTATGTATCTCTTTTGTATGACCGTAGAGGACCTGTCGGTGACTCCACCATGTGAGAGTGTGAGCTATCTGTTCTACCGCATAGGTCTTTGTCTCATCTCCGTAGCGCTGGGAGGTCGGACACGGCTGTTTTTAAAATCAAATAACCCAGGTCATCAACTCGACAGCATCAGGTCCTTACGGACCTGTCAACTTCATGCATCGTCGCTTACTTAACCATAACTTTGGATCATCCAACATTCGTCGTCGCGTCTTGAGGAGTATCGCGTGGCATCGTGCCAGCGCATCGTACACGGCTGCATATTTGCGCCTACTCGGCTGCATCGTTGCGCCAATGCAATGCTGATCTGCCCGTTATATCTTTACCCGTGGTGTCAAGCAGCAGGTGGTAAAGTTAGGACGGACAAACCAGCAACTGGGCTTAGTCCCAGCAGTCACCGTGCCCATGCGGCACCTAACGAAACCTTTCGAGGATTCGAGGTCCAAATGCCACTCTGACTTTTTTTATCAAATCAATTACCCCAGGTCATTCGTGCTCGATACACCGTGGATGAAATCGTCCGCGTACGTCGTCTTGCACCACATTACTATTCAACCCCCCCCCCTCCCGATCACCCGTTATCAACTCTACGGGACGAGCACGAGGTCTTATTCTCCAGAGAAAACATGCGAAAAACCGATTCAGATTAACCCCTTCGGGAAGTACTCTCGTCGTGGATGGTGGCTGAGCGCTGGATAAGCGCTGTAGCATTTGGTACTTGCTGAAACAGCAAGTTTTTTCAAATCAATTACCCCAGGTCATTTACGTTGTTAGTTGTAGTTACAACGTGTCGTACGCTACGCGCAGCTCTGTCAATTTATCTGTGTGTATCGTTGTTCGCCGTCAGAAATTTCGGATGAATTCATGCACTAGGACGCGACGCTTCAGATGCCTCGCTTCGATCTAATGCACATTATTACAAGGTGGACCGCTTGCTTTGCGGGTATGCATAAGATAGAGTTGACTAGTTGCGACGCAATGATGTGGGCGATGTGATATTACACTTGTACGAGCAGGGGCTTTCGTTAAATCTCGTTCATCAGAAGCAAACTCTATAGGCAATTCATTGACGATATACGCGTATCGATCGTACGATGTGCGATCCCCAAACGATCACACTTCTGCGCTGAGAATAGACCATCCACTACTTCTCTTTGAGGGACGAGAGTTGTCAAAAGCAAGCAAAAGGCGGGTGGCTATAGGGGGCGTGGCCGGGCTTAAATTATACACGCGTGATAGGAGGGCATCACGCGCAGCGCGGCAAATGAATGACACGAACATTCTGATGAATTATCGAAACGATAGGGGTCGCGAGGTTTGGGGTTGGGTTGGAGCCGAAGCCCTATCACTCACCATTGGCATTATGGCCGCAGCCTTGCTTTATCTATCTAATATGCACACTTGGAGCGTACATCTCATGGTAGAATACTCCACTCCTCACACTCAACCGCCGGACTTCCAATAAGCGATGTCACCGTCAACCACTAGCAGAGAGGGGGGATGTTCGATTTATTTGACGTAGATAAAGGAGTGAGAAAGAGGCACGCACTCTCATAGGGTTTTCCTTGCTGCCTGAGCTTACCGGCCGCTTTGACGGCCGCTTCACTTCCGTGTTCGTGTAGATCTGCGTAGCCCATAATTTCGCCACAAATGAACTTATTCTCAAAGTCGGAGTGGATGACGCCAGCCGCCTGCGGCGCCTTGGTGCCCTTGCGGATAGTCCACGCACGCACTTCATCGGGACCGCAAGTGAAGTACCGGATCAGCTGAGCGCCGGGGAGGATATCATTTCGGTAAGGTCAGGAGGGTGTGTGTGTGCATTCATGAGGGGGCTTACGTCGAGAGAGGTGTACCCCGCTTGGGTGATCTTGCCCAGCCCACTGGAAGCACCTATGTTCTTCTCCTCTTCGGCCTTCTCCTCGGCAGGTAAAGGCGCGAGGCGCTCCTCGAGGGCAACAGAGAAGGGAATGAGCGGATCACCAGGGTTTTTTTCATCGATCCACGCTTTGATTCGGGGGAGCCTGGGGGGGACATGTATGAGTTACTGCGGCGAGGATAAGAACGATCTTGGGCAACCATTTGTTTTTCTTACGGATATAGTCCTTCTCGGACAGATTGACTAGGTATGTAACGGGTTTTGCCGTGAGAAGTGAAAGCCCATTGACGACATCGATCTATGTATAACGGTGGCGTCGTTAACCCTCCAAGTCAACCGGAAAGGTAAATGAAATGAAGAAATCGGGGAGTGTTCAGAGGGGATGTGATCTCAACGGCATGTTGGGGCGTTACTCCCGCCTCGATGAGCTGGGTTTGATCGAGCCTTGAGCTCTTTATCATCAAAGCGACGAATGTGCAAAGAAGAAGAGGATGGGAGAGGAGGCGAGCGGAGCTTACCTCCTTGTTGGTCCAATCGCCTTTCCGGACGTCCTTCGAATCCTCACTCAAGCATTTGAGTACCTTTTCGACCGTGGCCTGCGTACGAGCACAGTTAGTCGCATGTATGCGCGCGAATTGATCACACGAAAATCCACTTACGATTTCCTCCTTTCTCGCTTTGTCCGCGAGAGAGTTACTACCGAGACTCCGGCCTGTCTTCTTGAGCCCCTCTAACTGCTTCTGCACCCACTCGATGTCCTTGAGACGCAGTTCGGTTTGGATGATTTCCATGTCGCGGATAGGATCAACGTCTCCCTCGACGTGGATGACCTCCGCATCGTCGAAGGCGCGAATGACTTGGAAGATGCCGTCGACAGCACGTACGTGAGAAAGGAACGCGTTTCCGAGACCTGCACCGGTAGAAGCGCCCTTGATTCAATAAGTCCACCTGTCTTCGGTAACATTGAGTAATGAGATGACTCACAGCGGTGAGGCCTGCGATATCGATGCACGTCAGATGTGCGGGGACGCGGGACGCGGGTTTGTATAGCTCGCATAGCCAATCGAATCGCGGATCGGGGACAGGTATACGAGCTTCCTATAGCATAGATCTCTCAACTGTTGACCGAGGGGTGGAAGAGAGCTGACATACCTCCGGATCAATGGTCGCATAGGGAAAATTAGCTGCCTTTCCGAGGTCTACGAGGAGTTGGAAAAAAAGGTGAGTCATCACTCTGAGCCATTGGACGATGTTGAGAGCTTACCTGTCTGGGAGAGGACATTGAAGAAAGATGATTTCCCGACATTGGGAAGTCCTGCGGGAAGCTAGATATGTCAACGCTGTAATGAAAAATGACGATATACGCACCGACAATACCGATCTTGAGATTATTGCTGGGGCGGCCAAGGAGGACTTTCTTCTCCTGAACTGGTGCCTTTTTTGGTGGCATTCTTTTTTTTACAGAGCCGAGGACTGACGAAGAGACGGAAAAGGATCGACAGGAAAGAGAAAGAACGGCTGAGAGGCTCAATCGATCTCTCATTTCCAAAAACGATGTGTGGAGCAAGCCTGCCATGAGCTCGGTCCGCGCAGTCCACCACACCCTGGTCACAGTCTATCCGCGATGAAGGTCCTCAGAGCTCTTGCATTGCTCTTCTCACTCCCATCCTTTGTTATCGGTCAACAGCTCATTACCACCACAAATCAGTAGGTCGCTCCCCATCCACTTGTCTTGATCTTTTTGGCTCAAGTCCCTCACAGAGCAGGGGAGACCATAGTCGAGCAGATTACCACCAATGCCTTTGGCCAACCTTTAACGCAAATACTGTGAGTACCCCTGGAAACATTAGTATCCTTCTCATCGCGTGCACGCCAGGCAAACTCTGGGACCGGCAGCAACATCTCCGGCCACGAGCCTTTCTCCAGCTACCTCGACTACTCCCACGACTACTCCCACCACCACATCCCCGGCCGCCGCCACCACCACCACCCCGAATGAACAAGGACCAGTTGGGCAACCAGGGTCAACGCCCGAAACCCCAGGTGGACCGACGCCATTCGTGTATACGACTACGGACGCAAATGGCAATTACGTTGCCGTTTCTGCGACCTTCACCCCCACGTTTCCCCAGACGATACCATATACGCCCACGAGTACTGGCACTATCCTAAAGTACAGCGACTGGCTCAGCCAAATTGGAAATAATACCGGCGCTCTCAACCAGCCCGTTGCCTCTCAGGCGGCCAACCCTGCATCGCGAGCGGGTGCTAATATTAGCCTACTATCAGGCGCCATACTGTCCACTGTGCTCGCGGTAGTTGTTGGTGGATGGGTGTTCATACCATGAGGACTTGTTTCACATATGTTACCCCACGGACAATGTTATCTTATAGAGTGTAGTGAATAGTATGTGACCCGCTGTGTTTTTGTGTCCGCAGTCATCGTCGGTCGAGTTCGGTCCGACGGGTTAACCGGAGCTGGATCTGATTTAGACAGGACAAGGGCGAGCTCAACCCCGTCGTTCATGAACGTGTCCTATCGCCATGTCCAGCACGCTACCTCCCTCCCAAGTCACACAAACGATAACAGCCGTCGCCATCGTTGTCGATTCTAGCCTCACGCTCGCACGAGAATGGCACCGCATCCTTCTCGAGTACTGCAAGCCTCTCTTTGCACGCCTCGCCGAGGGCAATGCCGCATTCCTACCGGTAGCTCGTTATTTCCTCCGCCGCTTCCGAATCTCTCTCAACGTTCTTAGCAACTCCGTCTCGGGTTCATCACTTACGGTCCACCCGATTGCGGTGGCACTCCTCTCCTCGTCAATCGCTTCTTCGCTGTAGGCGCTCACCACGAACTAAAGGATATGAATAGACTCTCAATAGGTCGCACCACCACCGGAGGCTCCCTGGGCATGGCCGCTCTCGAGGGATACGCAGCTGCAATTGAGGTACTTGACGTTCGCGATCCTTCCGCACCTACAACGCCCTGAGCACCGCTAGATGTTTGACTCCCTCAAAAACGGGGTCAATCAGAAACCTTTACGCCCACTCTCTTTGAACGAATCCAGGGATAAGCCCAAAGAAGTGTATTCTTATCACCTGTGGCACTTCGCCGCTGGGCAACCTGACGATGCCAAGCACCCACGTTGGAACAATTCACTAGCCCTTGACAGTCTCACATGGAAGACCGTCCCCGCTGAATTAAAGAAGGTCGGTGCACTGCCATCATCGTACAATACTTGACAGACCTTATCCTCGCTGACAGCGCGAAATTAACTGTTCGATGCTACTTGTCTCTCCCTCTCCCAAGTTTTCTAAGCTGTTTTCTGACGTGAGCCCCTTCTTATCAACGTCGTGTCATGTCCTCATAGCGTCTAATAGATTTCGGATACACGCCTGGCACCCTGGTTCCCCACCCGTCCCAATCACACAATTCTACTATCGGGTTTCACTCCATCACCTAAACCAAGAGGTACACCTCCTCCGTGATCCTTAGTCTATAAAAGACTAACGGTCTTGTCTCAGCTGCTGTTCCATCTACAATTCCTGCGAAGCGTCCTGCAGACTCCCCTGCTGAGCAGCGCTCACCCGGACCTAAAATTTCAAAACCTCCATCACAGACCGCATCACCTGCTTTAGCCGCCGCAAAGAAGCCAGTCCCACAGTCTAGTCCATTGATCCCTCCCGCCACTGCCTCAGCGCCACCTTCGTCATCAGCTACCTCTCCAACTGTCCCCCCAGCAACCGCACCCAATTCCTCACCACCAAAGCCACCTACTCGTGAACCATTAGACGGGACTGTCATCGACCTCACACAATCCTCTTCGACAGAAATCGTTCCCCCGACGATGCAGCCGGGCCGCGTTCCACCTCGGCCAAACCCAGTGCAGCAGGCGCCACCTACACAGCCCCAACCCATTCAGCCCCCAACCCAGACTCAACCACAGCCCACACCTCAGTCCCAAGTACAGTCGTCAATGCAACATCAGTCCCAACCTTCGTCGTTTTTGAACCTGAAGCCACCACCAGCGACCGCCGATTCCGTCGAAATGCTGACAAAGCTCAAGCAAGTGGAAAATCGCATGACCGATCTGCGTAGCAAACAGATTGAAGCGGCACAAGCTGGGCGCACCGATGAAGCGAACAAGCTTACTGTGATACTCAATCAACATTTCACTGCGTACAAGAAGGGCCGTGAATTCGTGATGAAGATGTTGGAGGCAAAGAAAGCAACGGCGGCAGCAGCAGCACAAGGACAGGGACCCTCGTCACAACCTACTCACGATTCCGCCCCGACTGCAGCTACAACTCAGCACTCTACGCCTAGAATGTCCGCCACTCCACAGCCGACTCCGAACGCAAACTCGCATTCCACACCAAGACTCGCGACACCGCGCATGGCCGCAAACCCGAACCCGATGTCGGCGTCACCTTCTCACGCCACCGCCAACTCAGGCGTTGGCGTAGGGTCTGGCTCTGCTGCAAATGCGAACGCGGCGCTTCTTCGGGCGTTCAACCCTGCCGCGGCGCAGATCCCAACACAAACTGGCCTAGGCGGCCTGTCTGGCCCTGAAGCCCACGGTCTCGGGGCAATGTCACAACACGGACTTTCCCATAGCAACCCCCTCGGACAGCAACAGCAGCCGCAACCGATGCCTTCGAACATCGCGCAAATGCAGAAACTCGTCGAGCAGCGTGCGCTCGCGCAAAACGCACCGGCGCACATTCCCGCTGGAAACGGCGTCGGGACCAACGGGGGAGGAGCCTCGATGGCACCCGCCATTGCGGGTGGGTTCGGCGAGGCCAGGGATGTTCAGTGGGTGGGGACGTTCGTCTGGCAGGGCACGGATCCGACCCGCAACGAGAAGAAAGAGGTGCGGGCCCAGATTGTAGCAACCGCACCTTCGGGAAATCCGTACGTCATCTCTCATTCGTGGAGCCTTTTCGATAGAGGACTTACATTTTGGAACCACAGACATGCGTCAACATGGCCAAAAATTCTATCCCTTTCGCCTGCTGGGCCCGCGGTCCCGATGAACGAATTCCAGGAGTGGATAAAGAAAACGCGCCCCGTGCTCATGCGTGTTCAGGCAGCACCTGGGACGGACGACCACAACTTTGGGCAGCTGGTCAAGTTGCTTAGGGAGAGGAGCTACGTAGGTCGTCCGTCGACGTTGCTCATTCGGCCACACCTCTCACGGTTTTGTTTGATAGTATGCACTGGCGGGATGGGAAATCCAAGGCAAAGGCCGGACCTCGATGAACCTTCTCATCGCGCCATTTTCACAGGGCCTGATCTGTGCTGCGTTTCCGGTCTCTGGCATGCCAGAGTTGCCGAAGCCCCGAGCACCGCAGCTGGACCCCACGGTGCGGCAGACGATCTTCAACCTGCTGCCTCCACAACTTCGGGGTTTGCCCGAGCCGCAGCTTAGTCAAGTAATCATGCAGTTATATATTCGCCGGTACCAGGCGTCTCAAGGCGCAGCAGCATTGTCACAGCAGCAGGCGCAGCAGCAGCAGCAGCAGCAGGTGCAACAGCAGCAACAGCAGACGCAACAGCAGCCAGACCGCTTCTCTCAAAACCCCGGAGTCAATATGGCCCCCAACGGCTCTATGTTCGGGAATCTGGGACTCAAGCAGGGAGAACTCAATCCATTCGTACCCGGGAGTCAGGCGAACGCAATCGCGAGTGGACTGTTGATGCAGCCGGCGACGTCGCTGGAACAGTTACAACAGCGGCAGCAGCAACAAGCGCAACAGCAGCAGCAGCAGCAACATCAGCAACAACAACATCAGCAACAGCAGCAACAGCAGCAGCAACAACAACAACAAGCGCAGCAAAATCAGCAGCGCGCTCTACTAGAGATGCAGCGTGCTCTGAGTGGCGGTCTCGGCGCAGGTGTCGGCGCAGGCCTGGGCGGCGGGCTGATGAACACGGGCGCAAGTGGCGGTGCTGGCGGGCTCGGCCTTTCCGGCGGTTTGGGCCCACACGGGTTCGGCAACGGCGGGAACGGGATGAACACCGGTGCGGGCATCGGTCTGGGACTCACCAGCGCCGGCTTTGGTGCATTAGGCGGAGCCACAACCATGGATGGCGCTGGAGATGGTAACGGAGGCCTTATAGGTGCGGGCGCGGTGACGATGGACATGTTGCAGTCGTTCTTACATCGTAATGGGGAGGGCGGCCAGGGCCAATGACGAATCCCTTCGACCGAGTTGATGCACTCGTTTTCTATTATATCGTTCGCGTTCCGGACCACGTAACTTTATTAGCTTTGCACTTCTCACACTCTCTGTCCGTCTGCTGTGTAATATATGTCTTGTTTTTTGCGAAAAACACGGCGGTGATGTATGTAAAAAGTACACAAGTGAACGGCATGACATTGCTGTGCGCGGCTGTGCTAAAAATATAGTCTAAGGTCGGATGGTTTATCTTCCTTCTCCCGATCCGTGTGTAATCGATGTTCCTCAGTGCGAAGGCAAGGAAAAGTTGCCCTCGGTACTCTGTATCTTCGGCGATATTGGCCTGGAACTCGTAGACAGCAATGAGAGGTCCCTGCTTTCGCTGGAGGTGGGACGAGAAGAGTAATTTTAGATCCACGCAGAGAGCCCATGTTGTAGATAGTAAGCCCTCATCTCGCTCCATTGGTCAAGGAATCCAACGTAAGTTAATATATCCGAGTCGTGTCGGCGCTTTGGGACGCTGGGAAGAACAGAATGACAGGAAGACGCGATCGAGAACTTCGCGGGCCAGCGAACCAGCGTTTTGTTGGGGACGTAAGCCCCTCGTCTCACGGCACAATAGTCGGGCTGGCTTGTATCGTGAGAGGGCCAGTGGCCATCATGGTGCGACGTGGCTGATTGGTTGGACATCGACTCGGCATCATCTTGCACGCACGTCTCATCTCATTGCGAGTCCGGGATCCTATTCTTCGCTCCACATGATATACGCAACGTGGTGCACATACCTCACCCTTGACCTCACCAGCCTCACCAACAACATGCACCGGCACAGCCACGTGTCCCGCACAATGACTAGTGTGGCGAGTGACAGCTATTTATAACAAGTTCGTAGTGTTCTCCTGTTGGCAATAGTTGCCCCGTTAACCTTCCTCATATGCACACCCCAGAGTAAGTGATCTGGTGCCTTCGATGCCCCACTGCAGGAGTTGACACTGTATCGCGGGTCTCCTATTGTAGACGTGCTCGACTTATATCTCCCCCCCGATCCGTTACCCTACCAGGCAAATGCCCCGGAAGAGGTACAATTTTTGCCAAGTGCCTGCGCCACTCACTAACTATTATCTTCAACAAGTGACGATCGAGAAACTCTCCGACGATGTGCTTCTGAATATATTTCGTTATTACCTGGATGCCTTTCCACAATTTTGGCTTAGGTTTGTGCATATATGTAGCAAGTGGAGACGCATCGTATCTGCGTCTCAACGGGATCTACGCCTTCGACTGTTCTGCATCCACGGAACGCCTGTACTCAGGCTGAATGCCCTAGATTTCTGGCCCGCTCTACCTATCGTCGTGCAGTATGGGGGGTCCCTGGCGCTTGATCCGCCGGCTCCCGAGGATGAGGACAATATCATGGCCGCACTCAAGCAATCTGACCGTGTTAATTCTATAAGCCTCACCGTCACAAGCTCGCTCCTAGAAAAGTTATCCGCAATCGAGAGGCCATTTCCGCAATTGGAAAAACTCGTTCTTTTGTCTCGAGATAGCGTACGACAGACCCTACCCAGCGCTTTCGGGTGGGGCCCACGCCTTCGTTGTCTCCACTTGACCAGGGCCGTCTTCCCTACACTCCTTCCCCTCCTTAATTCTTCCAGGAATCTTGTAGACCTTCAGCTTCATGAAGTTATCAATCCTTTGCATTTTTCACCAGAAGCGCTCACGGGTGCCTTATCCGGGACGCCCCAGCTTCGATCACTTTCGCTCTATTTACTCACTACCGCCAATTACACTGCCCTTGATCTTGCACCACCCCCACCCCCAGAGGACCGCATTGATTTTCCTGTTCTTTCCCGCCTTAATTTTCGAGGAATTGCCAAGTACTTGGAAGGCCTTGTAGCCAGAATCGATGCTCCTCGTCTAGGGGATATCGAAGTCACATTATTTGATGAATTCATCTTCGATCCTTCAAAACTTAACGAACTCATCAATCGGATAGAAATCCAAAAGTCACATCTTCGAGCGGACATTCTATCATCCGAGCGTGCAATCTCCATATCCTTTACCCTACCAGAGGCGCCTACGCGCCTTGAGCTGCAAGTGTCCTGCAAGCCATTTTCCCGGAAGTTTTCATACATGGCTCGGATCTGCAACGGTTTATCTGCTTTCCTTCCTGGTGTGGAACATTTACGCATTAGTGAAACGCGACCACCACGTGGGCTGGACAACATCGACCGGGACGAATGGGCTGAAGTTATCTACCCTTTCAGAGGAGCAAAGTGGGTACATGTAGCTGGCGACCACTCGACAAACGTTGTGCGTGCTTTGAAACTACAACATTGGTTACTACCCGCACTGCAAAGGCTCCACATAGCGCAGCCTGGTCCACGTCACGCGCCTTTGAGGGAGGCTGTAATGTCATTCATGACCTCGCGCCGTCTCTCTGGCCATCATATAACGGTGGAATATGAACAACTATGCCACATAGATGAACTGCGTGGAACAGGTACGATATATGCCTAGCGCCAGCACCAAACGCTAACTTAATTTGAGTAGATCCTTTTCCCCAGCAGGCCCCGTTTAAGATACTCTCCGGCGATGTCCTTTTGAAAATATTTCAATATTTCCTGGATGCCTCTCCACGATGTTGGCCCAAACTCGCTCATGTATGCCGAAGCTGGCGACAGATCATATTCACATCACCTCTGGGTCTACATCTTCGACTTTACTGTACGTACGGAACGCCCGTCTTGAAGAATCTAGATTGTTGGCCGTCCTTACCTCTCGTCGTGGACTACGTAGGATATCCCGTGCTCCGTCCCCCTGCTTCCGACGATGAGGACAATATCATGGCCGCTCTCAAGCGATCTGATCGCGTTTGCTCCATCAGCCTTACCGTCTCAAGTTCGCTCCTAAAAAAACTTTCCTCGATTTCTGAACCAATTTCGGAACTAGAAGAGCTTGTTCTTCTGTCCCAAGATAACATGCAGTTCACCCTCCCCAGCACCTTTTGGTGGGGCCATCGCCTTCGTACTCTCCACACCACCAGGATTGCCATTCCCCCACTCCCGCAGCTTCTTTTACCCTCCCAGGACCTCGTAGATCTTCGACTCCACGAAATTCCCCGCGCCGGGTATTTTTCACCAGAAGCGTTTGCAAATGCCTTGTGCGGGATGTCCCGACTTGAAACGCTTTCATTACATTTCCTTTCCCTCCCTCCCCGCCGGAACTACCTCGGCTTGCCTGCGCTGCCAAGGGACCGCGTTGTTCTCTCTGCTCTCACCTGCTTCAAGTATCGAGGAATTAGCAAGTACTTGGACAGTCTCGTAGCCAGAATCGATGCTCCTCGTCTCGAGGATATCGATATCAGGTTCTTCAACCAACCCACCCTGGACGCTTTGCAACTTGGCCTATTCATCGACCGCATAGAAACGCGGAGTTCACCTCTTCGGGCAGATATTCTATTCTCCGAGGATGCCATTTCCGTTTCCATTTCCCTCCAAGGGGCCCTTCGTACATGGCTTGGATTGAAAATACCGTGCGAGCAATTAGACTGGCAATTGTCTTCCATTTCTCAGATTTGTGGCCATTTTTCTACGTTCCTATTCAATGTAGAAGACCTAGGGATTGAAACGACTGGACCGTCAAGCGCACCGGATAATATGGTCGATGGACAATGGCTACGACTTATCCGCACATTCGATGGCGTAAAAGATTTTCGTCTGGCTGGAGAACTTACGACAGACGTCTTGCGTGCTTTATGTCTAGCCGACGAGGGGCGTGAAATTATGTTCCCTGCCCTGCAACATCTTTATGTACAGGTGCCCGTGTCTATGCGTGGGCCATTGCGGGACTCCGTAGAGCCATTCCTCGCCCAGCGTCAAGTTTCCAATCACCCCGTAGAAGTATATTACGGTTCGCCGCAACAGCGGCAGGAGGAGAAGAAGGAGTGGCGGCGGAGGCAGCAGGAGGAGGAGCGGCGGCGGTGGCAGGAAGAGGAGGAGCGGCGGTGGCGGCAGGAGGAGGAGGGACGGCGGCAGCGGCAGGAGGAGGAGCTACGGCGGCAGGAGGAGGAGCGGCTGAGGCGGCAGGAAGAGGGGTGGCAGCGATGGCAGGAGCAGGAGCAGCAACGGCAGGAGCAGGAGCAGCAACGGCAGGAGGAGGAGGCAAGGCGGCAGCGGCAGCAGCAGCAGCGGCAGTGGTGGCAGGAGCGGGAGCGGGAGCGGTGGATGGAGGAGCGGGAGCTGCGGTTGCTGGAGGAGTGGCAGCGGTGGCGGCAGGAGGAGGAGGAGCGACGCCGGCAGGAGCGGTGGCAGGAACGACGGCAGCAGGAGCGACAGCGGCAGGAGCGACGGCAGCAGGAGCGACGGCAGCAGGAGCAACAGCGGCAGGAGCGACAGCAGCAGGAGCGGCAGGAGCAGGAGCGGCAGGAGCAGGAGCGGCAGGAGCAGGAGCAACAGGAGCAGGAGCTGCAGCGGCTGCAACAGGAGCAGGAGCGACAGCAGCAGGAGCTGCAGCGGCTGCAACAGGGGCGGTAGCGGTAGCAGCAGTAACAGCAGTGGCTGTAGAATTCCCGGCGCGCTATGGTACACGTCGTGCGGCACGTGGCGGCCTCGGCGCGGGAGTCGGCGCAGGCCTGGGCTGATGAACACAGGCGTGAATGGCGGCGGCGGGCTCGGCCTTTCCAGTGGTTTGGGCCCAGGTGTGGAAACGGCGGGAACGTCATGAATACCAGTGCGGGCATCGGTCTCTGCCGGCCTTGGTGTGTTAGGCGGCACTACGGTCATGGATGGCGCTGGCGAGGGTAACGGTGGCCTTATGCGTGTGAGTGTAACGATGGACATGTACCAGTCGTTCTTGCATGTACTCTTTTTCGATTATACCGTCGCGTCGTAACTTATTAGCTTTGCACTTCTCTCTCTCTCGCCTGTTGTATGTCTTGTTTTCGCAAAAAAACACGGGGGTAATACCAGTGATGTATGTGAAAAGTACAAGTGAGCGGCATGGCGTGCAGGCCAGTGCTAAAAATACAGGTCGCATGTATCTTCCTTCTCCTGATTCGTGTGCAACCGACCGACACTCCTCAGTGCGAGGGTAAGGAAATGTTACCCTCGGTACCCTGTATCTTCTCATGGTCGGCGATGTTGGCCTGGGACTCGTAGACAGTAATGACAGGTTCCTGCTTTCGCTGGAGGTGGGATAAAAAAAAAAAAAAATCAATTTCGGGTCCATCCGCAATGTAGATAGGCCCTCACCTCGCTCCATTGGCCAAGGAATCCGACGTAATAGATCCGAGTCGTCTCCGCGCCTTGGGACGCTGGAAAGAACAGAGTGACGGAAGACACGTTCGAGAACTTCGCGGGCCTGCGAGTTTCGGGGACGTAAGCTCCGAATCTCATGGCACAAAGGATCGTGCGTCAGGCTAGCTTACTTGACCGCATACTCCCCCACTTCGCGTCCTACTGCGACGTCGAACTGTTGCAAAGGCTCCTTGTCAGCGGCGTCTTCAAAGTCGAAATTATCCACGTTTGCGAACTGCGGTTGGGTCGTAGAGAGATCACGTAGTGGGAGACAACGACACTCACGAGTGCGACTTTAGCAGGCGTCTGATCGCCTGGACCGGATTTGAGCAGGAGTGAACGCAGCTTCACGGATCCAGTGAAGGGGACGCGGATGATGCTGTCTCGCGTCGTTCATGAGTGAGCGGTCGTAAGAATAGGAGGCCCCGGTACCGACAGCTGATCGTCCGCGTCCGACTCGATGTACTATGTACGCGTCGAATGAGGTCCCGGGAATCGTGGGAAAAACGGTACTCACCACTTGTTCATCCATGCGCTCGTCCCATGGTTTGATCACTCGCTCCCCCCCGTGGTCCGAGTTGAGCGCAACGACGTTGCTGCGGTCGATGTGCGCAAACAAGTTATCGGAGGGTCCGCCGTTGCTTGTATGGTCATGGTCGTGAGAGTGGTCATCACCGTGTGCATGTTCGCCGCAGTTGTGGCCGTGGTTATCATGGTGCGACATGGCTGATTGATTGGACATCGACATCATCGCCGCCCCACTCATTATAGCACCCGTCACGTGATGGCGAATATAAACCCCATTCGCAATGTTCACACCTTGTCCTTTCCCACTGACCATATGGTGCGTAATTTTGTTCTTTGAGCATCCGCGTAGAGGATGCATTACTTGTAATTTGCGTTCGATGGCCATCAACCTCACACCAAAGGGGCACAAACGCCTATGTGCCCTGGGGACGATGGTATGAGACAATTACCACAGTTCTGATTTTTCACCTTGCCTCTTCCCACCCATGATCCCTTACCATGACTGAACGTTTTTTAAATTTTTCATTTGTTTAGGTCCTGATACTCTCCCATATGCGTGAACGGGAATACAACATTGTATAGTGTCTCAGAAGAATTTCGACAAGACAACTTCGGTGTCGCAGATCTCAATGCCCTGGCTCACACCAGGCACGACTTCCGCGGCAAGGGTCTCAGCGACCTTCCCATTTGCAGTCTCGTACGTCCGTCCTCCCCAGATTATACCCTCTGTAGTATTTGCGGTCCCATGTATCACAAATAATAATTATGACTCGGAGTATACCCCCAAGGACGGTCAAACTATGGCGTCTTGTGGGACTGGAAATCGCTTGATGGCGATAGCAGCCGGCTACCTCCCGGGCCCCGACAAGCTGAGGTCGATGAGGACAGAACCGCGCGTACCAGATGAGGACGCGTTGAGGTTAATGAACAGCGCGGTTTGAAGAACGCGTGGCCAGACACCCATATGTCTTTGATCTCCATTTTGACTACGCGTGTGAGACCCGATGGCTCGATAGCTTCTGCGGCGATGATGCCTGCATAACAGACTAGTTGTACGTGCGACGCAAGTGGCTGCGGAAGCTGCGAACCGTCTAAATGGAGCGGCTCAGCATAGTGGGTTGAACCTGTTCGTTCAAAGCTCAGTGAAGGAATAGTGCAGCAGAGTACGATGCACGAAAATGTATTTGTAACCAAGGCTGGAAGTACAGCTCGTTATGCCGAGCTGGCCGGCAAGTAGAGCAAAATCGAGACGCCATAGCTCCGCGCCCGCCGTGTTGCCCACGCCCGGAGTAAGTTACCAAGGCACGCATAGTTGTTCGTCCCCCCGAGCACGTAGGTCAGACCTCTTTGTTACACCGCTGCAATGTTCGGCGTAAATCTCGTGAGGTTACCCCTGATGCCCGACTTGGACATGAGGTCTTGCAAGACGTTGGGAGTGCCGGCGTATACCAACCGCTGTAGTGACCCTGCGAGATCCTGCAACATGATTGTACGAGTGAGGGCCGTGAAAGTATGGCTCGGTCTGCGAGCCTGCAGGGGACGGGTGGACGCCGCTCTTTGCGGCGAGAACGCGGTAGGCATGCTAGTGTGCGAAGACTCGGACCCCGCAAAGGCCGCTCCCTGTAGTAGGCCTCTTCCCGAGAACGTCGTTAGCGGCTTCCGTGACGTTTTCCGTGAACGCCATCCATCTGCGTGTACACGCGTGCAGGGAACCGTGGACGGTGAACCCTTTCCCCCCTAAATACTGACCACGCAAAACCTACTTAATGCGAGACGTATTGCTGAACACCGAAGGAGATGTTCCGTGCCCTGTTGCTTATGTACAGATCGGCTTCGTTTCCTATCTCAATAGCCTCTAGTGTGACGTCCAAATCTTTGAAAGGCCGCGAGGCAAACACGATGGCGGTCGCCTCGAGAATTAGTCGCGATATTGAGTCGACCAAACTTGGCCCCTAAGTGACTCGTGTTCTTGCAAAACAATAATCTGATGAGCACTGCAGCTGCGTTAAATGAATCGGATCTCCCGAATAGTCACCGGGGGGGGGGCAAGAGATGGAAATTGTTCTCAGTGGACCTAAGACAAGGGACCGTCGTCGAGATTTCTAGAAATTTACTGTCCGAGAACTGGGCAAACAACGACGTCATGAGAACCGGCTGGACGAAACTCGCACCCGACGACGACTACGTACCTATACTGACGAGTCAAAGTCAGTGCGATCTTCCGAGTTGGCCCCGATCTGGAATACCACTGGTTATCCTGCAAGTCCCTTCAAGTTGTCCAATATGTTGAAGAATAACGGGTTCCTGGTGCCTCACCCGATCCAATCGACCCGCCTGTCTTGCCCGAGAGAAAACGAGACGAATGAGTGCGACAGTACTTGCGCAGATGGCGGGGTGGCCAGCGGAATGGTGACCGTGACTGCCTGCGCTGACGACAAACATGTCCAATTCAGCACGAACAGAGGTAACAGCCTCGCGCGACTGGGCGAAAAGACGACCATAGCGGGAACGCCTCGGGATGCGACCGTTATATTTATACGAGACAACAGATGGAAAGGATAGCTGTGCAGGTCATGAGGACGGTCACGCTAAACCCACGATGGCAATCGACTGGATTTCGGGCGGTGTGACGAGAACGCGAGATACATGGCAGAGGGGAGCACGATGCTCCATGTTGTACTATGTGGAGGTTAACGTGCATCGGTGGGCGAGTGAGAATCTTAATCGGTCACTGCTTTAATGAAACACTCCTAGAAGGCTTCTGAATGCGTGCGTTGGATGTTCGACATAGTAATAATACATCCGGATCACTGGATACCGTTACATTTACCGTGTTTGCAAGGTCCTCCCACTAAAAGCAATTCTTAACACCGCGATCAGCGCACGGACAGAAGGGAGGGACGTACGTCACGGTCTTTCTTTCTGAACTCGCAGCCTCCGTTTTGGCCCTATTCAGCACCTTCTGGAACTCGGACACGCGGTGACGCATACGGGATTGCATGTACGCTTTTGAACACTTGATGTGATAGTGGAGATAGTCGCGGAAGAGCTCGATGTGCGAGATGGTGCCGGCGGCGACGTTAGGATTGGCAAAGTGGCGCGGGAAGAGGACAAAGGTAACATAGCCGATGTCCTCTGAGTCTTTTAGACCCGGGACCTGCCTGATTTCGAGCGGAGGTTCGCGGTTTGTGAAAAGCACCTGAGGTGCGTTCTGAATCTGTGGTAGCCGTCGTGCGTCCACAAATTCCTGAGGGCGTGATTAACTTTTGAAGGAATCAATCAGGGTGGGTTGAAAGAACCTGCAGGAAGACCCTTCCAAAGATGCGGTCTGTCTCTTCTCGGAAGACTGTGGAGAAGATGACAGTAACTCGGTCGTGTGCAGCTTGGATATAGATAGCTTCCTCGTTGCGATAATGTATGGCCATCAGATCTCCTTGCCCAGAAGCAGAAGTTTCAAGCTCCTTCTGCTTTTTGAATGCTAGCTCGAAGGGCGCCGCCAGCGCATTTCGCTTCATGAGTGCAATGGAGTGGATGAAACTGTCCCTTTGCTCTTCATGATGGTCGGTAAGGTAGACAAACCAAGCCCCCTTGAAAACTCACCGCCTTCGGGAGGTGCCGTATCGAGATCGATGACGAGGCTGACATTGTACTCGGGCTCTGGCTGCGCCTGTACGAGCGACCCGTACTCTCGTCGAATGACGTCGAGAGCGCCATAGCGGACAAGCTCGTCCCAGCAATGAATGTGCATGGAAAGAAGAAGTGCGGTCTTGCGCTCAGGCGTGGAGAGGTGAAACCTGACACCGTCGAAATCTACGAACTGCACATCGAGAGAGGTGGGCCTATATGATAAGGTAAGATCTCAGCGCCCGAGAGATATGTGCATCGGGGTAGTTGCACACTTTGAGAATTTGTCCACCAAGGTGGTTTGGATGATATAGTTATGCGGCTATTAACTATCTGTGAGCAACGTCGACACGGACGAAGAGAGGACGGACCTCGAGCAGGATCATTGTGGATGAGTTGGTGGGTGATTGACTTTTGACTTGATAAAGCCGTGCCGGGCCAAATAACGGTAAAGCATCACATTGACCGTCGACCAAAAAATTAGTGTGCAACTCTACACTGCGACAAGCGAAATTACACGCAAGATGGGTCAGATACCCCTTCCTCAACACCCTTCCTAGCTCACAATGTTCTCCCAGCGCCGAAAAAGGGTCAAAAAATGTCTTTGAACGAGTTCCTGGGTGATACCAGTCAGCGTTCCCAAGCCATCACCTCCACATCCAATTTTTTAAACTGATGGCGCTACAGCCTTGGGTTCTTGGGCGGATGAGATGGATGCATTGCCGACAGCCCGTATGTACTCTCGTGTAGCTGTGCGCTGGGCCTTACTTTCTCCAACCCCACAGCTGCTGCGAGAGGAGATGACGATCGCGGAGACCGCCGAGGAGGGAGGGACGATTTTCTATCATCCAGGCGTGCGTCTCTCGTTTCTGTCGTTTCTTTTGGTCTCCATTGACCGAATTTGCCAACTCAAGAGGATAGACAGGCTTTCCCTCCAAGGGAAGACCTCCCCTTGCCTACTCAGCCCCCCTATACGGCTTTCGTTGGAAATTTGGCCTTTGACCTGACCGAGAACGATCTCGAGACCTTTTTTGATGGCTTGAAAGTGCGCTCACGTGTCGGACTTTGTCAATGACGCCCACTCACCTTTCAGCTTCTATAGACGAAATCTGTCAAGGTTATCAAGGATCGCGATGAACGACCGAAGGGCTTCGGTTACGTGGAGTTTGAGGATTTGGACGATCTCAAAGCTGCTCTCACAAAGACCGGAGCGGTAAGCTTTTCTTATAACTTGCCAAATTGTGTCCTTCCTCAATGAGACGTGACGTATAGACTTTGGCGGGAAGAACGGTTAGAGTGAGCGTTGCCGAGCCCCGTATGTCTATTTCATCTAAGGTTGAGATCGCCCATCTGACGGACGTATCTTAGCCAAGGAACGTTCTGGTCCAGGCGGCTTTGAAGACCCGAAGTTCTCCGGCGAATGGCGACGGCAGGGACCTCTTCCTGATCGGGATTCTTCACGTAGGCGCTACGATGGACCGCCGGCTGACCGTTCAGCCGCAGCACCTCCTTCAGTTTCTGATACTTCTAGTGACTGGCGTTCTAATCGTCCTTTGCGACCTCCGCCACCTCCTGAGTCCGAAGGTGCTTCAAGACGCAAGAACTCGTCGTCTTTTGCCTCGGAGAGCGCGGCGGACAAAGAAGAAACGTGGACTATCGGCAGCAAATTCAAGCCGAGTGAAGATGAGGGAACGGGCCGTAAGTTTGGCTCGTTTAGAGCACGCGGTGATATGCCACCTCCGTCTGGCCCGCCCGAATCCCCTGCAGATAATGACTGGAGGAGCGGGCCTCGAGCAGGTCTTTCGTCACGCAGCAGTACATCTCGTACGTCGATGGTCACTCCCCCCCCCTTCTGATCATTTTCTCACTTTGAGGCCACCCAGCGACATCGTCCACCCCACCCACACCCCAGATCACCCGCCGCAAACTTGAACTCTTGCCACGCTCGGGAAATACTTCTACAACCCCCTCTCCTCTCGCCTCTCCCAAAATGGCTCAGAGCAATCCTGCCAATCGGCCTAGCCCCTTCGGTGCCGCTAGGTTCGTATATACAGCACCGCTTGCCTTAATCACACACTGACGGGGGTTCTAGACCAGTGGACGTGACAGCAAGGGAAAAAGTCATCGCCGAACGCCTCGATAAGGAACGCGAAGCCACCAAAGATCGTGTTGGGCAGCATTCCATGTCGCGCAGCAACTCGCGTCAAGGAGCGCCGCGGACGCCGCCTTTCGGCCGCAGTGGCGATATATCACTTCCTCCTTCGCCGCGGGTGTCACACGATACGAGTATTCGTCCTACTTTCAGTTTTGCAGCGGCGGCTGGTGGGAAGAGGGACGACGAACCTAAGGAAGACGAAGGTCCAAAAGTGAACGACATCACGGAACAACTGGGAGAGGTCACCATTTGATTATTATCCCCCAATCGAAATGATACACGTCTCCACATGATCTCACTATCTCTTTTTTTTACTTTTTGGATCTCGCTTCTCTCTACTCACGTCCACGCATACCTGCACGCAAAGCATTTTTCTGCAGAAATTATCAAAGTTTGCAGTTGTAGCCGCGCCGTTGTCTGCCTTATAGTCGACATGTACAATGTTCGAGTTTGACGATTTCCTTCTCACGAAGTAACTTTATATACTAGTCTCGTTTTACACGGACACCAAGTCGAGTTGATGTGGAGTAGAGAATAAATCAAAGATTATCGTCTCCTGTGCAACTCTGGGTCGACGAACTTCATCCTTCCCCGTCCTAGGTGCAAATCATGAGTAACGCCGAGAATGAGAAAGAAAAAAAGAAAAACCCTTGAATCGCACGCCGTTTGTAGATGGCGTCTCTTGCTCGTGATGTCGCTTAAGCCGTTCCAGTTCACGCTTGCGCTCGGCTTCCAATCTCTCGTTCTCCTCGCGCTCTAGCCGTGCATCATATTCTTCTTCGGTCTCCTTCCGCTCCCCCGAGGGCTCGTTCTCCTCGATAGGTGCCGGCGAGCGAGGGCGTTCCTTGTCCTGTCGGTGTTTACGCTTGTGCTTCCGTTTGTGCCGCTTGTCGTCCTCCTCGCCCTCGCCACCAGAAGATGGAGAGCGACGACGACGCTTGTGTCGCTTGCGGCTCTTCTTGCCCTCGCCGTCAGATGCATCTTCAGATTCGCTAGCGCTCACGGAGAGCTCTTTCGCTGCCAAAGTAATCTAATAAGCGATGGGCTATTTTTTTTTCCAAAATAAAGAGAAACACACGAACGCGGCGGGGCCTGTTTCTTCCGCAGCTCGAGCTCGCCGCAGTTGAATATGATCACGGGGACCGCAGGTCGATCTTTCTCGTCTGTGGCCACTTGCGCGACCTTGCGGACCACGTCGTCGAAACCCCGGATGACTTTGCCAAACACGACGTGCTTGCCTATAATTACGTGTGCGTGAGCCCAGCTCAATCTAGGGGACGAAGGGAACACGTTACCGTTGAGGTGGGGACAAGCGCGCAGGGTAATAAAAAACTGCGAGCTGTTGGTGTTCGGACCGCGGTTGGCCATGCATAGCAACCTGTCATGATGCGTCAACTTATGATGCACCACGACCAGAGGTAGGTTAGGGCCGACCCTTCAGCGTCCAAAGGGTGCGTGAGATCTTCGTCGGCGAAGGGACCGCCGTAAATCGACTCTCCACCTGTCCCATTTCGTTTCGTGAAATCTATCGGACAGTTAGACTACAGCGGCGTGTGAAACGCGGGCCAGTGGGGTACTACCTCCTCCTTGGACCATGAAGTCGGCGATCGAGCGGTGAACTATACTGTTCTTGTAATACAACGGTCGGTCAGAGAGGGGGGAGAGGCCTTTCTCCCCAGTACATAGTGCGCGGAAGCTAGAAGGAGATAATTAGCCCGTGTGTGAGAAAATACATGGTTGAGACGTACTTTTCTGATGTCTTGGGAACAACATCGTTGAACAGTTCGAATATTACTCTGCGAACCTGTTAGGTTGAACAGAAGAGAGCAGACTTGAAAATGCGGACCTCCCGACTGGTGAACCGTCAATGGAAAAGTCCATGAAAACCCTTGGATGAACCATGTTACTCTGAGCCTTCGTGAGCGAACTTGAAGAAGACGGGGAGCGGGGCCGGACTGCCAACAATTGTAAGAAATTACATAATTTACTTTAGCTTAATGGACATGCGCTTTTCCGAGCATCGCGGCATGGCAGGGCCGCCGCGCGTGAGTTAATTGGGAGGCATCACAACGCAATCTCTCCTCTCTCTTCCCTATACCCACCCTCTCTTCGGTCTGGCTACCGTATGACGCGCTGTCATAACTCCTTTCCTTAGTTTATATCATAGGATGCGTGAATTCAATGCGGTTGTCCTTGGTGGTCGGTTCCTCTTCCTTCATCTCACGCGTGCCACAACTAATTTCGGCGCCAAAGCTGGAGGTGTTGGAAAGTCGGCTCTCACCGTTCGGTTTATGAGAGGTGAGTTTGTCGAAAACTATGACCCCACGATTCAAGGTGCGTACGCTCACCCCACACGTGTTTGCCTCACCTAATTCATCCGAACAGAGGAATACAGGAGGTCAATTGAAGTCGACGGGGAATTGACGTGGGTGGGTATTGTTTCCGCCAGTGCCGATCGAGCTGCCTATACTACCGGCGGCTTGCAACGATCTCGCTTTCCATTGCGGTAGACTTTTGCGTGGAAAGCACCACCTTATCTCCGTACTGATAGTGTCCCCCTATATAGCTCGAGGTCCTCGACACTGCTGGTGCTGAGCAATTTACTGCTCTCAACGAACTATACATTACTTCTGGCCGCGGCTTCGTCCTCGTGTTCAGGTATGTTATCATAGCTGGTATAGGCCGGACTCCTTTAAGGCTGACTACACGCTTACATCTAGCCTGACTCTTGAAGCCAGCCTACGAGAAGTGACAAGCCTTAGGCAGCAAATTCTCCGCATAAAAGGGGAAAATAGTGTGAGTGACCGGCGACTGCCAACCTATCCCCACTGACGCATTGTCGCCCGGTGATTACAGGGAATTCCGATGGTACTTGTTGGTACCAAACTTGATCTTACCAACGAGCGTGAGGTTTCGAGCGCTACCTTACGGGAGCTCGCAACACGTTGGAAGATCCCCGTGTACGAAACTTCGGCGAAGCGGGACTGGGACGTGCGGGAAGCATTTGAAGACCTTGTTCGACAAATGCGCGAATATTACCCCGTTGAATCCCCAAAGAAGAAGAAAAAAAGAGGTCTTCGCGGAAAGAGTCCTTGCATTATGATGTGAGAAGAAGGACACACAACATCGTTAGCTTTCAGTTGCTCGCTCGTTTCTTGCTCTCCAATTTTCTTTGACACGATTCGTGGTTGTATCTTGGCTGACTATTGTCTTGGATTTGGATCTAATATATACACACGAACGATCATCTTCGCGTTGTCCTTCCCTCCTGGATACCGTATTTCATATAATTATTTTCGCTCTCTTGTCCCGGATCCTCTCCTTTCCGCAATGCTCATAATACAATACCGTAACAGTGACGGGGATCACTGCCGGCATTTTACAATGCGCCAATGTTACTGGGAACCATAAGGGGGTTCAGTTCTGAAAACCTGACCAATCGGGTTTCACGACGTCCCGCCAAGCGTCTCGGCCAAGTGTCCCGCATTGAGTCCCGCAGTTCCAATGTGTGACAGTGACGGTGACCATGAATCACGTGCCACGGTGTATTCGTAAGCAAGGCGTGGGAGCGAAAATCGGCGGGTTTTCGAGCCACCCGACTGACTCGCGGTTTGTTTCTGTCCTTTCATCATCCACGCCCCACACCCTCCACCCGCTTCTCATCCCTTTGTCTCCACAAAGCCCAGATTCTTCAGTTCCACCTGTCTCTTAGAAAAGGTTTTTCATAATGGTAAGAGTATGTCGTCTAACACCAATCGCTCCGCCTAACACGAGTTTACTTCTTCTCCCAGTCTTACGGCAATAGTAATGGTTATAGTAGCTATGGCGGCTATGGTAGTGGCTACGGCAGTGGATATGGCAACACTGGCGGCGGTGGTGGCTGGGGTGGTGATCGAATGAATGACAATCTCGGTGGCAGCCTCCGCACTATCGATTGGAGTCAGCAAAAGCAGATTCCCTTTGAAAAAAATTTCTACGTTGAAGATAAGCGTGTCAGCGCACATTCCGACCGCGAGATCGAAGAGTTTCGCAGAGTCAAAGAGATTAAGGTGCGGCTCATTTTGAGTTGCTATGGGCTACACTGTTCTAAACTTTTCGTCTTTCTCAGGTGCAAGGGCATAATGTGCCTCGCCCCGTGTCTTCATTCGACGAAGCTGGCTTCCCAGAATACCTTATGGTTTCCATTCGTGCACAAGGCTTCTCAGAGCCCACCCCCATTCAGTGTCAGGCTTGGCCCATGGCGCTCTCAGGAAGAGATGTCGTAGCTATCGCACAGACTGGTAGTGGAAAGACCATCTCTTTCGCCCTTCCTGCTATGCTTCACATCAACGCGTAAGCACTGTTCACTTGAACGAAATTTGATGTTGACCCCTGTATCAGACAACCTTTATTGTCGTCGGGAGATGGCCCGATTGCCCTTGTTTTGGCACCAACACGTGAACTTGCCGTTCAGATTCAGCAAGAGTGTACCAAGTTTGGGTATGTCAACGTATCCACTTCGCTTCGATTTCACCCCGCTTACATTTCCAGCTCGAACTCGCGTATTCGGAATACTGCTATCTACGGCGGTGCACCAAAGGGACCGCAAATACGCGATCTCCAGCGCGGCGTCGAAGTTGTAATTGCCACTCCTGGTCGCCTCATCGATATGTTGGAAAGCCAAAAGACGAACCTTCGCCGTGTCACCTATCTTGTCCTAGATGAGGCGGACCGTATGCTAGACATGGGTTTCGAACCTCAGATCCGTAAAATTATTGGTCAAATTCGCCCCGATCGCCAAACACTCATGTTTTCGGCAACATGGCCGAAAGATGTGCAACGTCTAGCTACTGTGTGTGCTTCCTTGATGATGTGCTTCCAGTTTACCGAACTGATCTCCCACTTTAAAGGATTTCTTGAAGGACTTCATACAAGTCAATATTGGCTCAATGGAGCTAACAGCCAACCATAACATCACCCAGATTGTTGAAGTCTGCAGCGATTTCGAGAAACGCGCAAAGTTGATCAAGCATCTTGATATCATCAGTGCCCAGAATGCCAAGGTCCTCATTTTCGTTGGAACAAAGCGCGTCGCGGACGAAATCACGAAGTATCTTCGCCAAGATGGCTGGCCGGCACTTGCTATTCACGGCGATAAGGAGCAGTGCGTTTTCCCCTGTTGTTACCATCCCATCGTGCTGATAATATTTGCAGGCGCGAACGTGACTGGGTCCTTGGCGAGTTCAAGGCCGGCCACTCTCCGATCCTCATTGCAACAGATGTTGCATCTCGTGGTCTCGGTATGTGTTTCTTGACTGTCGCAAGTGCTCCGACGTTATGTCGAGACACTATGGGTAACAAACAATTGGCAAGTGGCCTAATTTGGCCACTGCTGCTTTGTTGTGCTTGTTCGCTGGTATGATGATGGGGTCCGTTGACACTACACACCCTCATCGGTGGTGTTGCGGGCCTGCTGTGTGTTTCCTTGACACAACTCATCTACCAGGTTCCTGGGTACGTCTCCAGTGCGTTGTAGGGCGAGGAAGATTTCGTGCATAGACAAGTTAGGGGCCCAGTTCCTTGCCTAGGTGCCCGTAATCCCGCTGGACCCATCGGTAGGCGTCACAGGCGCCAACCATGGTTTCTGGGCCCCATGAACAGTGTTCGTTGGTGCTATAGCGGTTGTGGACTTGATCAATGCGTGCACAAGACTCTTGCCCGTCTTTAGCCTGGATGCGATGTGGCGTGGCCGTTAGCCCGTTACATATACCCTTGGACATAGTACACTGGCTGTTTGTGATCTCTGTCTTCGGCGATGTCGTAGCGCTTGCCATTCTTTACCGTATTCGTTATTAACGGGCTGCGTCTGTGTTTATGTGTTCCTTCTTTGATCCGTTCTGCGTTTCTGCAATGCCTGCTCTTCTACCTCTGCAATCCTCAGATGTCAAGGACGTTGGCTATGTCATCGTAAGGTTTCCTCATTGTCCTTGTTTGTTTTATTGATTGTCCTCGCAGAATTATGATTTCCCGAACAATTGCGAGGACTACATCCATCGGATTGGTCGCACTGGGGTGAGCATGCGGGTACATCATTGTTTGTGAACGGCAATTGACTTCTTTTTCACCCAGCGTGCCGGTATGAAAGGGACATCATATACTTACTTCACCACAGAGAACGCGAAGTCAGCTCGTGATCTCGTCGCGATTCTCAAGGAAGCTAAAGCTAATGTTCCCGCTGCCCTTGAAGAAATGACGATGTTCGGTAGTGGTGGCGGTGGTCGCAGTAAGTTATAAATCAACTCCCTAATGAACCACGTGCTTATTATTCGCGCAGGCCGTTATGGCGCTGGCAATCGTCGTGGTGGAGGTGGTGGTAGCGGCGGGTACGGCAACTCGGACTACGGGTATGGTAGCCGCGACAATGGCTACGGCAGCAAGGGCAGTGGCGGTAACCGATGGTAATGAGACAGGTGACCCTCTTATCAGCTTGTTGCCGCTGTCGGGTACGTCTGAACACTGTTCATTCTGGGTTTGATGCCCAATGCACGCCTTCCTACTCGTCTTTTACATTCGGACAGCCGTTCCATTCATCATGTGCAAATAGACCGCTTGGGATATGCTACGTTTAGAGTTTGCCGTAATACAAGTCTCCTTCGTTTTGTAATGTATTGGCCTACCTGTTTTGTTGTGGGGAGTATTACAGTATGTGTGATAGGTAAAGATGACCGTGACCGTGGCCAAATTTGCTCAAACACCAACCTCTTAACGATGGGGCAATCCCATACTAAACCCATATTACCGAAGCACGGGGAAAAACGGCAGATGGCATAAAATGTGGTCCAGATGACGTTCCGATAACGGAATAAAGTCATGCCAGTGGTAACAGGTTCCTTCCAACCTCTCACTTCATGGCCACTTCTGATATCGTCAAAGAAATACTGAATGTTGCCGGTCTGTCCACGAACGTATACACACGAATTAATTTGCGCGATAAACGTACCTCAGAACCCGTCGTTGTACTGTTCTTCCTGCACGGAAGGACCGAGTCGGCTGACCAGGCTGATCCTACCGCGCGAGCTATATTTTCATGGGCAGCCGAGAAGGAAGCTACTTCACGAGAGACATCCCGGGACTTCATTGTGGTTACCTTCGTATGTGGCCACTCCAGCCCTACGGAGGTCGAGTGGTTTATTGTCGGCTTCGTTTCTACGGTAGGACCAAAGGAACCACGGTAAGAGGACAGTGGATAAACGAGGGAACCTGGGATGGAGTAAGAAAGCGGACCAACACAACGAACGTCATGCGTAAGTGCCCAATCGGTGTCCTCTTCTGGTACAATTCGCTGACTACCCGGTTTCCCTCCACCAATTCGCACAGGGTTGACATGTATAGCATCTTGAGTAAATCGGTGCCTGGTCCACTCTCATGACTAGTCGTGACGGGTTGTTTGCTTTGGCTGTAGTTGGCGCGGTGAAGGACATTTCCTTCCTCATCGATGTCCTCCCGGCGTACCTCTTTCCGCGCGACGAACGCACCATCGCTGAATGGGTCCTCGCGGGCTTCAGCCTCGGAGGGCATGCGACGTGGCTCGCACTCGGGAATGGTACGCTACCCGTCCCCGTGATCGCACACAAGCAACATAGTAGACGCGTGTAACGTTCGTTCGTCCAGAGCCCAGGGTACGCATAGGCATCCCGATCTGCGGCTGCCCGGACTATCTCGCGCTGATGGAACAGCGCGCGGATAAGCTTGGAATCCCGCGCACCGCGCCGTACTTCCCTGAATCGCTGCGAGCGCTCGTGGGCGCGTACGATCCCGTCGTGGCGCCGCCCGGTGCGTTCGTAGGGAAGCGGATACTCGCACTCTCGGGGGCGGACGATACGCTCGTGCCGTGGTCAGTGTCGCGCGCGTTTGTGGAGGCGCTGGACGTGGGGCCGCGCGGGAAGAAGAAGGTCGTGGTGCAGCCAGGGGTAAAGCACGAGTACACGGACGAGATGAGGGAGGAGCTATTCAGGTTCTTTTGGGAGGAGGCTCTGGTCACTCGGCAGGAGATTTAGCACGCATCGATTGGCGAGGAATTGATTCGCGGATTGAACATACCCAGATTTTTCCCTAGATTCTTTTCCCGCATTGTGTGTAGTACACCCCTTCATTCCCAATTTAATGTCAGGCGATCAGTAGCACAAAACTTCCAACCTCTGCTTCAAGAGGCCAGGTTTCATCAACACAGTTGACACGTTACACAGTCACATTCAGTGCCCAAAGCGCAGACTTGCACAAAGATAAATGGCCAGACCCAGAAACAAAGGTACTTCATCACCATACGGGAGCCCTTTTCTACTGCTGCCCTCCTCTACCTCCTCTATGGAGACCCGCGACAGACCGCTTTCACTATCTTTGTCGCTCCCTGACCGATGACCAATTTTATCTTCCTTGTCAGCGCATGTCAGCAACCAGATATGACGAAACCCGCGGTAACATGCTCATCGCTTCGGCAGTCACGAATAAATGAGTCCAGTGGAGTGCCCGAAAGAGCTCTTCATAAGTTGGTACTCCGCGTCCGGAATTGGTATGGTTATGCTGGGTGGACACCCGGTCCAATTATTGTTGCGGTTGATGTGGCACCACCGACCCAACACCAAGGACGGTTGTTAGCCTCTGGTCCATGTAATCCGCTTCCTGGATCATTCCTCGAACAGTACGGAGCTCGAGTACACGTCGTGGTTTCGGTTTCTTACTCTCCCCTAGCTGGAATTTGACAGGAGCCATCTACCACGCGTCCGACTATGTCAACTACGTCCTCCAGTTAAGGAACGAATCAACTGACCATGGTGAACAGTTCCCGGACAACATCCTCATCCTTCAGGGCAGCGAATGCAATATGTATATACCTCTCAATGTTGCCCAGCATCGTATCAAGAGATTCTAAATTTTGGGTGTACTCGTGAATTGCACTGTCTGGAACTGGAGGACAGTCGGCAACCCCCTTGAATGCTGGAGTAAGGAGATTATAAAAGCGAAATTGAACAAGAACAAACATATACGAACTACGATTCAAAGCCGATCTCTTCTGTACTTGAACCCATCTCTTTGCAAATGCGACCTCCTCTGCCGTTGGTCGTCCAATGTATGGTGAATTTATTTGCACGGGATGGCCGGAGACTCGACGCTGGGTAACAAATGACTCTACGGAGTCCCTCAATGGACCATGCATGTACATGGGTTGTACATGAACATTCTGCAGGGAAGGGAGTACAGTGGTATGCTCCTCGTTGGCTAGACGTAAGGCATGCATGATTTCTACTGCAAATTCGCCGACCACACGAAAGTCCTTCGCGCCGTCGAATACACGAATAAGTCCCTGCCATTGTTCATCGTCCATGTCACCTGGCACACTTGATGGTCCAATCGTCATGACACCTAGGTCTTCTACATTGAATAGGAAAGAGGAAAAATGGTCACAAATCTGAGAAATGAAGAACAACTGCCAGTCTAATTGCTCGCACGATATTTGCAATCCAAGCCGTGCGATGGCCCCTGGCTGGGTGATGGTGATGGAAATGGAATTTCCGTAGGATAGAATTTCTGCCCGAAGGGGCGACCTCCGCATTGCTGTGCGGTTGATGAACTGGCCAAGTTGCAAAGCGTCCAGGGTAGGCTGGCTGAAGAACCTGATATCGATATTTTCGAGACGAGGAGCATCGATTCTGGCTACGAGACTGTCCAAGTACTTGCTAATTCCTTGATATCTGAAGCGGGTGAGAGCTGGGAGAATAACGTGGTCCCCTGACGGTGGAGGCAAGCGGAGGTAGTCTCGGCGGGGAGGGAGGGAAAGGAAATGAAGTGAAAGTGTTTCAAGTTGGGTCATCCCGCTCAAGGCATTTGCGAACGCTTCTGGGGGGAAATACCCAACACCGGGAATTTCTTTAAGTTGAAGATCTACGAGGTCCCGGGAGGGTAAAAGAAGCTGCGGGAGTGAGAAAATGGCAATCCTGGTCGAGTGGAGAATACGGAGGCGATGGCCCCACCGAAAAGTACTGGGGAAGGTGAACTGCATGCTGTCTTGGGACAGAAGAACAAGCTCCTCTAATTGCGAAAATGGTTCAGAAATTGTGGAAAGTTTGTTGAGGAGTGAGCTCGAGACTGTGAGCCTGATGGAGCAAACACGATCAGATTTCTCGAGAGCAGTCATGATGTTGTCCTCGTCCCCTGGAGCAGGGGGACATAGCCTAGGAAATCCTCCGTAGTTCACGACGAGGGGGAAGGGTGGCCAACAATGTAGAGTCTTCAAGACGGGCGTTCCGTACGTACAGTAAAGTCGAAGATGTAGACCGAGGGGTGATGCAAATATGACCTGTCGCCAGCTTTGGCATACGTGCGCAAGCGTAAACCAAAATGGCGGAGAGGCATCCAGGTAATGACGAAATATGTTCAGAAGGACGTCGTCAGAGAGCAACTCAATCATCACTGGCATCACTGGCATCACCCGCTGAGAAAAAGGTCATTTCCTACACAGCCCGGCCCTATTTGAGGCCGCGGGTTCAGTACTTCGTAACTACTGTATCACCTTGCTTGACAATGTCATGTCCTGGGTGGCTTTCCTGCAGATCATGAATTCGAACACAGTGGATCTACTAACATAAGTACGCACTCAACAGGTCAAACAAAGACACTCGAAAAAAAATTGAATTGAAGCGTAAACAACTGTACAGGCCGAAGATGCGAACAAACTGAAATATAATCTCACAGATGGTATATTCAACACAAAGACCCAGGATACGAGTAATATACGTACTTGAATCTACAAGCGACGACCGTGTGTTTACCTAGAAAGAAAGTATCAGACAGATGCATGGTCTATATTCAAGTAGTCCGATCAAGAGTCCGATCACGAATCCGAAGATCGCGCAGGCAAGGCCACATACTCCGAGTCGCGTGCGCTGGTATAGTCTGTATCTCAACAAAACAGCAGATGGCATATACTTTCCGCAATCGCCGGTTGAAACCATCGCGCCGATTCAAGAGTGTATGCGACCCGAATAATTCCGATCCGATAGCTAGTTAGAATAAGGTCATAGCGACAGACAGTTCCTTCCATCCTCTCACGCCATGGCCACTTCTGATGTCGTCAAAGAAACATTTAACGTCGCCGGTCTGTCTACGAACCTGTACACACGAGCTAACTTGCGCGACAAACGTACGTCAGGGCCCGTCGTTGTGTTATTCTTCTTGCACGGAAGAACCGAGTCGGCCGATCACATTGACCCAATCGCGCGAGCTGCATTTTCATGGGTGGCCGAGAAGGAAGCTTCATCGAGAGAGGCACACCGGGACTTCATAGTGGTCACCCTCGTATGTAGCCACTCCACCCCTACGGAGGTCAAATGGTTTATATTCTCGGCTTTGTCCCCTCGGTAGGATCAACGAAACCACGGTAAGAGGATGGTGGATAAACGTGGGAACCTGGGATGGAGCAAGAACCCGGACCAACACAACGAACGTCAGGCGTAAGTGCTCAAGCAGCGTCCCTTCTAAAGTAGTTCGAAACGGTTGCTGACTAGCCCTCCCCCTACCAATTCGTATAGCGTTGACATGTATAGCACCTTGAGTAATTCTATGCCTCCAGTCTACTCTCATGGCCGGTTGTGACGGGTTGGTTGTTTGATTTGGTTGTAGTTGGCGCGGTGAAGGACATTTCCTTCCTCATCGATGTCCTCCCGGCGTACATATTTCCGCACGACGAGCGCACAGTCGGTGAATGGGTCCTCGCGGGCTTCAGCCTCGGAGGGCATGCAACGTGGCTCGCACTCAGAAACGGTGCGCTACCCGTTTTCACGATCGCCCCCGCGCGTAATTGTGACGTATGCGTGCGTTCATTTCAGAGCCGCGGATCCGCATAGGCATCCCAATCTGTGGTTGCGCGAATATTGTCAGGCTGCTAGAGCTGTACGCGGATAAGCTCGGATTCCCGCGCACCGCACCGTACTTCCCCGAGTCGCTGCGCGCGCTCGTGCGTGACTACGACCCCACTACGGCACCACCTGGCGCGTTCGTGGGGAAGCGGATACTGATGCTCTCGGGGACGGACGACACACTTGTGCCGTGGTCGGCGTCGCGCGCGTTTGTGGAAGCGCTGGACGTGGGGCCGCGCGGGAGGAAAAAGGTCATGTTGCTGCCAGGGAAGCACGGATGTACGGACGAGATGAGGGATGAGTTGTTTCAGTTCTTGTGGGAAGAGGCTCTGGTTACTCGACAGGAGACCAGGATCTGTGCGCTTTGATTAGAGAATAATGAAATATTAAGGTGAGGGGTTCGCGAGATTGAATAGTTTTCTGGTCCAAAGGAGCCTAGTCGCGTGACCTTGTTCAGGCATGGTCGCGCTTTGTGCGCCTCGTGGATGCCAGCAGATGGTTTTGCTTGTGGCTTTGCCACTAGGAGACCACACCACATTTCTTTCATCCCGGGAGACTTCACCAGCTTGACTCAACTGATATAGCATACGTCACAATATCGTTGGTGTCGACGGCTCCACTATCTTCTGGCCATGGCAGAACGGCGACGACCTGCGGCGAAAACAGACGTTCGGCCACTGCCCGAGGTTGAGTCTCACGAGATGCGGATAACCCAGGGCGGAAAGATTCGCGCATGGGTGGACTATGCCCTTGAATTTTTTGAGGTGAGCAGATCTATTGTCAATATGAAGAATCATGACATGGTTTATTGGCGCCTAGGAGAATGAAGAGAAGGCCTTAGTGCTACATACTCTCCCCGCAGTGAATAAGGGCGGTTCCATTAAAAGTGGAAAGACGGGAGTTGATGCGGGCGACAACGACGAGGCCGATATCGCATTGAAAGATAAGAAGAAGGGACTCTCGCCGTCCACTATCACCATCCCGCGTCTGATCACTGTCGCAGAGATTATAAAGAGAGAGTATTTACTCGCGATGGATGCCAAACGACTGCCAGACCTTGTGGGACTATACCAATACAACGAGATAGGTTGCATTGAAAATGGTGTTGAAAATGAGGCGGATGAGGAAACAGACGAAAGTGCAGAAGATAGAATGAAGATGCTTGCAGAGGCGTTGGCAGGTAAAAAGTAAGCACATTCCTTCTTTGCAGGACCTGCGATCGATGCTGAAGAGATCACCAGTATAAAGATTGAGAGAACACCATATATGAGGATAACGTTATGTCGCAAAGAACTTGCCGGTATGAAAAATCGGGATACAACGTGAGTGATAGCAATCGATTGCATTGAGGTGTGATACTTATATCTACATGCAGTGCACAGGCGCCGTTAAAGAGAAAGTTATCCAAGTCTGCGAGAGGGCGACTGAGAAAGAGACAGGCGAAAGCGGAGAATGGAAATCGGGAATAGCCGAGCGTGGGCGCATACAGTCCGGTTTGTTACTCTGGCTCAGTGCTCACTGCGACGAGTGTTCCACTCGGCCTGTCCCTCCCTTCGCGTATATTTTCTTTCTTTTTTGGTTCTTCTCAATATTACTACGACATTATAAGGCGCTATTCCCTGTACAGGACATCTCAAACTTGCTTTTTTTTGAGAGAGGGAAAAGGGCTCGCAGTTCTTTCATTTAAATCCGGATCCGTGTCAAATCCTCTTTAAAGTAGCCGTCGCCCCTCTGATGCCTCGTCGCGCTGCCGCCTCAGCCACCCCCGCCACTCCCGCTCCCCTCACGGGCAGCACCCACAACCAACAACTAGATGACCCCTTTGCCCCACAAGTCTCTCTTCTCCGACGCCAGTGGAAATGGGCTGCCTTTAGCCAATTCTTCTACACATTTGCAGCGCTGTTTGCTTTGCATGATGTTTCTCTGACTGTACGTCATCTTCTCCTTCTCTCCTAAATCGCGTTCTTTTTCGCGACTTGTCCGCGATTTATCGTGTCATATGCGTTCCTTGACACACCCCTGCCTCCCTCCAGGACATAGAGGACGATTTGACGCGGTCTACCTCCATCGTCATCCATCGAGTGATCCACCGTTTGCTCGTAACGGCAACTCAGGACCGAAAATTATCGTGCGTATTGTTGGTTCTTTCACTTGTTCAAATGTCTCCTGATTCCATCCCGACGTCAGGTTGGAGAACTGGCAAACAGCTTTGCGAAAACAGTATAAGAAACGTGATCCTGATCTCAACCCAATTGGGTCGGAGCCTATCATCCAACTCTCAACTTCCGCGCCAGATTCGCCCGCCAGCGATGACGATGATGAAGACAGGGCTGATTCTGCAGGTCCTTCGTCAAATCCTCTCCATGGCGACGCACCTCAAGCCGACACCGTGAAGGGCGACGACCATTTAGTCGATGCTCCCCCGAGGGACTCCTTTAATGGAGTCAATATCGACGAGATGAAAGTAGAGTCAACGAGCATCGCGACGACTCCCCAACCCGAACCCCAGGAGGAGAGCAAAGATTGGCTCACACTCCCGATGCTCACGAAACTCGACTCGTTACATCTTTTAACAGAGTGGCAGTTCCATAACGTGAACCGCCTCAGGACGATCATGAAAGATGATGACGAAACCGCTCAGTGGGCACGTATGTCTCCGTTTTGACCTGTTCCCTCGCTCACAAAGCCCTGTACAATAGCGCATCGAGCCAATGGGTTATGATTCAAAGGCGAATGCATATTGGCTAATCGGGCGTAAGTGGCCTCTATCGCTGTTGCCTCTTCATTCAAATAACCTCATTGCCTACCAGCCGACCGCCTCTGGATCCAGCGCACCATTCCAAAACCTCCGCGGAATCTCAAACGCAAGCGCGTACCGAGGAGACCCAAACCCAAACCCGAGGCTGCATTTACCGATGATGAGTCAGACATACCGCCAACCCCCAAGAAGCGCAAGGCCGCGGGCACCATCAGGATCCCCCCTGCTTCCTCTAGTACCCCCACCCGCGCTACGCGACAACGTCGTCCCCCGCCTTCACCTGATGACCTCGGCCCCGTTGCTAGTCGTGGTCCACGTGCGGCAAAAATGCAGGCTAGTGCGAAGCTCAGCGCTCAAGCCAAAGAACTGGCAGAGCTACAGCGCCAGGCGGCGCTGGAGGGCCGCCGATCAGGCAGGCGTGTTGCGTCACCGTCATCACCTCGGAGAGCTAGTCCACGACGCCCTTTGGGTACGCGCATGAGTGCACGTCTGCGAGGTGCAAACCAAACCGACGAAGAGTGGCAGGAGATCCCGAATGAGTGGCTCAATGATGGTGTCGAAGAGAGCGACGGTGTCTCGGCTAGCGAGCACGACAAGGAGGCAGATATAGGTCTCAATAGTGAACCCGAACACGGACCAGATCTGGACCCCGAGCCGGAACTCGATGCAGACATGGACACCCAAGTAACAAAGACTGGCCTGGAAAGCGACGACGATGCTGTCAGCGAACTGACGGAACTTTCGGAAATTACGCCACCCGCTACCGTCATTGTGACTCGTCCAAAGTCAAGACAAAGTTTGAAGAAGAGCGGTGACAGTCGGAAAAAGTCAAGCCGCTCTAAAGGGCAGACTCTGACTATCGACGCCTCCGCGCCCGAGGACGAGACCGAACCTGAGTGGCGTCCGCCAGATGATTTTATCGAGTGGGAGACAGTGCGTTATCTTCTCGTTCTTGCTCTAGCGGTTGTGATGACAGCCAGCTATCCAGATATGTGTTACCTTGTATGAATGGGAACACATTTGTGAACGCTTCGAAGGCGCTACGCATTACGCGGAGAAAGCGTTGTACAGACTACTTTCGCAACAAATCGTGCCTGCTATCACTGCGGAGCTTCGGGTAAGTAACTTCTTTAGAGATGCCAGGATCCAGTTTGAATGGAAAAAACAGGAGATACAAAGAAAGCGACATCTTGAAGAAGCTGTTTCACAACGCAAGCGTTCCTCGCGTCTCGCTGTGAAAGAGAACGAAAAGGAGGAGGCACGGCTAGCGGCTATGAAAAAGGCGGAGGAAGAAGATAAACTGAGCCGTGCGCGAAGGTTAGAGGCGAGACAGAAGAGGGAGGAAGAGGAGCGGCTTAAGAGGGAGGCAGCCCGGGAGAAGCGACGGCTGGATAGGGAGGAACGGGAAAGAAGGGCTCAAGCGGGAGCAGAACAACAGTGGGTCATATTGTTGAGATATTTTGCAAAATCACTGAGCTTCGCAGGTCGAATCCGAGTTCGTTGGTCGACGTCGTTGGAGATGACTCGCACAATACTCTCACTAAACCGCCTAAAGGCAGGCCTGGTCGACCAAAAACGAAGGCAGTTGCCCAGGCGAACTCTTCGACCAGCGCAAGTGGTTCGCGAACACCAGTGGGCGAAGACTGGGTATTGGACTGCGATATCTGTCATCGTACTGGGGTCAACAAGGTCAATGAATTCTCCAATTCCGCAAGGGAACGATCGCTTACACTCTTGGAAACTTCTTCAGGATGATGGGTCGCCTCTATTGTGTTGCGGGAAATGCTCAAAGTGGCAGCACATAGCGTGTCACGACTTGGCGGATCGCCAAGCAGGTCGACCTAAGCGCGATTGGGACAGAGAAGAGTTTATCTGCCGCGCCTGCCAGGACCGTAGTAGCGTCGTGAACGGCAACCAGGTCCTCAACGGCTCGGCGTCGTATGACGCTGGTCGAACCCCTAATTCATACCATCAACCATACTCTGGCCACGTTCCTTACGGTTCAGCGTGCCCTCCTCCTCACCCTCCCCGATCATCATCAGCATACCACACGGCCATAACATTCACACATTATCAACCTCAACAGCACGGATTCTCGTCCTCCCATGCGCTACACGCACAATCGATGATCCCGACTACGGCTACGACTGCAGCCACCTACACCCAACCCCATTATAGCACTCACGGATCACCCTTGGGATCACCTCCCAAGCCAGCTCAGTACCCGACTCTCCAGGCAAGTGCATACAACAGTTTGGATAAACCCCACGGCCCAAACTTGACTAATGTACCAAGCAGTACCCTCCCCACTCTTATTCGAATGGCACCAACTGGTCATCGCCGACCCATCCCGCACAGTCGGGTGCAAGCCGCAATGCGCACTTGCAGAATGCCTACGCGACGTCGTCGTATAGTCCGAGCGCAGAGCGCTCTTCAATGTCGGGTGCGTATCCGGCTGTGGCACCAAACGGGAACACGAATGTGCAGTCGCAGCCGTGGAGAGGAAGTCCCTACGTGGCTCCCGTCGGTGGGATTTCGTACTATTCTCAGAGCACGCAGCCCCACCAACATCAACATAGAGCACCTTGACGTGTCTTTTTCCCTTTTACGACGGATGATTTTGTGCTCTGCACGCGCACATGACACATCGCACATTCGTTCTATAGGGTCCTACTCCACCATTTTGTTTTCGCGACTGTCGTCTTTGTATTACAGAAATGTAGCTATTTTCTTTTATAATGTTGTAATCTTTTGCTAAGGGATCGGGACTTCGGAAACTATCTGCAAGTCTCGATTCGTTTAATTGAAATGGGAGATGCTCCCTGAACTACGTCAACGTAAAATTGAAGCAGTATGGTATCAGTTTGGACGCTCAATCTGGCCTCCATCACCCCAACCCTCACTATGAAACAGAAACGTTTTTCTGCGGACTTGACGGAGTTTGAATGCTACTTACATGCTATTGAGCGTTCGTTTCCTATCGTGGTCCGTATCCCTTTGTATCCCTTTGCCGTTCTGAATTTCGCGCTCTCCATCTACATAGTTCTGCTACAAATCAGCCACTTTGGAGTCTGCTTAGAACGGTTAAACGTTCACAGGACCCTGCACGCCTTTCCCGCCGCCAAGCCTTGACTTCAAGTTAAGCTGTAATGTCTCTGAACTTTCTGAACCTTTGCACTGTATCAGTCTTGGCTACCTCTCCTCTGGTGTCGTTCACAGTCTTCCTCTCTGCACATCTGGTCTGTTTTTGGTGTCTTTATTTGTCGGGTATTCGTTGCAGATCTTTGTTGTATTCTTCGCTTTGTGTTCGCGCGTGAGCTCGTCTCTGGATCGCAGTGGGCTGACCGGTGACAGTGACTTCTCTTGCACGTAATCTCTCACGGTTCACTGTCCCTGTTCTCCCAATTTTTCTGTTTGCTTGGCGGCTGCGGGTGAAGGCAAAATGACAAAAATGTCACCCACTCTTGGATTTGTTAAGGAGTTCTCTTGGGACGGTGAGGAAGCGACGACATAAGCAATATTCGTATTCTAGCCTAACTGGCCTGTTGGTGCAAGGAGCGGGAAATGCAATAGAATGTACGCAAGATTACATTCAGAGAGGTGGAGAAGAGGACCGCCCTCGAGTCGAACGACGACATTTCTCGCGCTCACACATGTGTCAACGTCGCCTGGGATAATGGTTGCAAGTTCATGTGCAGCAGACGGTTTATTGTATCAGCAACAATCAGTAGCTCGCAAAAAATGAAACTGCAAACAATAGTCAGGACGATGGCGACGCGTTAAAAGAGTTTGCTCCCCTGACACAAGCCCCTACATTCGTGTGCTGCTGACGTCGTAGAGTTGGGGATATCCCGTGCTACCATCCCTGTGCACCCCTCATGCCGCTGTCAATGGTGCCAGTACGTCAAGTGGGTCGACTGCTCCGCTCCCATATGCCGCAACTCCTCTGTGCACCATGCACCTCTGGTGGTGATAAAAATGACCTGGCGGTTCAGTAGGTCGTTGGTGACCAGGAGCAACTCATGCACAGGGAACGCAATCCATGTAAGAGCTCGGCGACGAGCTGACTTATGTTTCTGAACACGAGCAGCGTGATGTTTGCGTCGGCAGCGAGCAAGGAGCGGGGTGTGAGTACTTTCTTTTTATTTGTTGAACACTGCTGAGCCTTTCCAGATTCTTGCGGCACATCCTCCTGGTCGATGTTATCACAATCTCCCTATCGATTTTTCGGTTGCGGGTGAATCGTGCTGTTCGTGATTCAGTGTCACCTTGTCGCATCGAAGATCACGGTCACTCCAACCATTCTGTCTACATGCATCGTGGTGACTAGCGTTGTCTGTTTTGTTGGAAAAGAAATAGAATCCCTCATGATGGCAATTCTTGGGCAATTCCTCACACTTTCATCCAGGAAGCAGGTGTTACGGTCTCCACTGGAGCTTTCGTTGTTGCCGGTTTTAGAAAGTGAACGGGTCCTTTGTCGGTGCCTTCGTACACCTTTCCCAAAAGTGGGGATTACGGTCTCTGGACGGCCCTTGAACGTTGATAATAATAAAAAGCGGGCGTTGGTAGTGCGATGCATGAGTTTCGGGTTTGGTCCATGTGGGGAATGACTATGCATCTGTACCAAAGATCCTCCGCCTACGTTCCACGCCCACATGACAATACTGATCCCCTGATTTCTGACTTGCGATCTCAGTGACGCCTTTACCGGCCGCACAAACAATACCACCGGGGCCTTCGAAGAGAGGCCACTCGTCAAACCCTTAACAAGCAGCGAGGTAAGCCAATTCTTATACTCGTCGATATTGCCACTAACACACTACAGAAGGACGACAATAAGGACGACATGGGACGCAAGCGCGCCAAGAGCGCAGCTGCAGCTTCATCAGGGTGCGAGCCCACCAAAACTCAGCGCATTTCGCCAGGTGAATGGATGTCAAATATACTGGCATTGATGGACAACGCCGCTGGAACGCTTGCTGGGGCCTTGGTCAGTATGGCCAAGAACCCAAGAACATTTGCCCCGTCTCCGCTTCGGACATCACCACCAACACGCTACTCGGGACCTTGGCGGAAATGCTCAATGCCATCCGACACCCCGCCTCATCAGCTACCCCCACCGCCACTGACATTCACACCGACGCCATGAACGTGATCGAAGAAGGTTTCTCTGACAACGAACTCGCCTGCGCTGCGTGTTGTATCATTGCAAGTGCAGAGCTTGCGGGTACTTACCTCACGATCAGGTCCCGAGGTGCGCACACAACTCATCGCACCGGGGTCTCAAGTAGCGTGTACAAAAAAAAACAGTAATCTGAATGCCCCAATCAAAATCGTGTGCGTCATGCCTTGCCTGATGCGTTGCAATGTCACGTCTGCAGTTCCGAAAGAGAAAGAGGAGAGAAACGACTCTAGAGAGTCGTTTCTCACCTTTTACTAGGTTGTCGCAAGCGACCATTTTACCACTGGACAGACTCTTACCGTCGTCCATATCATCTGCAACCTGAAGACCTTTACGATGACCATGTCCACAAATGCAGAGACTTGTTTCGTCACCTTTTACTATGCAGAGGGATCGATAGCTGATTACATTTGTCTTGCTACCTCACTTGGTGATTTCAGAACCCGAATCCACGCCAAGGCAAAATCCACGCTCGAAGCAAAGTGGAGAGAGAAAGAGGGCATATACCCTGACTCAGGATCGATTTTGATCAGTGCGAGTAAGAAAAAGAAGTTCTTTCATTGAAGACTTGTAGTTGATGGATTCCACAACAGGCACTTGCGGATCCGGGGAGTTTGCTGACGACTCACGTACAGTTGGGGAAATCTCAACGTTATTCCCTTAGCTCGTCAGTTTCTTAACGATCCATTACTCACAAGGCCTCCAACTCCTCGGAAGAGTTAGCTAGCACAATTGAGACTTTGGAGAACGAACGCGCAGCAGAGAGGTTGGAGATGGAGGAGATGATGGTAGAAGCAGGGGGCATGTTAGAGGGATTGGAAAGAAGGGTTGATGAAAAGATGGCGAAAGTAAACAAGGCGATTGAGGAGGTGGAAAAGCAGCTGCAGGTGGTTCAATCTGAGCTTCAAAGTTCAAACGACCGTGCGAATGAGATGTTACACAATTTGGAGGTCGACGCAGCGACGAAGGACACGGCCGAATAGTTTTCCATTAGGGTATGCACATCAGTACTTACCCGCACTCATTCAAGAAATAGGCTTAGTGGACCGAATTAGACTGCAAAATCTGCTCAACATCGCGCAAGAAAATCTTGCGTTGACTACCGGAGTTTTGAAGGCAGGTCCACGGGTAGATGTAGTAGTAGAATAGCTGGGACCCAAGGGGCCCTACTGCACAAGATATGTTGATGATACGAGGATCACGTGCTACCACGCATATTTTGTCATGAAGACAAGCATGAAGACATCCAGTGCAGTAAGAATAGAGCAAGCAAACTTCTGTACCACGACTTACTGATTATTGATAATAACAGCAACAAAAGCGCAAGAAATAGGATGACGTCGAGTAAAGAGTTGATCAAGAAAACTGTAGAAAATGTCCTAGGGAATGTCGTTGAGATTCCATAGAGCTACTGTGACGTGCGAGAAAATTGTTAGGACACGAAAATCGATCGGTTGCTAGAGGTAGAACGCGAGGGTTTCGGCCATATCATCCTCGTGCTCAGATGGTTATCTGCCTCATGGTATCACGAATGTGCAGCTATACGATAGAAATGCGTCAATGTGCTAAGGATACAATGATCATTGCGGAATCGATGCTGGTAGCCCGGGTAAATACTATCGGATATGTTCGTACATTTTGAACTTCGGATCAACAAATGGGAAGGGATCGTCCCAGGATGCCTGGTCCCTGCACACGAGGAGGGATGTATATGTGAGTTCGCGCTTGTATAAAAGCGGGGAGCCCACTCACTCTACGGGACCCAATACCCGCATGCCACGAACATGCGTGTCCTTGCCATTCATGTGGTTTGCAAGGATGATGACTTGGAGAATGTACGCGTGAATCGGTTTGCTGGCGTGCACGGACACACACACATCGATCGATCAGCAACGGCCGCCGCGGACAACAAGACGAAAACAGCTCACAAGCCCTCGCCGTCGTCGCCTGGTTCTGCAGAGACGTCGAACGTGATCCACCCGTCGGGACGGTCGAGCGTGACCGCGCGCACTTCCTGCAAATCGCCTGGGCTCGTGCCCGCACGCACGGAGAGCGCCGCAGGCGTGTAGGAATCGTCAAACTTGTAGCTGAGGTAGAGACTGAGTTTCTGAAACGGAAGTGCGTCAGCAACACGAGGATAAGTGAGCGCATGGATAATAATACCTGTACTGCCATCTTTCTCGGAAACTCGACGGTTATGAAATGCGGCTGTGGGCCATCAGAGCTACCCTCCGTCGTGAGTGCGAGCCACGCGTGCGTAGTGCGCTCAACTCAACTGCCAGAACGTGTCTGGGTCTTCGTCCTGCAGACACTCGGGCCCAAAGCCAAATTTGAAGGACGAGACGGACCACTTGGCGAGATGGCCAATGTCGGGCCATGGCAACGCTGGTGGCTTTCTGCCTATAACAAGTCCCAATAAAGCAAAGCAAACGGTGCGATGGTGATCTGCGGCACGCACCAGAGTGAACGAGAAAGACGCCCTCGGCCACGGCAGGAGGGACAGTATCGGCGGCGGGGGCAGGAATTATACCGAATTGTGCGACTGAGCTCATGTTGTTATCAGTCTGGATTTCTACTGCTTGGGATGAACGAGCTCAAGAGCCTCAAAAGAGTCCCAAGTTGTATAAGTAAACGTAAACACCGCCGCGGCGCTTCGACTGACAGCCCGACGCGCGGGTAATTTGGTCGTGACCAGACACGACGATTTCTTTGCATCAGGCTTTCACGTCCCATGGCCAGCAGCGGTGGAAACAGCCTCCATCTTGAGGACTACAAACGCTATGGCAGGCAAATGATAATTGACGGCATCGGCTTACCAGGCACGCTCTAACTAATACCATCGCCGCCCGCATGCATGGGCACCAGACTATTCTAACGTAAGAACGACTACAGGACAGCTCAAGCTGCAACAGGCTGCCGTAGCAGTCGTTGGCGCCGGTGGACTGGGATGCCCTGCTCTCCAGTATCTCGCCGCTGCGGGTGTCGGCGAGTCCTGTTTCTCCTCTCAAATAAAGTTCGTGCGCGAACGACTCACAGGTCGCATTGGGATCATCGATCATGACGTCGTCGAACTATCAAACCTCCAGCGTCAGACGCTTCACACGGAATCTAGGCTGGGAATGCCCAAGGCGGAGTCCGCTGCCTCTGCGCTCAAAGAGTTCTGTCGTGACACCTTCATCCTCCCCCACCCCATATTTTGCTCCCGTCTCCCGTTCCCGCGTTGCCTAACGTCCCCGCGTCTGCAGGGTCCGCTCCCGCCTCTGTGTGGATGCGATAACGGAGGCCCTCGTTCCCACGAACGCGCGCGCTCTCCTAAATCCGTATGATGTGGTCCTGGACTGCACCGACAACCCGGCGACGCGGTATCTGCTCTCTGACACGGCCGTCCTGCTGGGGAAACCCCTCATTAGCGGCGCGGCGCAAAGGTTCGACGGTCAACTCTGTACGTACAACCTGAGCCCAGAGGGCCCTTGCTATCGCTGTCTCTTCCCGAAACCTCCGTCTCCCGGAGCGACGCCGACTTGCGAGGAAACCGGTATCGTGGGAGCTGTAACTGGAGTCATCGGGAGTCTGCAGGCACTCGAAGCGATCAAGATCATCGTTGGACTGCAGGGTGAGTAAGGGCCGGTTGCGACGGGGTTAGGCGTATGTGTTGACAACAACCGATGCTGTGTGTGTGAAGATGGACAACCGTCTTTACTGGTCTACTCTGCGTTGGGAACGCCGCCATTCCGAAGCGTCAAGCTTCGAAAGCGGCGGGTTACTTGCCCAGCGTGTGGTACAGAGGGCCAGAAAGTGGGGGCAATCGAGGCCATCGACTATGTACAGTTCTGCGGAGGGGACAGACCAGATTGGGAAACATTGGGTCTGCAACCTGGTACTGCCGAATTGAGAGTGACGACCAACGTGGGCACTGCGAGCCAACTTTGTGTAAAAATAGTGGCGCTGACTCACAGCAGGAGCTCAGGGACATTATGGCATCCAAGTCCGTGAGGATCCTTGACGTAAGACCCAAAACGGAATTCGGGATTTGCCACTTACCTTGGTCCATTCGTATGTGAATCCTTCCTCTCTGATGTCCGAAACACTCCATCACCGCCAACAGATGTCCCTCTTCAAGATATCGTTGCCAATCCAGCTGACCATGTAGCGGGCCCCGAGACGTACGTAGTGTGCCGGCTCGGAAATGATTCCCAGATCGCCGCAGAGGCCCTGAGAAGCGTTCAACGGGACCCCACTTTCGTTATCAAGGATCTTGTTGGCGGACTTCGCGCCTGGTCCCGCGACATAGACCCTCACTTTCCTATCTATTGATCGACCAGGGGTAGACTACATGTAAATTCAGGTAACAAATGTCGCCTCGGTGTTTCTATGATGTGACGTGTATCCTTACGACAAACAGTACAACAGTTACAACTACAACACAACTACACGATAGCTTCCCGCGCGTCAATTGAGATGATACCTATCTGGGTGAAAGGGTTTACTTCTCTAAGGGAGAAGGTTACGGACTGAATTGGACGGGCAAAATCGATCGGAACGCACTTGAACCTAGCTTGAGCCATTTGGGGATTTTCACCTCGCCTCTCGAGTCCTTTCCCTTGCTTGAACCTACTGCGACAGAGGACGATGGCTCATCATTTTTCCGATTTCCATCGAAGCTGGGAGGTGTGGGGAGTTCGACGGCGCGTTCCAGGACCACAGATGCGAGCGGGGCAGGCAAGTCCGAACCTGTCATCGGTTCAGACCGAACTACTACTCCCACGTGTGGGAAGAAGAGGAGAAACTCACGGTTCAGCGCGTCGTCGACGAATCGGAGGAGGAGAACCGAGGACGGCGCGAGTCCCAGTTCTGCGAGCGTGAGATCGCGCACGTCGGGATCCGACACCTTGAGATCACGGGGCGGCGGGTTGGAGGCTGTAGGTTTGAGCTATTGAAAACCGGACGGACGGACGGGAGGAAGATGAACGCACATAATATGAATTTGATCGGCTTAACGTCCTCGCGTAAACAGTCGCGCACGAACGCGTACACGGTGCGTATCTTGCTGCTCGACGGGAACGTCTGTTCAAGCTGCGTGCGGTCGAGGAAGCGCACGCGGATCGTCGTCTACGCGCTCTCATACGTGAATATCTCCTAATTACACGAGGAAGAGACATTACGTTTGGCCAGCGATCCCGCTTCGCCTTTGTCTGCTGCTCGCGCTGGGTGCGCGTCAGCAGCGGCGCGTTGTTCAGCCCGGTGGCGCGCGCGTGCAGCTGTTGCTGACGCTCTTTGAGGTCGGCGATCGTGGGCGTGAAGTAGTCATCCGGGAGATCCTCTGCATTGCGCAATAAGGAAGACGGTAGAGAGAAGGTGGACGCGCGTACGAACCCAGAGGACCAGTGATCGCTGGCGGCTTGTACACCTTGAGTCCTGGCAGCGTCGCTGTCACTTCGTTCTCAGACGTCGTCGTCGTATCTTCATGCTTCCTTGCGGACGTATTTGTTGGTGGTGCGGGTCGGGAAGTTTGGTTTGGGGTCGACATTGGTCACGGCGTATGCTAACTGTGGGCTATCGATGCGGCCCGAGCCTCCAGCGCCGTTAACCCTTCCTTCAACGTACTTCCGAGTCCACTGGCAGTCAAAGATCTTATAAACTAACTCTGTGCACTCCACGCAACTCTCAGTCTCAGTTTTATTGGATAATAGGTGGCCCCAGTCCCACTAGTCGTATGAGCCGCGTTTGATTCTTGTGCATGCCCATGGTCCAAATCATCACTACAACCGGTTTATTTCCTTAGGTGGCTCCGGAACTCAGGCAGCAAAGGAGGGCGTTAACAAGTCACGATGTCCTTAACTGGGTAAGATAAAGATGATAACATTTGGCTGGGTCCCCCCTCCTTCGGTGTTACACCGTCTCACGGAGATTACGCAGCTGCTTCTTGATCGTAGAGCAGCAGACCTGTGCGTGGAACTAAGAGGGCCATATACACCAAAGCGGGGTGGCGTCGAGAGAGGGGCAAACTTTGGGCGTTATGAAATTGCTTTCAAGTTGAAGCTTGAAGAGTAACTTTATAAGCTTCGGTGTTTTCGATGCGCCGGCGCAGAGGCGGAGATGTCCTGGCGATCTTTTGTCCTGCGCAACACACACTCCGGCAGATTGAAAACCACCGAACACGAGGTGATGAGGTCAAGCCCACGACCGTGGTACCAGTTGGCCAGGACTGGCGTGCGTGGACGAAAACACAGCCTTCCCCTGGCATCAGAAACAGAGAAGGAAAAACCAAATACCACAACTCTTAGACTTGGGTCATAGACGGGACTCCAACAGGCTTTGTCACCTCCGCTCGGGACACGGGCTGTTCTCACCATCTTTATTTCCACCACTCGAGTAGCGAAAGAGGGACAGCCCGAGATTTGAGCCCGATCCCGTATGCGAAAGCATCGCACAGGAACTGTCACTCAACGGTGTCCGATCAAACTTACACCGCGGTGTCGTGATTTGGAACACTACTCAGAAACCGTGTCCTACTTGGGAAGTTCAAAGAGATCTTTGATTCTAGAGACAGTCTCTCGGTCTCCGGTGTTCTGTAAGCTGTCATTAGTTCTGTCTTCCCCAAACGATATACACGGGGTAAACACGCCTTCATCAAGTCATCACTGATCTTGATACAGGGCAGGCCGCTCGCAGACGCCAGTTTGATGACCATGTTGAGCGCCCGGCTCTTTTCCTTACCCTGGCTCGACACTGACTTGAAGTCGTTCGTGAAAAACGTGCCGATACCGAAAGTCGCTAAGCGTGCGACCCATAGTCAGAGCCATAACCGAGAGAGGGGGGTGAGATGACAGACGAATAAAACCGATCTCTTCGCATTGTTTTTTGAGTGCAAGCGTCTTGTCAAGGTCAAGCGAGTCAGAGTAAATAATCGTCCTCTCGCGATGGTTGATGCCGAGCCGCTCGTAGACCTCCCTGGCCTGCGGAGCAAATGCGAACGGGTCGCCAGAGTCCTGTCGCAGTACGCGCCAACGGCGGGCGCGTTCTACGGAAAAGTCCTGCTCATCACACGTGAGACCAACCAAGCGTTGCTCCGCAGAACTTTGGCGCACCTGAAAGAACGCCTTTGTAGAGAACGTGTCGGTGAGCGCAACGAGCACCGAGTCCGGGTATACTTCCTCCCAAAGGTCCAACGCGGTGCCGTTGGCATGCTCATATCCGCGCATGGCTCCAATCTACTTTGTCCGTCAGCACCGCGTGGCGCACGGAATATATGACACTCACCCCCATGAACCATTCACTGAGACGGAATATCATTAGTCTGTCAGGTGCATCCTAAAGAAGACAGTCGCATACTGTGCTATCGTCCCGATGGGACTGATTCCATATTTCTGCGCTAGATGTACCTATAGCCAGTTCAATGATGAAAACATCATCAAAGCGGCTGGCGCTGAAGTAGGACTGACATTGCTCGTCCCACTCAGCTTGCCCGTTCCCGGATGGTCCTTTTCTGCGCGTACCAGCTGGTCGACTACGACGTCCTGAACGTAATACGAGCGCCGCCGTCGCGTGCCAAACTCGCTAAACACACAGCCCGCCTCGAGCAGCTTGGAACCCTTCTCGTACGCGAGTTCTATAGGCGCGCGTGTGAATCAGCCATCCTACACGCTCGCGCAAGCGATCCGTACCCGCCTGGCCGTCATTGGTCCAGTCCTTGTCGACCGTCGTAAAATAGATCTCACTCAGGGTCGCCATGAGGGGGACCTCCCAAAGGATCGCCTCTGCCCACAGCCCAGAAGCTTCGATCTCGATGCGCCCCTCATCGCTATCTGGCTCACGTGGCACAAAGGTCACCTGGACTTGGGAAGGTTGGAAGCGATAAGAGGAAAGGTAGTCGATATAGGCAGGCTTGAAATATGGGCAGGTATTTCGGAGCCAGTCACACTCGTCGGAGGTTAGGGACAGGGTGGGGAACTCTGGCACACGAAGTGTTCTTTCTTAGAGTAGGTCTGTGGGGTGGCGAAAATGTGTGCGCACGAGATATAGCCACAACGAATTGCTCGTAACAGGAGCGGGTGAAGTATACATTGGCGTCGCGATGCGTGAACCTATACGTTGATTGAACGCTAGGGAAATGGTGCAGCACGGCTTGCTGCATGGTAAGCTATAGGTAATGTCCATAGTCATCGTGGTGCATTGGAACCTCGAAGTGTGTTATTGCGAACCTTGTAAAGATCTGTATCTAGGATTGATCTGGGTAAAATAACAACTCCGGGGTCTGGTTCACTGGCCATGATCTAAAGGAACTCTGGGGATGTGTTGAGCGACAAGTAATAAACCGGGCAAGAAGCGGGGAGGGCGGCCGATGGCGATAATAGAATGCGCCACACTCTCGATCTGTGACTTTTGCTTTCGCCGAATGGTAAGTTACGTCTCTCCTCTATACCCCTTCAATTTTGACGGATGAGTTCTCACAGAGTCTGCGAATAGAAATTCTAAACGAGGGCGGGTTTCGCTCCGACGGGCGCAGACAGTACGAGCTACGCGAGATCACCTTTGATTCAAGCCCACAAGCAGGCGCGGACGGGTCTGCGCGAATCTCGCATGGACTCACCGAAGTGCTCGTGAGCGTGTTTGGGCCACGCGAGGCCCGCGTCCGCGCGCAGACGCTACACGATCGTGCTGCCATACACGTCGAAGTGACCATTGCACCATTCAGCACGGGCGACCGCCGGCGGCGCGGTCGCGGAGACAAGTGCGTATCTCCCAAAATGTTTCACATCACGCTCCACTTTTATTTATCGCCAAAACAAAACAAAAACAAAAAAGGCGCGTGCAGGAGCTCGCGGCGATGATCAAGGCGACTTTCGAGCCCGTAGTGCAGACAAACCTGTACCCGCGCTCGCAGATCGACATTTTCGTACATGTGTTGCAGCAGGACGGTGGAGTTCTCCCGGCCGCGATCAACGCGACGACAGTTGCGCTTATCAACGCCGGCGTGCCGCTCACGGATTATGTCTGCGCCATCACGGGCGGCGTACATGCCGCAGCGCCTATGCTAGACCTGACCTCACTGGAGGAGTCGGATCTCCCACATGTGACCGTGGCGAGCATGCCGCGGTCGGGGCGCCTCACGCTGGTCAGCTTGGAGACGCGACTGCACGTCGACCGGTTTGAGGAGATTTTGAGGTTGGCGGGAGAAGCGGGGACGGTGATCCACAAGGAAATGCATGGGGTGGTCAGGCAACGCACAAAAGGGTTGCTGGATGGAATAAGCACGGGACTCCGAGCGTCCAAACCCGCAGAAGATGCCATGGTAGAAGACGAATAATTCCATTTTTTCCATCGTTGGTAGTCAAAAATACAGACATTGCAAACACACACCAATATGGCTACTACAAGGACGGCTCTATTCTCCTAAAGCAAGATAGCCATTTCTCCCCATTATTTCGATCAACTTTTTTACCCTCTTCTGTGCTAGCCCACACGGCATCGAGGATTGGGCCTTTACCCTCAGCACGAAGCGCCTCAACGTCCACGGTCTCAAACAAGGGGAATGCACTGAGGTGTGCCTTCATCCACTCGGCCAGGTCTTTGACGTCCGTGATGGTGTATACGATACCGCCCGGACGCAGGACATATGCATACTCCGCCAAAAGGGTGGGCGAGATTATGCGTGCCTTGTGCTTGCGCAACTTGAAGTGTGGATCAGGGAAGAGGAAGAAGAGCGCTGAGAGCGAGTGTTTGGAAAAGTAGTTAGGCAAGAACTTCATGGCATTTGCGCGGACGATGGACACATTCTGGTATCCGCCAGGCGTGTCGGCAGAAGGTTGAGGAGGCGGTGCCGAAGAGGAAGCGCGAAGGGCAGCGATCCGATCTTCGACGTATTGCGAGACCTGGACGCGAATTTCAAGGCCTTAAGAAATTCCGGTCGGCTCGAGGCACGGGATGTAGAACATCGTTACAAGCGAAATAGACGCGTACCGAGCATGAGTGTGTCAGGATAGAGGGGCGCCAGCGCGATGAGCAAGCCGCCAAAGCCGCAGCCTACGTCTGCAAACTCTGGCGTCTTTCCCGAGCCAGCAAAGGCGGGATAGTGCGCGCTCCAGTCTACCTCATCTGGAGAGGCGGGGTATTCGAGGTTGTGATCTGAGAAAGGATTCGCGTGTGCGCGTTGCCTGTAATGTCTTTTCTACGGATGTCAACGATTCGAGGGAGCGGATGCGAAAATGACGGTGCTTACTTGGGGCAGGATTGATGATGTGTTGGGTTGTGCCTTTGACCTCTTTCGTTTGGCCATAGTAATCGTTGGGGGGAGTGCGAGGGACTCGGAGACTGCTCGGAGCCCCCGGGAACCGGTCGGAGCGAATCGGACAATTAGGTGGACCGGCCGAGAACACATAAATTCCAACTCGCTTGTCCTGTTTTCCTGCTCACTCACTCACTCAACTCAAAAATGGTCTCTGCTCTTCGCGCCTCTCTCAAAAAGGTACCATTCTCGTCTTGATTTCTTTGTACCCTCTAATGGGGCACGTCTAGACCACCTCTCCCTTCGTCCGCTCCGCTGCTTCGGCCCGTTTCTTGTCAACAGCCTCGAAACAGCCCACGCTCAAGGAGCGTCTTGCGGAGCTCATTCCTTCTGCGCAGGAACAGGTACGCACGTGTCATCCGCGCGAGCAACTCTCTGCTGCGCTGGCATCCGAACTCCGTCATTGACGTCACGTTTTCTTGCAGGTCAAGGCAGCGCGCGCTGAGCATGGCAAGAAATCTTTCGGCCCTGTCATCGTTGACCAACTCTATGGGTATGCCTTATCTCCACTGTGCTCGTCCTCGTCTGATTCTTGACTGCCACGTCACTAGTGGTATGCGCGGTCTGCCCGCCTTAATCTGGGAGGGCTCGGTTCTCGACCCTGGTAAGGTCTTCCGTGCTGCTGTCTCTTTCTTACCTCTGATGCAAGTCATTTCATAGAGGAGGGCATCCGCTTCCGCGGAAAGACCATTCCCGAAATCCAGGCGCAGCTGCCCAAAGCTCCAGGTGGTTCCGAGCCCCTTCCCGAGGGTCTCTTCTGGCTCCTCGTCACCGGCGAGATCCCAACAGCTGAGCAAGTTGCCGAGCTCTCAAAAGATTGGGCTGCACGCGCTGCTATTCCCGAGTTTGTGGAGGAAATCCTCGATAGGTGTCCCCCAACTTTGCACCCCATGAGCCAATTCAGTTTGGCTGTCACTGCTGTACGTCATTTGAGTCAGGAAGCTACCGTCATGTGTGGGCTTACGTATGGTGTCGGCTTAGCTTAACCATAACTCCGCGTTCGCCAAAGCCTATGCCGAGGGTATCACCAAGAAGGAGTACTGGGGCCCCACCTTCGAGGACTCTATGGACCTGTAAGACGGAATTTTGGGTTCCCACTGTGTGCTAACACAATACGTGAACACTAGCATCGCGAAGTTACCTAACATCGCTGGCCGCATATACCGTAATGTCTATGGTCGGGGCAAGCTTCCGTCGATTGACGCACAAAAGGATTACTCGCACAATTTTGCCACATTGCTTGGCTTTGGCGACGACGCTGGCTTTGTTGAGCTCATGAGGCTTTACATCACCATTCACAGGTACGTTGGGCCTCTGTATTGAGTTACGTTATATGCGGTATTGAAGCAGGTATTCCAAGTGACCACGAAGGAGGTAACGTCTCGGCGCACACCGGAAAGCTCGTCGGATCCGCGCTCTCGGATCCATTCCTTTCGTATGCTGCGGCGCTGAATGGTCTCGCTGGTCCTCTGCATGGCCTCGCGAACCAGGAAGTACTCGTCTGGCTCACAAAAATGCAAGCCAAGATTGGAGAGGATGCTAGCGACGAAGCAGTCAGGGAGTACGTCTGGTCGACATTGAAGGGCGGCCAGGTTGTTCCTGGTTACGGTCATGCGGTGCTTCGCAAGACGGATCCCCGCTATGTCGCGCAGCGCGAGTTCGCACTCCAGCATCTGCCAGACAATAAGCTCTTCAAGCTTGTGGGCCAGATTTACAACATCGTACCAGGTGTTCTGCTCGAGGTTCGTCTTCGCTAGGATCTTGTGCCAAGTGATACTAGCTTACATGGAACAAACAGGCCGGCAAGGCAAAGAACCCCTGGCCAAACGTGGACGCGCATTCCGGCGCACTCTTGACCCACTATGGTCTGACGGAGATGCAGTACTACACGGTACTTTTCGGTGTATCACGCGCGTTTGGCGTAGCTGCGCAACTCATCTGGGACCGTGCGCTCGGTGCTCGTACGTAGTCACTTCTTTTTTTCCAAGATGTTTCTATTAACGCATATCATACAGCACTTGAGCGTCCCAAGTCGTATTCCACTGATGCCATCAACAAAATTTTCAAGGACAAGCACTAGATCCCCCGCATTAGTTTGAGAATGGGGGCGTTTGTGGGGTGGCTTCTGTAGGACCGATGTTACGGTATAACTTCCGGGCGGGGTATGGGACTGTTAGCGTTTGAGCAGCAGGCCAAGCGGCCTGGTAATGAATTAGTGACGACCTAGAGACCCTTTAATGTTACAACTATGCTTATGGCTTGGTTCCTCACGTTTGAGTTATTGATTGCCAGTGGTTCCGAACGCATTGAGAGACTCTTCCTGTTGAGACAGACACCGAAGTACAACCATTCGGTCCGGATCATCCGTTGCTAAGGCTGCGTCTATTCCTACCCTCTCTTTCGATCGAGCCATTCCGGCGGCACGACCAACTCTCCTGTTCTTCGGTTCGACTACAACAACGCGCGAACGCCAGTACGGGAGGATCCGATAACAACAAACAGCGATCATGGCCGATGTCCGCGCGCTACTCAAAGCAAAACGGCAAGAAGCCCGCGTCACCCACCCTTACGCCACCTACAGCGCGAGCGGCGCGTTGCGATGTGCTGCGTGCGGCGCTGCAGTCAAATTCGCCAGTGCGTGGGAGGGACACCTGGGCAGCAAAGCCCACCGCGTCGCCGTGGCAAATCTAAAAGCAAAGGAGGAAGCAGCAGCAGCAGCAGCAGCAGAAGCGTCTAGTCGGCTAAAGCGGAACGCGGAGGAGCAGCAAGGTGAAGATGTGGATACGCAGATGGAGGTGGAGGTAGAGCCGCCTGCGAAGAGGCAGCGCACGGAGGAGCGCGAGCTCGACGCCTCGCGCGCTGCTGCTGCTGCCTTTCCTACAGACTTTTTCTCGGACCCTTCGCGCGCGCCACAGATGCTGCCAGAAGATGATGACGACGACGACGATAAAATGGTCGAGGACGGTGGTGACAAGAGCAGCGCAGCGCCAAAGTCCCAGCTCGACCTCGAGTTGGCTGCGTTCGAGCGCGACCTACAGCAACAGCGCGAGCCACCCGCCGATCCCCAAGAGACGTATGCGCGCGCGACAGTCGCTGCGGAGCCGGAACTGGTGCCTGGATTTGAGGGACTGCCTGGTCAGGCGCCGGGAGGAGGGGAGGAGGCGGCAGCGCCATCGGAGAAGGAACAGAAGGTGTCTGAGGAGGAGGAGCGCAGACGTAAACAGCAAGAAGAGCATGAGCTGATTATGGATCGGCTGCTCGAGGAGGAGCGCGCGCAGGAAGAGGCGGACAGCCGCGTTGCAACGCTGAAAAATCGGGTGGAGATGCTCAAGAAGAAGCGCGAGCTCGCAAAGGTGAAGGGCAACAAGGCAGAGGCACGGACCTGAACGTCTGTACGCTATATTTCTGTTTGTGACATGATCGTTCTGTATATGCATCCACCATTCTATGCGAGATTTTACATGATGGGGACTGAACGGTGTCATATTTTTACTACGACTGTTCTACCTCCTTTTCCTCGTCTGCCACTCTGAGTCCGATCCACTGCAGCCAGTCCACGTTGTTCTTGTGCATGATCATGAGGCCCAAAACGACGGGGAGCCACCACAGAGAATGCATGAACACTTTGCGTGCATGGGCATCGCTGCCAAACTTGTTGAACTGCCAAGCCGCGCGGACCCAAATGGCATTCGGCACGAGGCTGGTCAGCGCGAACGTCCACGTGGTGAGCCCAGAGAGCGGGACGAGCGCAGAGCAGATGCCGGTGAGGAGCAGCACATGACGCAGTGCGACGAGCCGATTCTTGCGCGCGTCGAGCACCGCGAGCATTTGATACCCGCTCTGCGCGTACGCGCCGCGCACGAACTGCGCGAGCGCGTTGAAGTGTGGGAACTGCCACGAGAACATCAGCGCGAACAGCGCCCACGGCGCGAGCGGGTTCTCAAGCACAGGCACAGTCGTTGTTAGGAGGAACGGTGGGAGTGACACCGCGAGGGGGTGCGCCGCGCTCGGGACGAGTGTGCCCCCGACGGCCGCCCACCCCATCAGCGGCGGTACGGCGCCGACGACGGCCCCCACCCACGTATTCCACACGGAGCGTCGCTTCATCCACGTATATGGACCCGCGTAGAGCGCGATGTTCGCCGCGCCGAGAAACGCCGTCGTCGGGTTGCACATCGTCCAGAGGAGTGCGGGGCCCGCGAGGCCCGTCGCGGCTGCAAAGGCGGCGGCGTGCGCGGGGCTCACGGCGCACCGGACGAGCGGGCGCCCGCGCGTGCGCGCCATTTGCGCGTCGTAGGGCACCTCCTGGAGCTGGTTGAGCGTGTTTGCAGACGCGCTGCAGAGCGCGGTGCCTAGTGCCGTGGAGAGCAGCACGGGTACGGTCGTGGGGAGTGGGGAAAGCGCGACGCCGGACATGGCGACGAGGACGTTGAAGGCGGAGAGGCGCGATTTGGACAGCTGCGCGTAGATGCCAAGGAGACGGGCTGGGGTGAGGGCCGGAATGGGCCGGTACGAGGCCAACGGGACAGATTGTTGGGGCGGTGGGGTGTCCGCTGGATGTGGTGGCTCGAGCTCTGGCGCCACTACACCATTGTGGAAGAAGAAGGACGAGAAATCAAAAGGTTTCGAACCGACAGTGGTCGAATGAGGTCGGCTCAGGAGTGGTGCTGAATGGCGTATCCGGTAGCACAGCCCTTTGTACGAGGATGAGGACCTAGAGACATTGCGCAAAAGCACCGTTCCAGGCAACATAGTCTGTCGCCCGCAGTGGGGCACCTGGTCTTGGTATGAACTATATATTCTGCATGATATGGTAGAAATTGACCGACCTTGACTGGGAGACTCGAGTCGGAGTTTGAACAAGCGTGTTTGACACTCACGCAGTCGCTGACAGCAACTCGTCCTATTTCCCTCCCTCCCAATTCATATTCATCCTATTCGTACAGCGCGCAGTCTATTCCTGTCCATTGCGCTTTAATTATTTGCAGAAGCAGTTCTCTTACAGCCGTTATCCCGCGGCAAGCGTGCTACCATGCCAGGTACACACCTTCTCCCTCCAAACTTGCTCAAACTCTTTGCTCCTCGACCCCCACTCCCATACACACGACCCGTCGACAAGGACATCGGACGTGTCACCAAAAAAAATGTCACCGGCGTTGGCTCTTTGCTTGCCTTCCTCAAGGAAGGTGCCATGGCAGGCCTCGCAAATGGCAACGCTGAAGGAATGGAAGAAGGCGAGGAACCTACCTTCACTCTCGCAGAAGAGATGAAACGCCAAGTACGACGCGAGGAACGGAAAAAGAAGAGAGCAGATGAGTTCCAAAAAGCAAAGGAGTCATGTACGTGCTTTTCGTCATCGCCTGACGGTCACCACTAATCGTGTTCATATGAACTCAAGATAAACCACAGGAAGACCCACAAGCAGTGGGTGATCCTTACAAGACTCTGTTCATTTCCCGGCTTGTGCGTCTTTGGTTCTGTATGTTCACAACACACAACTGATCACTGCTTCTCACAGCACAAACAAGCGACGGAAAGTGACCTCCGTAGAGAATTCGAAATCTATGGCACCATTGAAAGGGTCAGAATCGTGAAAGACAAAAAAGGACGCGGCAGGGGCTATGCATTCGTCGTTTATGAGCGAGAACGAGACATGAAAGGTTATTCAGACCTCGCAGTTTTTTTGGTTACCTGGACGTTTACTGACACAGCCGGCTCACTCTTTGCTTAACTTGTCTAGCCGCGTACAAAGAGTCAGACGGCCTACATATCATGGGAAAGCGTATCTTGGTCGATGTCGAGCGTGGACGCACTGTTCGGGGATGGAAACCACGTCGTCTTGGAGGTGGCCTCGGTGGTCGTCCCAAACCCGTTGAACCTACACCTTCATACGCGCCTGGAGGTGGTAGGGGTGGATTCCGAGGCGGGTTTGACCGTGGCCGTGGCGGATTCCGTGGAGGTGGTCGCGGATTTGGAGCACGTGGAGGAGGAGGATTTAGTGACCGGGGAGGCTTTGGTGACCGGGGTGGAGGCGGCTTTCGAGGCGGTGGCGGTGGCTTCAGAGGCAACCGGGATGACTTTGGGGGTCCGCCGAGAGGTGGAGGCGGCTTCAGGTCGGTATCTGCTGATCCCTCTGGTGTTTGCATTGTCTGACGTGCCGTTCTTTTACCAGAGGTAGGGGTGGAGGTTTGGGATACCAAAGTGGAGGATTCAATGACGGCCCGCCTCCGGGCAGGTTTGGAGGTCCCTCTGGACCAGGCGCCGGGCCTGGTGGACCAGGTGGGTACGGCCCTCCTGGTGGGGGTCAAAACTATGGTCCCCCTGGAGGCAGTGGTCCTGGTAGTTTTGGCGGTGACCGAGGATATCTCAAGCGAGAGGGCCCAGGAGGTTTCGACGATCGAGACGCCAAGCGGCCGCGATACTAGGTGCTTTGCAATTGCACTCCACCAGGTGTTACTGTAAGTGGGTGGTAGGATATAGCTTCTTCTCTTCCTCTGTCTTTTCTTGCTTTGCTGTCTTTAGCGGCTCGTAAGTATAGCTGGTTGGGCGGTTGTGGATTGTTAGTATCAAAGGCAAGTATAAACTCGCATTGTCTATTTTTGACTTTCTATTTCCTTTTTGGGTACTCTCCCACTGGTTCTAGCACATTCAATCTAAAAATTGCCGTGCAGAAGAGTTAAATCAGTCCATCAGGATGTAGCATGGACTCGGAATACAGTGCGAATGTAATCCGAAGCGGTGCATGATGGAAGGATTTGACTTATGATGTGAATGTTGTGAGGGTTCCATTCATTCGATGAGTCGATCCAACTATCTCAGCTCGGCCAAACTCGGGTTCCGGAAACCGATCAGCGTTCGAACCGCACGAACGATCAAGGGTTCCCATCCAGAAGAGAAGGGGAAGAAGAAAGAAAAAAAAAAAAACTTGCTGTTTTGTTTTGTCGGCGGCCTTGTGTGTTGTTTGCGGAACATGCAACGATGGAGAACAAGTGGATTGAATGGAAGGTGTGTTCGCCGGGATTGCCCGCTGTGATGATAGGTTCCATCGAACTGTCTTCTGAGTTGCGCACATTGGCCGAGAAAATAGTCCGGCGGTTTGAATTTGAGGGTGCCCGTCGTCTCTGTCATGTCACCCGATCAGAAAGAACTTGCTGGGTCAGTTCGTGTTGATACCACACGCTGGACACGCACCCCTTCTACCTAGCAACCCCGGACCCGGTGCCTCTCTTCCCGACACCGACAATCATTTCCTTGTCCGTTTACGGCCCCTCCGCTGTTTGCCAAGTTCCAGGCCCCATTCCCGGTTGCAGAGAAATCAGCTTCGCGTCCGACCGTGTCAGTAACGCGCCCTCAACGCAATTCGCCCGACCGCCTGGTCCCTTCGCTCGGCCTTCCTCTGACGTACGTGCGTTGCGGCGGTGCTGTCACCCGCAGGAACAACCTCAAACGGGGGCCGTGTTTGTCGAGATCCCTTATCTTGCGCTAACAAACCTAAGTAATGCTTCTTCTCGAGTCATGGGACTGGGTCGTTCCTCTTCCCCCTCCCCCCCCCCCCCCCCTTTCCTCGGAGCGGCGCACCTTCAGTCATCCCGGATGTGATCGGTCGGGCTCGCGGTGCCCACGCTCACGCCGCAGCAAACTTTGGGCCAAACGTATCTTTGGAGGTGCCTGCGCTCGGTACGGGGTGAAACGCGAGCGTTCCCTTGCCAGCCGAGCGCCAAACCCGAGTATCGTTCCTGGAGAAATGAGATCGAACTGCAACCTACAGCGGCTAACCTTCTCAAGCTCTCGACGTGATGCCTTCTTGCTCTGAATCTGCAACAGACTCCGTGAGACCGTCCCCTTGCGCCCTTCTCCTTCCGTAACGTCGGAGCCAATGGGCTCTATCCCCACCTGGTACGTCTTATCATCCGTTCTCGCCTTCCGTTCAGGAGAGATACCGACCTCACACACTCTTCCCCCCAATTGGTCTCGCTACGGTTCCCTTGCATTTTTTTTTTATATTTCGTTGGTTCAGTCATCCGATCGAGATCCTTTCCCATCCCGATCATCGGTTTCACGCTCACGACCCTGACCAGACCCACTCAGCTGGCACCGCGCAGCTCAAAGCGCCCGTTTACGAGCCGATTCTCTTCTTTCAACTCTTTTTCTGTTTGAGCAGCTTAATCTGGGGGGGTTGCTTCATCTAGCTTCGTCGATTTCTTCCCCCACTTCCTCCACCACCCTTTAACTAATCAACCTGGCGGTGACCCTACTGACTCGCAAGCCGGCTTGGGATTTTCCTACAATGGAACGTGAGTGTTGTTGGGCGCAAACACGACGCGACCATCGCTTCTGACGATACGCCTCTCTTATAGCCAGGGACGAGCGCCTCACCAGCCGCCCCCTCCACGTCGCTTCTTCTCAACCCACACTAGATTTTTCCTCCTGCTTGAAGCAGGTTCCCAATGAAGATCTCGAGTTTCCAATCACAGAGTCACCCATGTCCTCTCCCCAGTCAGAGCCGATCACAAAATCACCCGATACACTACAGGAGTCGGCGAGCAATAGCGCGTTGTCCCCCAGTGTGGACGCCGAAGCCACATCTTCGCCTGATGTCAACCACCGTCGGATCTCGACAGGCAGTAGTAGCAGGAGCGCTGGTGGCGAGAGGGAGAAACGAAAGCGGTCCAGGGTGACGCCAGACCAGCTCGTCCATCTCGAGCGATTCTTCAGCATGGACAGGAGTCCGACGGCAGCGCGACGGCGAGAGATCAGTGAGCTTCTGGGCATGCAGGAGCGGCAGACCCAGATTTGGTTTCAAAATAGGTGAGCCGTCTTCTCTATGCAAATCGCCGTGCCCACGTTGAAGCTGCGGCCGCGGTGATCAAGACGCGCAAAGGCAAAACTACTCAATGGAAAAGGAAAGGGAAGAACTGATTCCACGCCCCCCACAACCCCCCCAGACCTGTTTCCTGGTTACGATGCAGACCTACACAGTCTCATTCACGAGAGCGAGCGTGAGTCACTTTATCCCACGAGCACTGAAATTTTATTCACCGAACATCGCACAGCCGTTACGATTATACCTTGTACAGACCTCACCATTGGAACCTGGCGCAGGATAGCCACCCAAGTCAGTAAGCACGACCTTGTCGCCTACGTTTGCGAGTCGCGGAACTGCCTCACCTGGTTCATTCACTCGACCGGGTACGGCTTTAAAATGGAGATACCCTTCGACACCATCGCCGAGACCGAGTATGTCAATGCGGCGCCTGGCTCTGGCCTAGCCTCATTCTTCCTCACTCAATCCCCCCTCTTCTATCTGGAGGATATCGCAACATCCCCCACTGGTGGACCTCCCGTGCGCACCTGGAAGCGCTGTGCGGACTGGACTGAGGGTATGCAGGCCACCAAGGTTCTCCGCCACGATCTCCTTGGTTCCGCCGTGCAACTCACCTACCTCCTTGGAAAATTCCAATCCTCTCCCGGCTCCGACATCCGCTTGCGTTGTCCCCCGTACGTGCGGCCAGAGCTTCAGTCGGGACTTTCTTCGGACCAAAACCCTGTTTCTATACCTGCCAGTCTCGGTCTCGGCCTCACGAGCGAGCCGCACAGCTACCGCCCGCCGTTCGGTGGGAGTGCGATCGATGGGGTGCGAGATAATAACCTGGTGACAGACGTGCCAAAGCGCTATGCCTTCGCTGAGGTCCCCTTACCGCTCAGTGCACCGGCGGAAACGACCGCGTACGGCGGTGACCACCTTGGAGCCTCGTCACATTCCCACCACCTCGCTCTGGCGGACAGTTCGTCGTCCTCTACGTCTACCGCCTATCCCCCTTATCAGCTGTCCTCTGCTTCATCCTCGTCGAGCTATCCCGCCGCCGCCATGTCGCTATACCCCATAGACGTCTCCGTTCAAAGGCCACAGTCCCACTTGGGCGGCGGCTATGCCCAAGTATCGTCTGGTACTGGACAATCACCGTACGTCGTTGGGCAGGGGCATGGCTATTCTATACCTGCGTCTGCGCCGCCGTCTCATTCTCATTTCGAACTGGCGCCTACGCCGCCGCCGCCGTCCCTGGTCCCGCAACAGTACCAACGACACCAGACGTCACAGATGACCGGACAACCAGTGTCGGTGACGCTGCCGTTTGGCAATGGCTTTGATAATAGCGGGCACCATGAATAATTAGGTACGGTGCAGACGCTGGGCGCCGATATTTTCAGTGTTGTTGTCCTCCCTCCCTCCCCACTCGTTGTGTTCATGTATTGTTCGTGTCTCCTCATCTATTCTCCTCTGCTACAATATAATATAATGAAAGGTATCTAAACACACCAACTGTTTTACAGTAGCACCTGGACATTATCATACACACGGCTACTCATGTCTCACAAAGTTTGTATCTCTGCTGCCGACGCGGACAAATCCGAAGCTAAAGAGTTATTGGCCCCGTCGTTGCTCTCTATGATTTACTGAACAACTGGGGGGTTCTTTAAGTTACAACTGTGTCAACTGTGTTTTTTTTTTCTGAGTTTTTTTTTGGTTGGCGCAACAATCTTGATCGTGGCGGTCGCTGGAGGAAAAAGCTGAGTGAGGAATTCACTCAGTAACGATTGACCTGAGTGATCATTTTCATTGGCTAGCCCATTTGGACACGCCTATACACAAAAAAAAAAAGTAATGCAACCAAGTTGTACCGATGTCCTGGGCCTCCCACCCGCGGCGATATTACTCGCTAGGAACGGAAAGATGCAGCGAGAGATAGAGCCACTGTGCATGGAAACTCCTTGTCCCCCAGAGGGACTAAGCCGTTCAGACCTGTCCTTCTAAGCGCTCCTTGGTTAGACGCGCTGTGTAGGTACGACTGATGATATTGACTAAAGGACCCGAGCTGTCAGTCAACCGGATGAAATAATTTGCAGGGTGTTCGCCGCTTACAGGCTTCCATGTAACGGTCAAAACAGCGCGAAAGACAGGTCTGCGCAGCGGCGCGACACACGAAAGAAGCAAAGAAAAAAAAAAGATCAATCAGTCAGGGGGACGTGTCGAAAGGGGTCAGACGAAGGGAAAGGCCGAGTACTGCACCTCTTCTGAGCTAGATAGAGACGTAGACGGCTTGGTCACGCATTTCGCGAAACATTTGTCGTTCGTTTTCTGTAAAGTGGACCGGTTGTTGTTTGTTAGAAACGAACGCCAAGAGAAAAAAAGTGTAAAAGTTCACGAACGTTGATGAGTTCTTGCGCATTCGCGAGGGCAAGCTCGTTGCGCACAGAAGCCATGACCGCCTCTTTGCGCGCGTTGAGATCTTTTCGTCACCATGGAGAACACGTATATAAAGGTTACTCCCAGGGCAGGGAAACGGAAACGAGGGGACATACCTTTGGGTGGTCCCGCATCGGTCGAAGATGAGCCACTGCCGCCAAAGATAGAGGACATCCTTTTGGTTGTTCTTTTGCTTTCGACTTGGCGACGTGGTTTTGAGAGGCCAGCAGCACACGGCACGTGATCGCTTCGATTGGTCTCGGGCCGGGACGGGCCGGAGGAAGGGGACACAAGATTTTAGACTTCAAGCTGCTGACCAGGGTCATTCGAGTTGACGGCACCCCGCGACGTCTGGCGGAGAGGTCTTTCCGAACTAATTCGGCTACACGATGGGCGCAAGCGAATCTAGATCGCGCGAGGAAGCGGACGACGCTACCGCAGGCGCAGCCGCTCAGGACTACTACGCGATCCTCGAAGTCGACGAGGACGCCAGTGCCGATGAGATCAGGGTGAGTTCGTACTCAACTCGGACACGCCCATGTGCCGCGATGACGATTGGCTGCATCTGATCAGAGCCACCTCGTCATGACAGCGTTCCTTCCGACGACTCGCACTCATCCATCACCCGGACAAAAATCATGACGACCCCGAAGGTGCGACCCGACGTTTCGCCGCGTTGCAGCAGGCATATGAGGTGGGTGTTCCGGTTTTGTGGGCCATCGTGACCTTCTTTCATCTGATCTTACACAATCTATCCCCCGATAGGTACTGAGTGACGAGCAGGCGAGCCACTCCGAGATTTCGTAGCAGTATTTGATCATCCCAGTCTCACCCCCGTCTCCGCTAGGAACGTGCTTGGTACGACTCACATAGGTCGGCCCTCGCCCCTGAACCAGATGCGGAGACCGTCATCAATGACATCAAGACCGGCGCCGTTCCTTCGCGTGCGCGCGATCGCGGGCTCACCGTGCGCCACATCCAGGCATTCCTGAACCCTTCGATGTGGTCGAGTTTCGATGATGGCGCAGGACGTGCGGGCCCATCGGTTTCCGAATGAATAGAATGCTCAACCGGCGTTTTGTCCTTACAGGGCTATTTCACCATATACCGAAATCTGTTTGATAGGCTCGCGAGAGAGGAACGACTTTCCAGCACCGTGGAATTTTCCTTCGTTTGGCTACTCAACGTGGGATTGGGCTGCACCGTCTAAAGAGCGTCCCTCCGAGGCGGCACGGCACTTCTATAACTTCTGGCTTAATTTTACCACGGACAAGGAGTTCGCCTGGTCCGACCAGTGGAATGTCTCGGAGGCCCCCGACCGGCAGGTCCGGAGGTAGGTCGACCAGACCCAAGCTCGTTTACTGCGACTCATGCCGCCAGGTTAATGGAGAAAGATAACAAAAAGGCCAGAGACAGGCGCGCGGAAGGAGTACAACGAGACCGTCAAGGTACGGCTGGCGCTCGATTCACCATCGATCGGGCTTCAATGACAGAACCCAGTAGGCTCTTGTCATGTTCGTGCGTAAACGCGACCCACGCTACAAGGCACACATCGCCCGCCAGGCTCAGTCTCCCACTGCCAACGCCCGCGAACTGGCGCGGGGACGACGACCCCCAAAAGGGCGGCGCCAAGATCGACATTTGTCGTCCAGGACTGGCAGAAGGTCGCCGAGCTAAGCGATGCCGCGGCAGACTTGGAATGGGCGCGTGCTGAAGGCACCGAGGACGAAGAGTGGGAGTGCATCGCTTGCAACAAGACGTTCAGGAGCGAGGCTGCGTGGAACAGCCATGAAAGGAGCAAAAAACACCTTCGGACGGTGGAGCAGCTGAAACGCGAGATGCAAGAAGAGGAACTGGAGTTGGAACTTGGCCAAGGTGACGGCGAATTTGCGGACGCGAATGCCGAGGACCACGAGGAAGTCGACGGTCAGGTCACAGCGAGCGCCGCTGCAACAACAGATGACATTGAGGACGAGGAACCGCTAGAGGCTTCTCCTGACCGTACACCTGCGCCCAACAAAGAGGAAGGTTCGACCGAGGCCCAAGATCTCGAAAGCCGCCCCGGCAGACAAAGGCGAATTCAAAAAAAGTCTCATACACCATCACTAGAACCATCACCAGCGCTCTCTGTTCCCGAGGTGTCCCAAATAGGTGCTGCACGGCATCAACAGACAGAAGGCGATTCCGAGCTGTCCCGAGAAAACCGTGAGACGCTGGACTCGGGAGAACCCCACGACGACGAGCAGGAGGATGACGAAAGCCGGCACTGCAAATCCCACCAAAGGGGAGATGTCAAAGCGGGAGAAGCGCAGAGCCCGTGAGGCTGCAAAGAAGGCGCGCGAAGGCGAAGCGAAAGGCGGCTGTGCAGTGAGTTTCCCCTCACCGAATTTTTTATTCAATTCGCCCCCGTGTTGGGAACATTTGACAGGAGTTTGCCGCGTTGGTATCTCCGGCGTTGGGCCACTGTTTCGGTCGCGTTTTGTCTTTTTTTCTTTTTGGGTTGGCTGTCATCCTCTCATAACCGAAAACTTAATATTCAAAACAGTGCAACGTTTGTGGGGAGAAATTTGACAGCAAAACAAAGATGTTTGAGCATATCAACCGAGAGGGACATGCACTCGCACGCACAGGTGATGGGAATATACCAAAGAAAAAGGGAAAGAAGACGAGGTAGTACGGTCCATTCTCACAGGTAGGGACGAGAGTGGACGAATTGTAGGTTGTGCGGAACGTACAGTACATACGAATCTTGATCTGCACGTAAACGGATAGAACGGGCGATGGTTCCGTGACCCTCGTGTTGATGCAGGAATGCTATCATACCATATACAGCTGTACCAAGTGACTTGATCGAGACACGAACACGCAACGAACATCTCGTGCCGGAATTCGAACAAAAAATTCAAAAACTGATCACAAGAATCGGTCAGGCCCGACGGAACATCGGGTCATCTCATCCCATAAGCTGCGACACGTCATCTGGGGGGTACTTGGTCTGTGAGAACGTGAGGAGTCTGGAAAAACGGCAATCAGCACACGGAGACAGTCCGTCCGAACGCAACAAGCTCACCGCTTTAGACTTTGGATATATTTCCGACTGACTTCGTCGTTCAAAACATGTGCCACTTGATCTGAAGAAATCTTTTCGCGCGCGGATCGCTCATGGATACTGGAGGGGGGGAGAACGATCAGCATTCGAAAAAGCTCTATCCGGCAATTGCACCCACCCAACCATCGTGACTCCGATTGGCCACGGCGCATTCCCGATCGAAAGACGGAGATACGCGTCGTTGGCTCGCTGATACTGACGCTTTTGCATATGGTGCACGATCTCTGCCAGACGTGGCAGCATGTCGTCCGGAATAGACTAAGGTACACCGGTGTCAAGGGAGAACAAGAACAAGAAGAAAGAAAACGAACTCGTGATCGCAGCAATTTGAAAAGTGGCTTCAAGTATTGAGCGGACTGCACTTGCGTCGCGGCGGCCAGCTTTCCCTGGGTCGTCCTTTTAACGTGCTCTGATGGCGTCGTGTTTAACGAATGGACATGTCAACGGAAGTAAACGTCTTACCGGGGCGTTCGGCCATACTTTCGCCCCATTCCTTGAGCACCCTCTTGAGGGCATAGTAGATGATAGGGTACAACTTGTCCGGGTCCGTCTTGATAAGTGCCATGTCAAGCACCGCGATCTCCCCGTCACCAGACGCAGACTCGTCTTTCTTCTTTCCCTTGCTGCCCTCGTCGGCGCCCGAGTTCGCATTGCGGTCCCTCATCAGCCGCTCGGCACTCTCGACGTCTTCCAGCGCCTTCCGGAAGTCATTCTGCCCACCCACGCGCTCGTGGCCCTTCTCCTCGATGAGTTCGAGCGCACGCAGGCGCAGACGCCGTTCCTTGTCCGACTCGCCGAACAACCGGATTGGCTGGCCCTTCGCACGAAGACGGCGTATGGTCTCTTCGTTGGAAATGTTGAAGCTACGCCGGTAGCTGGGGGAGGTGTGCCTGTGCCCATGTCGGGGGCTGGAGAGGCGGTCGAGCGCGCAGCACTGGGTAATGAGGGGGCTAGCGACGTAGAGCGACTGGAACCGTTATTCTAAGCTCCAGCGACGTCTCAATATCTCGGTGTAGATTAGAGAGAAATGGTGAAAACGCACTTTGGGCGGCGCGGTCTGCTCTGCCTCCGCCTCTGCCTTCTTGGCTGCCTCCTCGCGCGCCTTGCGCTCTTCCTCTTCTTTCATCCGCTTCTATATCACCTCTCCGCATGTATTTGTTAGGGCGTGGTGGCCCATTATCGCGAGCTTTGCGTTTAGATGCGATTTCAGCTTTGAGCGCGTCCATGTTGGTAGGAGTGTGATTATCTAAGCATGGAAATCCGAACTTATTCGCGCGTTTCCGTTCTGGGAACGACCTTTTAACACCCCATCACTATGTCCGACGCCGAAGCCACTCAGAGGTGCGCTGTCTGCACCTTTTTTTGAGAGATAAAAATTCACAAACTATGCAGCAAATACGTCCTCCAGACTGCTGGGTTTGACGGTACATAGCAACAATGGTCTGCTGGGAATTATTTGGGGTTTGCTGACGTTTCTCACCCCAGCCCGCTTCCCTTACACCAACCAGACAAGACACTGGTAAGGCTGACCCCTCTAAGGCTATGTCTCTTTTTCTCTTACCCCAGACTGTGCAAGTTACCAAAATTACACCGACTACTTCAAGTGCATCGCTGCCAAAGGCGAGGATTTCGCGCCATGCAAGCAGTTCAAGCGTGCCTACAACTCGCTTTGCCCCAGTCAGTCACTTTTTCCGAGCTGCTTTATTGAATTTGGTGTATTAATATGTATGTTCTGCTCAGATGAATGGGTGTGTTACATTTTTATTTCTCGCTCGTTCCCTCTACTGCAGAGAATGACCGACTCTTGTGTCTCTGCAGATCGGCAAGTGGGACGAGGAGAGGGAAAATGGCACCTTCCCCGCGTCTCTAGAGCCTTGACCTTCTGTGTTCATCAATAGTGTTTGTAGAGAGCTGGCAACTAAATACAAGCGGGCACATCATCAGGTTTCGGCAGAGTACTTGCACAAGTTGATTATACGACTGGGTTGTGGTAGTGGAACGGTTACTTGTGAGTATTGAGCCTTTTTTTTTTTTTCAAAACTTCAAGAGTCTTCAAATACTATCCGGATATGTTGTACACGACGTCCGAACGAGCGATGCATGTTGGATGCATGACAGTTGTTTTGCATTTTACGTATTGACATCGTTGCTTGTGGCTTTTATATGAATGGCATCACGTAGTCGCCAGTGATGGGCACGCAAGATGTTAAGAGTCAGAGCTAGTTGTGCTAAGTATCGCAAACCCGTCTCGGTTGTCCCTGAAACGAGGGCAAGGCAATAGACTGGCAATAGTTGCGTTTGCTCGGACCGGGGTCGGGCCCCGCTTCCGGGCCAGCTTGGCGTATTGATGCATTGCTGATTCGTTGAACGTCAGTTACTCAGAGCACGCATGCGAGTCCACAGATGTCGGGTATCAATTTCAACTCATGGACAGAAAATGCCACCCGCCTGGGTATGCGTATACAAGAGACCCTCGCAGAGCGCACGAAAGATCTAACTGGTAGCGGCGCTGGTTACTACGACACGGGCGAGGACAAGACGAAGAACATCAAAGCGCAGCTGGACTCTGGAAGTGATCGGGAGAAGCTCGAAGCGATGAAGCGCCTCATTGCTGTGAGTGTCACCTCACGGCTATATTCATCGTGCGTCACCTGGTCAAATGGTACCAGATGATCTCAAAAGGCCGAAACGTATCAGAATACTTCGCCCAAGTGGTCAAGAATGTCGCGGCGTCCAACATAGAGGTTCGCAAGCTCGTGTACATCTATCTCCTGCGCTATGCCGAGGCCGAACCCGACCTGGCGTTGCTTTCGATCAACACGTTTCAACGCGATCTCGCAGGACAGTTCGCCACTTATACGCGCGATGGCGCTGCGCGTCTTGTCTGGCATCCGTGTGCCGACCATCGCGGGTTTAGTTGTACTAGCAATCAAAAAATGTGCTGCAGATACGAGCCCATATGTGCGCAAGGCAGCGGCGCTGTCCATACCAAAATGTTACAGGTGCGTCTCACTCACGCTGCGGAGCACCATCTTCTCAACAATGGCCCTTGGCAGTTTGGATGAGTCACAGTTACCCTCTTTGATCGAAATCCTATCGACACTCCTGCGCGATCGCTCCCCGCTGTCCGTGGGCAGCGTTGCCATTGCCTTTGAAGCGGTGTGCCCTACTCGTCTGGACCTCTTGCATCTGCACTACCGACGCTTGTGTCGGGTGCTTATCGATGTAGACGAATGGGGTCAAGTGAATCTCCTCGAACTTCTGGTTCGGTACGCCAGGACAATGCTGCCTCGTCCGACTGCATCGCAGGATAGTCCGGATAAAGAGACAGAAGAATTAGACCAGGACCTCGAACTCCTATTGGTGTCGGCCGAGCCGTTGTTCCAGTCATGTAACCCCGCGGTAAGTGTGTGAGTTTCGTGATCTCCTCTGCATGACTTGAAGACTTCGCAGGTTGTAATGTCTGTATCTCGCGCGTTCTATTACCTAGCCCTACCATCACGGCACCACAAAATAGTTCATCCGTTACTCCGACTTCTTGCAGTTTCACCAGAGATTGAACGCGTGGTTTTGGCACACGTTCTTTCTATTTCGTATACATCTCCGGTAGGTCGTTTTTGCGCCTGAGCTTATCTGGTTGTTGAGTGGTGGTAGCACTTGTTCTCTTCACATTATACCCGCTTCGTTGTTCGAACAGATGACAGCACCCAAGTAAAGGACACAAAGACGCGCCTCTTACGAAATTTCGTCACCGTTGACAATTACCAAGCTCTGCTGCGCGAATTTGTGGTCAGTCCCGTTCTCACCCGTTCCTCTGGATATAACTTGCCAACTCTATTTATTTTATTTTATTACTTCAATCAGGACTATACGGATGACGTAGATGAAACACTAGTGGCTGGTGCGATCCAGGGGATTGGGCACATAGCCCGCAATCTTCCCGAATCAACCGCTCAATGTCTCAATGCGTTAATGGCATGCATCAAGAGTCCCCACGGTGGGTTCGATTTCTATTCCCATTCCCACTCCACTTTGACAGTCCGCTCGTCGGGGCTGAACAATTCTCGCAGACCCTGTCGTAGCGAGCGCCGTCGTCGAACTCAAAACTCTCGTTCAAGCTCAGATGCACACCGCTTCTCATCCCGGCCCGTCATCGGCGCCACTGACGATCGTCGAACGCCTTGCGTATCGCATCGATGAGATCCGGCACGCCAAGGCACGGGCGTGCGTCGTCTGGCTCGTCGGCCAGTACGCCGCGGACGACTCGCCGACTGCCGTGGTGGAGGGGGTGGCGCCGTGGGCGCCGGACGTACTCCGCAAGGTTGCAAAGTCGTTTCGCGATGAGGTACGTAGCTTGTCACTCGCAGTTGAGTTCGTTTGCTAACCCGCTTATTATTATTTTCAAAGACAATAGCCGTGAAGCTGCAGGCGATCACGCTCGCCGCTAAACTCCTCGTATTATCGCCGTCACACGCCACGCTAACGCAACTTGGCAAGTACGTATTCGCACTCGCGCGTTACGACCGTAACTACGACGTGCGCGATCGCGGACGCATGCTCCAGCAGCTCCTCGCGGGGGTGGTACCGGGCATTGGTGCGATGGACGCCAGGGATGTTGGCGGCGTCGTGCTCCGGCGCGCACAGGTGCGCATCGTGCTGTTCGAGGGCAAAGAGCACGCGCACGCAACAGCCCACCCCGAGTCTCGCGGCGAGCGTCTCGGCACGCTCGGCCTCGTCCTCGGGCGCGATGTTCCTCCTGCCCACGCACGCATCCTGCCAGACTGGCTTGAGCACGGCGTTGAGTCAACCCTCCGTGACTCGCCAGACGACTTTGCGCCGTCCGTGCCGGCGCCCACCGCCTTTGGACACGTCGCTACGGCCGCCGCTCTGCGCGCTGGAGCTGCGACTGGAGGCCGCTCGTCTCCCATCGTCGTGCTCACCCCCGCTGGGTCTGGAGGGCCTTCGCCGGCGGGAAGCGTGCCAAACAGGGGTGGGTGGACGGATCTAGACAAATTCTATGCGAGCGAAAGCGAAGAGGAAGAAGAGAGCGACGAAGACGAAGACGGAGACGAAGAAGACGAAGAAGAGGATGGGGAGGGGGAGGGGGAGGAGGAAGGCACGGAGGGATCTGATGACGAGGAAGAGGAGAGCGAACATCAGTCAGGGGGTGACAAAGATCCTGGCGGTAGTCCGCCTCGGACCCCAGAAGACAGCGATGCTGAGGGCAGCAGTAGCAGGAAGGCCGCGGTCAGATGACGAGGCAAGTACCTTCGTTTCTGGGTTCGAGGGTCAGAATGCAGGAAATTTACTGCCGTTGTAAAATATCCCCGAAAGAGGGAAAGGGGGAGCGCTTTGCATACTTTTTGAGGGAAGGAACGTCCGTGGTCATGGTAGGGGAAAACTGATCGTGAGCGTGTAAGCCTACTGATGTGAACTTAAGCGGAGAAACAAACTGAACGACTCATTGACGGCAAATCACACCATCTCCGCTGCCTGGAATGGTGTCGGACTTCGTTCGAACAAGGTACAGCTGTATTAGATCGTTTCCGGGAGAACATGCGATACCCCTTCTCTCCTCGTCCTTCCGGTCGGCCGCGGGACAACCCAGTTTCGGGCGGCCCTAGAAAATCAAGAAAGTGTCGCTAAGCTGAAACAGCCAAGTCCTCTTTTTTTTTTTGAACCATCTTTATCCTAGAATGTGTACCATGGGTACAGACTGGTCATAGCCGAGACTAGATTTGGAGATAGCCAACTCCTCTCCCCCCCCTTCTTGGTGGGAGCAAAGCGTAGTACAGCGGCTATCGACCGACCCAGCCACCCGTCAGCTCTGGAGGATCGCATAGATTTACAGCCACCACACAACTGACGTACCTCGTTGTTAAAGATACGACCCCGGATGCCACCGCAGTACTAGTCGCCATAGTATGCATCGGGGGACCACCGAACGAGTGTGCAAGGGCGTTAGCGTGGAGCACGGAGCGAACGAGGGAGGCAATTTTTCTGTACGTACATGTTCTTTGGGAAGTTCCTCTCTTCAAGCACGTAGGTAGCGATCGACCTCAGGCACCCCGCCTGTCGTCTTCCCGATACAGCGAACAGTCTAACCTATAGCTCGGTGCTCGTAATCGAGCCGCGGGAGACACGCGCGTAGGCCGTCTGATAGAGCCTTCTGTAGAATATAAAATGATCCAGGTCGTCCTTGTCGATGTCGTGAACGCGGCCATCCCTCGCCATGATGTTGTAAGGTGCAATTGTTGGAAACGGAGAGCTCGGGCACGACCAGAAGCGAACAGGGCATTCAAAACACTCAATGTATGGATCTGTGACGACATCTAAGCGGGTCTGGGTGCGACGCGCACATTCTCCGCGCAAGTTCTGTCGCTTGTAGAGGGGTTTCCTCTGATCGGGCCAGCCAAAATAATGAAAACCAGACACCAAAGACCACCTGTCCGTTACGTAGGCACGACAACCGCCGTGGCGTACACATCAATCACATCCGCAATAGCAGGTGTATGGTTGCTCTCTGGAGAGGGAGAGATTGTGGTGGGATCCGAGAACATGGAACTATGCGCAGAAAATGTCGCCGGACGATTGAGAACATGAAAGCACGCAGGTGTGCTGTGCTTGTTAGGTCCTGGCTCAACACACTATGCGACCTGTGAATAATTGGTGGAGGGACTAGGCAAAAAAACGCACGTAGCCCGGGTTCTTGGAAAAAAAACACCTCAGTGATGTTGTCAACGAACAGAGTGTCCGCACTCACGGATACCTACCTCGGCTTCTGTGAACTGCGGTGTGTCAACAATATGAACAACCTCGAGGCCAGAAGGCTCTTGCTTACTGCAGATCTGTCTCGAGTAGTCCAGAGGTTAAGGTCATGTCGCAGAACAGATCCCGTGGTTGCTCTGGCTATCACGCCCTGTTGTTGTTGATGCCAAAATGCGCCGTCCAGATGCCAACGTTCAACGTTCAATATTAAATATCCTAGCACATGCACGGGTACCCAATGTCGGCACCTTCTGAGCGGGCCGATAGCTTGGGCAAGATTTGTCATCGCTGGTGCTGTACAGTTCTATCACAATCTAACCTTAATTTCGTTTACCACCACTGCTCACGAACCGTCCGTCCAGACACAGCGACAAAACACGAACCAGGGCCCGGAGTAATGGTCAGTATTGTCACCACCAAGCTTTTCTTGCGGGGGCCCGCTCAATCCTCTATCAACAGCCGTCCCAAAAATCCTTCCGAACAAAACGAATCCTCGCCAAGGCCGCCCGTCAGAATCGGTAAGTAGCAACTCTTCCTGTCTGCAGCCGCCGGCCCACTAACGTCGAGACCATAGGCCCATCCCCCAGTGGTTCCGTCTGAAGACGGATACCAAGATCCAGGTGCGTCATCAACAATTAATTACGACGACGAATCGATAGTGCTAACATCTTTTGGTGATGCAGTATAACGCCAAGCGCCGTCATTGGAGGCGCACGAAGCTGAACATCTGAACACTGCACGTCAAGGACACAGTTTTGTGGAACTCTTGTAGAGATGCAGATACTGATGGATGCGTGTGTCGCCGATATGTAACCTCCCATATGCCGCCTCCTCCCTTACATGTTTTTTCGCGCCTATACGCATGACCGCACTGTATCAATCCCATCCTTCGTGTCAGGGTCTATTAGCAGACATACGCGTTGCACGATAGCTGTGCCGTAGGAACAGCGAAAAAATGGCAAAAGTCTACCGGCTACAGTGGAAGCTATTGAGAAAACAATGGGAACCCCAATGCAATCTAGCAACTGTGAGGCCGTGAGGCCCTTCCCAATATCAATGAGGGTGCCGAGCTTTATTCAAGCAAGGGATATAGATATTGGATTACATGCGATACATCATCCCCTATCTCTCTGTTAGCCCGCGGAACAACCCAGTTGCCAGCAGCCCTGGACTAGGGAAAAGGAGAGACAAATAACAAGAAAGTGCCGCTAAGCCAGAAGTGCCAGACGTCTAGCGCTAGCCGCCAACCGCCTCTTCCCTCTCCCTTCTTGGCGAGATCAAAGCGCAGGCTCTGGGGGTAATTTGTAGTACAGGGGCTGTCAATTACGGTCACCCGTCAGCTGCCAAGGCCGCATAGATTTAAGCTCACTACATGAACGTTCTGCTTACCGTGTTAAAGACATGATAGAAATGACCCCGGACGCCACCGGAATGCTCGTCGCCATAGTATGCATCAGGGAACCACTGAGAGAGCGTTAGCATAAGACACGGTGTCGGGAACAAGGGAGGCGAGAGGAGGCGACATGTTTTTTCTGTACGTACGTGTTCCTTGGGAAGCTCCTCTTTCCAAGCGCGTAGGTAGCGATCAGCCTCAGCCACCTCGCCTGTCGTCTTCCCGTACCGGGGTATGGCGAACTGCCCGACCTGCAGCTCCGTGTCCGTGATCGAGCCACGGGAGATGCGCGCATAGGCTGTTCGATAGAGCCCGCGGTAGAATATGTACTCGCACCAACGGTCCAGGTCGTCCTTGTCGATGTCGTGAACGCGGCCATCTCTCACCATGATGTCGTAAGGCGCAGCTGTTGGTAAAACGGGAGTTCGGGCACGACCAGAAGCGAACAGGGACAGGGTACTCACGACGCTCGGCGTGTGGACTTGTGACGACATATCCAAGGAAGATAAGCGGATCCGGGTACGACGCGGACATGATCCGTGCGAGTTCCGTCGCCTGTAGCTCTCGGTCGAGAGGGGTCTCCTCTTTGATCTGGTCAGCCAAAATAATGGGTGTCAGATGCCAAGGATCTCCTACCCTGTCCGTTATGCGCGACAATCACTGTGACGTTCATCCCATACACGTCGATCACGGCCTCGATGGCTGGTGCAAGTTCGCCCTCTGGAGAGGGCAAGAGGTGGTGATGGGACTTGAGAATAGGGAACTATATAACGGAAAATGTCAATACGAAGTGGTGATTGAGAGAGACGACAGACCTTTGATAAGAGCACGCAGCCCCAGGTGTGCTTGTTGGGTCCTGGCCCAATGTCAACATACTATGTGGCATGTGAGTAGTCGGTGGAGGAAGACTCTACTGAAAGACGCACGTAGCCCAGGTCTTCCACCGCCACACGTGTACTTGGAAGAAAAACATGTCAGTGACGTCGTCAGTGAAGAGATTGCTCGCGCTCACAGATCCCTGCTTCCGAATACTGGCCTCTGTACACATCGTCATCAACATTATGAGCCAGTTGAAAGAAAACGGCCATCGCTTACGTGCAGATCTGTCTCGAGCAGACCAACAACGTCAAGGTCCATGTCACGGAACAAGTCCCGCATGCCGTGCTGACTGTCACGCCCTGCATTATCGATGCCAAAGTGCACCGCCCAAATGCCAGCATTCAATATCCTGGCGCGTGCATGCGCCGGCGCGGGAACTGGTGTTGGCGGCGCAGACCCTCTGAGCGGGCCGACGAGCGCAGCCACCGCAATAAGAGCCAGGGAAGCGCGAATGTATCGACGAGCTAGTGGTGGGACGGACCGAAGCGGTGTGGTCGAAGGGACTGAAAGAGTACGCCAGCTGAAAGAAGGTGCGAGGAGGGCGAGCTGTGCGGTTAATACCCTACCGGCGGCGGGAGCATCCAGGATCAGAGGAGAGAGAGGGCTGAAGGAGGTTCAGTTTACTTACAAGTCTGTGCGCTCGCGGAAGCTCCATGCACCTGGGACGAAAGCATATGCAACGGTGAACGTGCCGACGAACAAAAACACCGTCCAGACTGCCCACGCCAATCCAAACACGCGGCCAGCGCCACGCGCCCGCGCGGCAGCACCTGCATTCTGGAGCACCGAAGGTGCGATGACCGTGAGGAATGCGGCATGCGCAAGACCACCAGTATAACCGATCCATCCGGTGCGCGTGTGCAATAGGTATGTCGAAAGCACACCAGTCGCAAAGGTGAGTGGATGAGTGGGGATCTTCTGGAGTCCACTTGGAGTGCACGATCCAGTCGCTGGGGACGAGGGCGAGAGGGCGAGTGCTAGCAAGGCCGCGAGAACTTGCACGAGGAGTGTGAGCGGCGCATGGACATGTGGGTGGGGGCCGACAGTTGGGAATCCGGACCAGGACCAAGCAAGGAGGGTGCTGGGATCTGACAGTCGCTCGTGGAGCGAGCACATCAGGGCGCCAAGGGCGATTGACGAGAATATCCACGGCTCCCTGGAAGTAGGGCTGGGCGCATTGTCACCCTTGGAAGACTTGGTGGAATGCTGGGAAGTTGTCGAGGGCGTCGGCGCCAGGGAAGCAGGGAATATAGATTCGGGACGCGTCGCAAATTCAATCAGCGCAAAGAAGCCGAGAATGAGAACTGGGATGTGCCGACCGCCCGAGGCGATGTCCACGATCAGCCAAGCTGAAGGATGTACGAGTAAGTGTTAAGTTGACAGATAGTCATAATGGTCAGCCACCGTTCTTAGGGAGCACATAAAAGACACCGCGTACCTGGGTTGTTTCCGTGGTTCAAGTGCTTTGACAGAGATGAAAGGATAAACCCGAGGACAAACACTATGATTCCGACACAAAAAGGTATCACTATACCATGTTTCTTGGATGGAAGGACACCACTTACAGGCAGAATGATATCCATTCCCCGCGTCTGCCTGCCACTCCGCGGCCCAACGAATTCCCGTGCAGAAGACACCAAATATAGCAGCCCCAAGACGGATCCACATGTTCTCTACCCACCAAAGCCCAATGCCAATGACACCCGCGGCACCGGCCAATGCAGTGCGGCCGCCACGGGAATTAGCAAATGAGTGAACGGGCGTAAAGCCGAGAAGGAGAGGAGAGAGCGTGGCGAGCGTAGAGAATTCTGGGCCGGCAAGGGCAAGCTTCCAGATAGAGAAGTAAAACAGGGTGACAGTCAGTCCCGTGAGTTGGGTCCAAGCCTGATAGGCTGGTGGCGAGATAACAGCGTGATCAGTTTTTGTGGAAGTAGCGTAATGTAAGGGCGCACCGAAATACAGGTCTGACACAAAGCTGAGCAGTGGACGGTAGGGGACGAAAAGGTCAATAACCCAAAATGGTTGCACTTTTGGACGAGCTTCTACGCGATTGTGCGCCTCAGGGGATTTCTCAACGGGCTGTACACTGGATACACCAGGGTCACTCGGTTCTCTCACTGAGTCTTGATTTCTCACTCTGAACTCAGCAAGTCCAACCGGGTGGCGAAGAGCATACATGAGCGTTTTATATCAAGCAAGACGGCGGAGTAAATTATACATTTCATCTTGGCCCGCTGTATCTTGCACGGTTCTAATGTTTGTCGTGAGGGCGACGGATGCCTGCTTGTAGTGGACATGTGAGAACAGCGTGAAAGGTGGCTCTGATGAATGGTGCTCGCCTCCATTCCACTTTCTCCTAGATCTATAGTTGCCACAGAGTCGTATAGGATGTCGAGTATTATGAGCGACCACTCAAAGAAAGCATAGCGAGTATATGCTAGTTGCCCGGGGATGAACACGGACTCGCTTCAAAGTTGAATATTGCGGGAAAACGTACCTCCTGGAACGCGATGGACTTTGTGTTGTACAAAAAAGTATATCATAGGGAGGAGAGAGAACCAAAACCTGGAAATCCAACAAACGTCCACCATCGAGAAACTGTCAACAGAAAGACGATTGCTTACAGGGAAGCAACTCTGATTCTGACGTGACGACGACGTTCTCAGTGCGTGCGAGTGACCCGGGATTGCTAGCACATACCTTTGACTTCGTGCTCGTCCTTTCGAGAGTCGAATATTACCAATCATCCAAGGCAAATTGAGCACGATATACAGGATCATGAGGACGTCATGAACGTCGTGGTCGTCGCTGGACGTTATGTAGACCCAGCCTCCGCACGTAAGGGTTCGCAGTACGCCAACCACGGCCAAGAAGCCAGGAAGGGCAGACAAAGGGAACGCTTGACGATTGAGTAGATAACCAAAAGCAATGAGAGCAAAGCGAGGACCTAAGAAAAGTGTCATGACACCTTTTGGCTAGCAGAAGGCATTCTTTAGGTCACCAGAATTGATTGCTATGAGCAACTGGAAGATGTTCCGTTCTGGGTACCAGTCACCTATGCTGCATGCAGTTTAGCAATGAAATCCTTAAGAGAACACCAGGAGAGCACAGTGGGAAACCGCAACCAGAAGACGCTAGACCAGGAACACGAACAAGCACTTACGTTGCAGACACGCTGGGAAACCATTCTTCAGGCCAACCTGCGACGCCATTCTTCACGATTTTCTTATAATGCAGGGCGCATCCTATAACGAGAGCAGAGAAGAAGGCGGCGCCGGAGAGTAGGGTGTGGTATTTTGCAAGGCTTGAACCTCGAATAGACAACGAGACAATACGGGTTGACATTTACATACAAGCCAGGTCGAGTGTGCTGTACCACACCCCGCGCCACGCCTTTGAACGAACGTCGTCCACGGCTCAGACCGGGCCGTCGCTCGACCATCTCGAATGGCAATCCCGGTCACAGTGTTTACAGGCTTTCTCGGCGCAGGCAAGACCTCAATCATCTTGTCCTTGCTGCCACAGCTGCCCAAAGACTACCGCGTTGTTCTCCTCAAGAATGAGTTTGGCGAGATAGAAGGTTGTGTCGCATTCTCGCTGCATCGTCGGGCTCTCGGCTGATATTACTCCGAAGTCGACAGTCAATTAGCAAAGCAGAGCAATTTGACCGCCGTGAGCGAGATCTTGAACGGGTGCATGTGAGGGCCCCTCTCTCGTGACGTTCTCGACTTACTCACCCGAAGGGCCAAGGTGCTGCGTGCTCATCGGTCAAATGAAGTCCGCACTTCTGGAGATCCTAGGTGCCCCACCGAGCATCCGATCTCCCTCGTCGACGCCCCTCTGAGACTCCAGCGCAGAAAAGTTCCACCCAGACCGAATCATCATCGAGTCTTCGTAAGTTGCCCACTGGTCCACGCAATCTGCCACGGCCGCTCACTCGCGCATAGCGGTTCCGCCTTTCCTGCCACGCTCGCGTTCCAGATCCGCGAACTCGAGCGCGAGACAGCGCGTGCCCTCGCGCTCGATGCGATCGTCACCGTCATCGACGCCGAGAATTTCGCGGGCTACGAAGACACGAGCGTCACTGCGCGCATGCAAGCACAATACACCGACGTGCTACTCATCGTCAGTTGCTTCCCCCCTCCCGCCGTACATCTCCGCTGACCGCGCCCCCAAACAGAACAAATGGGAACACGTCCCCGAGCGCGCGCTCGACGACGTCCTCGAACATCTCAACACGCTGAACGAGCTCACACCCAAGATACGCTGCACAGGCAGGTCCGTCGACCCCGCGCTCATATTCGGCATCGACTCGAAGCTCTTCCGCGACGATGGCCCGCCCCCGCCCGGGACGACGATGCCGAATGAGGGCGTCGTCGCGCAGCATCACGACGAGGTCGAGACCGTCACCCTGCTCCGCGATGCGCCTGCACTTGCTACGCACGTACACACGGATGCATGCAACCACACCCACCCGCACCCACAGAATCCCACCGCGATACCCCGCGACGCAGACGCACCTCTGCCGCGCCTCGACGAGCCAGCGCTGTCCGCTGCGCTCGGTCAGCTCTCGAAAGAGAGTGTATACAGGGTGAAGGGCTTCATCCGTTTCAGCACCGCCCGTCCTCGTGCCGCCGAAGGAGAGGAGGGGCAGCAGATCCTGAACTGGGCTTTCGGGCGCTGGGAGCTCGTTCGCGTACCTGATTCATCTCTTGAGGAGAACGGTGAGTTCGTGCGGTTGACGGTGATGGGAGAACGGGGGGAGGTTAGGCGATATGCCAAGAAGCTTGCAGAGGCTCTCGGGGCAGAAGTAGTCGCCTAAGGAACTAGCGAGTCCCGTTTGTCGGGTCAGATTCACCCACTTAAAAATAATCACAGCAACAAGAGCGACAGATCGATTTATAGTGCATATCGTAGTTACAGCAAGCAGTTAGGAGACATCGGATTCGAATAAAGAAGGAACAAAAACACGGGGTCAATCAAGAGAGGAAAAGGAGCATATGGTGACGCCCGATAACGGAAATACGGGAGCAGACAGGCAAAACGCATCCAAAACGACGGTTTAGCCGATATGGTAGTAACACAGACGCAGAGAGATCGGGAGAGAGAGAGAGAGAAAGGAAGGAAAAGAGTCTTATCGAACAACAAAATACCACCAACATCTGCCCTTCTCTCAAAGAAGGGTATCGACAAGAATTAGGTACGCATGTATTGCGCAAGAAAGCGGGGCTTGTTTAGGAGCGTGGTTATGGGCCCATCACGTACCCCCGCAGCGTAGCGCGCTGATCTGGCACCCACATCGCATTGGGAACTGACACCCCAACGTCCTTCTCCTCGAGCATGTAGTTCTCCAGCCCACTCGGCGCCCCACTGCCCAGCTGCCGCTGCCGCCTGCGCAAGGAGTTGCGTATAATTGCTCCCGCTTCCCGTTCCCGTTGCCTGTAGCAGCTGCCGCCGCAACTGCATTGGCCGAGCCGGAGGGTGGGACCGCGCCTCCATTGCGACCGTCAACATGAGGGCCCTCCGGATAGAACGGATAGAATAAATTTGACGGGACCTTCAGCCAGCTTCGTCTCCACGGGACCGTTCGAGCCGCCGCCACCGCCGCCGCCGTTGCTCGGTCCAGGGACGAGGATTCGCGAAGATGGGGGCGCAGCGGGCCCGATGGGCGGGGAACCGGGGAAGGAAGGCGTGCCCGGAGCACCATGTGCATAACCGATATTCGTGTTGGTGAGCGACGGCGTCGATGCCGCAGTGTGCGTCGTCAACGGGGAGCCAGTGCCCTCGAGGTCCCAGTCGAGCTCGGGCATAAGTACTGGGTGAGACGATGGGCCAACTTGGCGTAGGTTCACTTCGAGGACTTTCTCGGCGAGAGTGGCGATCAGGGGGTGACTACCATTCGTCTCTTTGCGCTCCCAGCGCCAGCGGAAGGACGGGAGCATGTCGAGTGCCATCCAAACATCCTCGAGCGCGACTTGGCGAGTGAGCGAGTCGCAACGCGACATGTGCCCGAAAAGGATGACCATCGCAGCGATGTGCAGGGGAATGGGCGAGACGAAGAAAGAGATGTCAGGGAACCGGAGCAACTGATTATGGACGACAATGATGTTGTGCGAAACCACGATTGCTACGAATCGTTAGTTATTGAGGGAAGGCATCCTCAAGACGGATTCGCTCACCATCCAGGAGTGCCTTGTGCCTTTGCGGGAAGTCAAGCTCCTTGTTCGAGAAGAGAGCTCGGAGTAGCAAGATTCTTGCGATCCCAATTTTCAGGAGCGTCAAACCTTCGTCCTCCGTGATCCCCTGCACGAGTTTCGTCTTTTCTTCCAACCCCCAGTCTGCTGTCCCGCCAAAATACGGCTTGTACTTCTCTGGAAGATGGCGGCGGAACTCGACCATACTCTTCACGATCCTCGTCGCATGGCGCATGATCGCATCCCCACTCTGCCCGTGTGGACTGTATAGCGAATTGATGATATCTGCCTGGATTTCGGCGATAGGGTGGCTGAGCAGGAAGTGTTCGCTCAGGTCGGGCCGCGTGGACTTGGGTCGCACTGGATGGGGCGTATTCGTGTCGTATGGCGCAATAGCAAGTGGGCGTCCGAGTAGAAGAGACGTGCCGCGGTCGTGTACGAGCACGATTCCCCAGAGACGGATGCGAAGCTGGCACTCCGACTCGTCGAAGATGGTTTGTATGGTCGGATCGTGGTTGAGCCCAAGCTCAATGCCAAGTCGCACCATGCTTCCAACAAGGCGCCAAAGCGTGCGACCTTGACGCTAAACGATCAGACCAAATTAGAAACCTACGAGGTGACTGCTAACCGGGTCTGCGCACCTCGGTATACAAGTACCAGTGCAGAAGAATGAGTGCCTGCAAGCTGCAGATCGTGACACGAAGCTCGGGTTTGATGGAGAGGGCACGCTGGAAGAAGTCCTCGTGATCAGGGCCAGTCAGGTGGCATGAGGGTCTTGACGTTGACGTTGGCCAAAGAGGGAGTTCCACCAGCGGTAGCCTTGTTTTTAGCTTCTCTATCAAGTCCATACGCGCGGTGGTTGAGCTCAGAAAGGGTGCCGAGGGCAAATATGAGATAGACAGAGCACAGGAAGCCCGGATCGTGTTGCTGCGACTCGCCTGCGTAAAGCTGAGCAAGGGTCACCTCGAATTCATGGCGTAAAAAGACAGGCCGATGGAAGTTGAGGCGTTCAAAGTAGATGTGCACGATATGTTGCACCATATCGCGGTCTTTCGGCAAGAAGGCCGAAAATGTGTGCGTAGGACCAGGAGCGCTTGGTGACGAGGCGACACTGTCGCGGCGCATGGGGACGAGCACCCATTTGTTAGCATCATGCGGGAAAGCCGACTCGGCCGCTATGCTGTCACGTCCTGATATGAGGCCATGCGAACCAACTGCGATATCCTCCTTGTCGAGAGGCTGGGGTCCGAGCTTGAGATCTTGGACGATATCTGGAGCAACACCGAAGCTCTTCGCGAGCGCCTAGCGTAAAGGTTAATAGGGTGACGAGATCGACGCTACACGCCAAGGGACATACCCGAGGATTCGACATGTCATGGAAACCAGGATCCCCTCCCTTGATGTCCGGTACGGGTCCATTAGAAGACATAGGACGGGGCACGGACTGAGCGGGAGGAAGATGTTGCGATGGAATGGGCTGCGGGGGATGCTGGAACATTGGGTGCAAGTGAGGATTGTAACCCGGGTGAGGTTGCATATGTGGAGGAGGGGGATAAGGAGCTCCATTTGGAGAGCGGGATAATATGGAGGCATGGGAGGATAACCAGGTGGAATCATGTGTGGTCCCGGAGGAACATAGGGATAACCTTTGGGAGGGGAGCTGCCGCCTACAGTCGATGAAATGTGAGGGTAAGAAGCTCAAGAAGGAGAAGGACGACATACCAGGACCTGGGGTAAACTGGAAGGAGGCGGAAATAGGAGGTACAGTTGTCTCGACTTCGACACCCTCACGAACGAGTATCTCTTCCAGGTTCTCCAAATCAAAGCCAGGAATACGACGTTTGAGAATGGCATCGCACTGGGCGAGTTTCTGTTCGAGGTGTTCGGTGTGACCGCGAAGAGTGAGGGTCTGGCGGTGCCTGTCCTCCTGGTGACAGGGAGTGCCGGCGGTTGCGCAAGCGGTGCATCGTGGGTGTTTAGAATCGCACTGTAGAGAGACGGTGAGAATGCGAGCGAGCGAGGACGAGTGGGAGAGCTAGGGAATTGCCGGCGGTGTTGACCGACGGGACTTGCCACGACGTGCGCATGGGAGGAAAGAATTACGGCTGATGCCTGAGTACTCACCTTTATCTTCTTACTTCTACAGCGGGCGCACGCCTCGTGCGAGCGACGGAGGCGACGTGGTTCGGCAGGAGTCGATGGTTCGCCGTTTTCAGCCTTCTTACGTTTTCTGCCTGGTGGGGGAGGGGGCTGAGACTGAGCTTGTGGCTGCTGTGGATCGATGTGAGGCTGCTGTTGATCCATTTGCTGGATGGGATTCTGGGCTTCAGACGAACGGATGTCGAGTTGGGGGTGTGGTGGTAGAACGTGTGTCATCGCGATAGGCTCGACACCTCCCTCGTCGTTTTGGCTCGCTCAAGCGCATTCATTCCCTTAATTTCCTCTCTTTCTCACGCTCCCTTGTCAACATCAACATCATCATCAACATCGTTTGTGTTAAAAAAACCACTTGCGTGTCCTTTCTAAATACGAGACTGTTCAATTATATATATATAAATTATTCATCGCCATCATAAGGGGCAAAGAAAAGAAAAAGGGGACATGACCGTATTGGGCATTTCTCACCATGAGGCTAACTGGAGCGCCCAGCCCGGCCTCGGACATGAATGCTGCCATTCCACCGCTTGATCCCCGTTTCGTTCAACCCACCATGCACTTACAATCAAATCCTCTTCTCAGCTCCCCAACATTTCATCCGAACGAATCTGCTTACACGCTGGCAACCGTTCAACACGACCACGAGAGTGACGAGTCTTCCTCTCTCCTGTCCACCTCATCCCTCCATTCATCCACGTCAATTGCATATGGCACCACTCCTATACACCCGCCCCACCAGACCAGAAGAGTAATCTTCAATGCCACCCTCAAGATGGCACTCATCTTCGTTGTTAGCTGTATTTTTCTTGGAGGCATTTTGTGGATCGCCCTCCCAACACTAGACCCGTATGTCAAACCTCCGTTCTACTCCCCTCGTGCCATTTTACATACCTTCACCCTCCTCCGATCAGAGAGGATCGCCCGCTGCTCCACATACCGAAGTCTTTTGCTGACCTTCAGGATCTCAACTACCTCCTCAAGAAATACCGTGACATATATCCTTTCCGTGTCGTCGTCTCTTATGTCGTCACTTACCTCTTGTGGGTGCTTCCGTCCTAGTTCCGTTTTTACCTCGTCCTGATCCTCTCTGATCCCTTCCAGCCTCCAAGCATTTTCTCTGCCTGGTTCTATGTACCTGTCCATCCTTGGCGGTGCTGTTTGGGGTGTTGCCCGGGCCTTGCCTCTGGCCTGCGCATGTGTCGCCACAGGCGCCTCACTTTGCTACTTCATCTCCGCTGCTCTCGGTCCCGCTCTCCTCTCCCTTCCTTCCTTCCAGTCCCGGCTTGAGACTTGGTCCGCGAAGATCAGCGCACAGCGCGCCAACCTCATTCCATTCCTCATCGTCCTCCGCATCGCACCTCTTCCCCCTCACTGGGTCGTCAACGTCCTCGCACCCCATCTCGGAATTGGTCTCGTCCCCTTCTGGTTCAGCACTTTTCTAGGCATTTTTGGTGTCACTGTCATCCACACCTCCATTGGCGGGGGCCTGGATGAGATGACTTCCGCCGCTGATTTCCACTTAATATCTTGGCGCAATTTCCTTACCCTCGCCGCCGTTGTTGTTGGAGCAATGATTCCTGTCGGCATACGATACGTCTTTGCGCGCGAGGCGGCGTCTGCCGTCGATGATGATGAGTCTCGCGTGGTTCTTGACGGTGTCGACGATACGATCCTTGCCCACGGACCACCATTATCACCGCTCGCGAAGAACAAGCAGGTCCAGGAATTCCTTGACCATCCCCGAGAACGATGATGAGGACATCTTTGGCGATGATTCAGGCGAAGATGACGACGATGGGGACGTGATCCTCGAGGCTGGTCCCTCACTTGTCATTAAGGACAACGAGCCGAAGGCTCCACACAGTCCCACTCACCACCGTTCGGCATCCGCATCGTTGTCCTAGCGCGCAGGGATTTACCTTTTGATAATTCTGGACTTTTCTTTGCCCCCTTCGTCACGACACAATCACGACCACCCCCTTGTAAATCTACACCCTTATACGTGTTGTACTTTAGAAACTGCTTATATTCTCCCCCGTGTTATTATTGTTGCGGCATTGTTTTTGTTTGCCATGTCTGTTCCCTGCGTAAACGCGGTGCAGGCAATTGTTACGACACCTCATGACCAATATAGATTGGGTACAGTACATAGCTCATCTGTCCTGACTAACTATATCAGTGGCTTACACTTTCTTGTTCCAAGGTCGTCGTCATCGTTGTAAATGCGGATCTACAGCTACATACTCATGATACCGATCCTGAAATATAAGACATTTACTTATTCACTGGCATAACAAAACGCCGTTGGAACGACCGTGACGATGCCGATATTGCACTGCACAATGCACTCGGGCTGTGTGCACACCTAAACTCCGCTACCTACCGACCGACGAATGCGGCCGCGGGGAAATAGGATGATCGTGACTAGGTTACGCCTTCGTCGCCCAGCGACGACTCGGCTGCTACCCAAATGGTGAATACTTCCCGGCGGCTCTAGCTCTTCGCATCGATGACCACGTCACCGGTCATCACACAAGGCCAAATTGGAACCGCGCACCGTACACGCAGTAGAAGTGAGTACTGTAACACGCTACTGCGCCGTCTGTGATCGATCGCGGCGACAACAGTCATTTAGTACTTATCTGTGCCGTACTCAGTTGCAGTAAACGGCCAACTCATCATCGTCACATAGTGTAGTCCGTTTGGCGCCGCACGGATCATGATGATGACGGTATGAGCCGTATGACTACGCAAGAGCACTGACTAGGCTCAGAACTCGGACTCGGATCTGGGCTCCGAGTTCCACAAGTGACAGTACTGTATAACGCATAACCCTTACATATCAACGGTTTTTTTTTTTCTTTTCGAACATCACTGTAACACCTGGGATATGTATATAAGTATTTAGTCAAAGTAAAGTGACTCCTAAGGGCGCATCAGTGACGGATCTGAAAAAAATAAAAGGTTACTGTAAGTCCAAGTGTAAGTCCTTGCGCTGCTTATTATGGGTTCGTTTCGCAATCCGACTGACAGCGTGAACCTTGGTTACGCGCAGTGTCGCATCGCGCACTCACAATAGCGCGGCCGCGGCCCGCAGCCCCAGACTGGAGAACGAGGGGCACCACTATGGTGGCATTACGGTTCTAGGCCTGATCTTCTCGGTAGGCGGGGGGGCGCAGTGACCTAATGCCTGTCCCCCCCAAAAGCTAATCAACGCTATTAAAGCTTGAGACACGTTCGTTTCGAGCTGCATGCATGACGTGACATTACGAGTTGCGGCGCGACGCCACCAACATAATCCTAAAATTTTGCCCGTGGGGGTGTGTAGTACAATCCAATCGCATAGCCACTGTACAAATACAGGTACAAGTAGTACAAGGATACAATTAATTATTTTTTACTGTAGGACTGTAGTAATCTTACTTCTACAGTGTCCTTCTTTTCTTTTTGGAAAAGCGGTGTATTGGGGAGCAGGAGATAGTAACTAGGTTACCCAAGAGGTTATCAAGCACTGTAGCGGCTCTACCTACAGTAATGCACATGCACTGATGCGGGTCAAAAGGCCTAAGTGAAAAATATGTCGGCGCACACCCTTGTGGGGTAGTGTGGGGCTCTTGCTTCAACGAGGCTACCCCGAAGTTCCTACTGTAGACACGAAGTTCGCCCACAGCGCATCCGTCAATATTCGTTAGTCTTTTGGATTTGCGCGGTGCCGTAGTTCAAGTTACTAATTTAGCGTGCCCACACTACGTTTGACTTTTGTTATCCTCGAGGGGGACACCCTCTTAGGGGGTAGCGATGTCTCCTTGGGTCTGGATTTTGGCCAGTACAACCCATCCTGGCCCCCGACCATAAGCTCCAAATCCAAGCGTTACTGTAGGGTGTATGGCACTGCCCACATCGGACCGGTGGCCGGCCTGGGCCAGCCCGCTCATCGCGTCATATCTGCCGATGATATCATCGTCATGATCCCTGTCGTTCCCTCTCGGGAACGGCGGTGGGCGGGTTAAATATACGCCGGGAATGTCCTAGAATGACCGGGCTTCCAAAACGGGTTGCAAAGGGACGCTAGACGGCCGAAGGGCACATGTTTGTACGTACAACTGGTTGTGGAAGCGTTGTACAAGAATATCGGAACACCGGTGTTCTTGAAACAAATGATTGAATGGACCAAGAAGGGCTCGACTCGGAGTCTCAAGCTGAGGCTAAAGTCCTGTCGGGCACTTTTGGGCGGGCAACGACCTACTGAGTCCATTATTACATAAAGCGACCCGAGTCCATGCCGATAGAAAAACAAATTGGATTATGCACGAGAACTCCGAGAGGGGAGGGGGGCATTGTTCAGGGTAGAAATGTGAAAGAAAAAAAAAATAGGGATCGCACGATGAGAAACGGCCTGGAATGCATACATGGGTGTCTACTAGGAATGGCAATGGTACGGAAGTGGGAGTAAAAAAAAACATAAGTCAAAGGTTGCAGAGCGACACGAACGTTCGTCGCATCGAGGTACAGAAGGTGGCGGCGTGCATCGTGGAGAGGCAAATTCTATAGTGGGTGAGCAACTAGATATATAGGATACCGGAGTGCCCCGCTAGCCGGTTGTGCGGGGTCGCAGTCGGCTTTTGTGAGACTCGGGGAGTTGGAGCGCCATAGCTCAGCGCTCAGCGCTCAGGGTTGGTGTCGGGATGGGAAAAATGGAAAAAAAAGAAAGAAACCACCCGGAATTAAGAAACGAGTTGACGGATACGGCGTTCCCAAATCTACTTTAGTACACCCTCCATTTTCTCAAGGCCAACCACGACGCCTTCGATAAGGATCATCACGCGTCGGGGAAAGAATACCCGCCCGCCGCGCACTTCGCCATCTCGCTCTGTCTCGTCTTCGCTCTCCGCAGCGGTGACGTTGAACCGCTCACGGTGCTCACGCCGACGTCGGGCTCGGCTGCGTGCGCGCACATTGCGCTGGTGTCGTAGCTCTTGTTCAAGCTCGAGAGGGAGCGCGAGGGTGATACGTGCAAGGCGGAGTGAGAGACGAGCGCGAGGGCGAAGGGAAAAATAAGAGAGCTTGGCGAGGGAAGCATGTGTGTCGAGGAGGTGGGAAAGCGTCGAAATCACTGTGTGAGTAAGAGCGCGGCAGGCTGGTGGCACGGTGGGAAAGTGTGAGTGAGTGTGTGTGAACGAGTGTGGGAGGGGGGTGGATAGGTAAACTCACTGAGGACGCGATCACGCAAGCCTTGAAGGGTAAGGAGGATGGAGTCGATCCCCTCGTCGCCAAGTCGCAGTGATGGACTCAGGTCGTTAATGCCCCCTGGACAAATGTGATTTGTCGCTTCATCTGCAACGAATTTTGCGCGAGGGGGACTTACGCAGCAAAGTGCGCACCATTTCTAGATCGCCGTCCAGAAAGTCATTGAATATACCAACAACGACACTCCGCAGCGTCTCTTCAGCGCGCATAGTTGCTCCGGGGGTGTTACAGGAAAATTCGTGTGAGGCAGGGTGCGAATCATAAATCCGCTTGGAGGCGGGATTGGAGAGAACATTATACGCGACGGAAACTTTTTGGAACGCGTACGTCGCTTCAGGATTATCAGGGAATTTGCTGCCAGATGGAGGGACGATGAGAAGACATTTCATAGATCGGAAGGATGGAGTAAGAGGCGCTCACTCAGGATGACAGGCCCGACTACGAGACAGATACGCTCGTCTGAGTTCCATCTTATCTGATGCGGCTGCACGAGACAAACCGAGTATGTTGTATAGGTCTTTCTGTTCGAGTATGTCTGTGATCTCCTGTTGGCGTCGATGCCTGCTTCGCGAGGTTGTCGGGCTGGAGGGTCGGGTCGGCGAGTCGTCCGAGTGATCCGTAGATGACTCCTCCGAGCCGTCCCAACGCAGTGATCTGGTGTAACAATGAGAGAGCGTGGAGGTAGAGGGCTCCTCTATGTGAAGTTCATCGTCGATAGGGAGATAGAAGTATTCTGAAGCTGCGTTCAAGGGTGAATACAATGCTAAGTGTTAGGAACAGTCAAAGTCGGCAAACCTGATGATAGAACGGAGTTAAGCATGGAAAATTATAAGTACAACACTAGCGACAACCCGGTGTAGTGCGCGACAGAAAGTAGCCCACAGATTTGTCGGAATATTGAATGCGGCGGGCAAAGATACGGTGATATAAGCTGTACGTTGAAGCTCGTGTTCTGTCCCCCTCTCTGCATGTGATTCTACCAGGGTCACATGATATGACGCATTTGGTCCCTCATTCTCACACTTCCTAAATTGTGATTGAGGATCCCAATGTTGTGCGCGTTTGTGTTTCGAGCTTCGAGCCCAAATCCCGATTGTCGCGGGTCACAATGTGATCTCAGACACAAAGTAAGTTTTCGGTGGATGGAGCCATTTGCCACACTGATTCGGGAGGCTCCGGGACTGGAAACTCGAGGCTCATCGGTTCATTATTTAAAGGGAATTTGCATCGTGTGGTTCGGGGGTGCCACATCAGAAGATGACGGGAAGGGGCGTGGAGGTCAGGTGCAAGGGAGGCATGTCCGCACTACTCGGCAATAAAGCGCTCGCAGAAAAGGAGATCTTTCGGGCCAAATCAGCTGAGAGAAATGCAGGCCGGTGGGCTAGCAGAGACGCATCGGTCGTCACGAGGTAAAGACAAATTTCTACCAGAATATCTACGACGTCGTCTGTCTGTGGCACAGCAAGATGCGGACTGCAAGCTTAGCGGGTCACTGCGCTGGTCATCAAAATATAGCAGAACAAAAAATTCGAGGAGCAGGGATCAATACGAATGGAAATGTACAGTGCTTGGATCAACGGGAGTTTGGGGGGAGGCGGCGGTGAAGCCACACAGCCCAGACTAACCCTGAGGGCCTTTTTGGAGAGAAGACGAAGACGGAATGTGCCGGTAAATTAAATTATATAAGCTTCAAGTGGTTTCCCCCCTTCTGTCTACCACCGCGGGCCACGGCCTCAAAAGGGTTGGAACGTGAGGGCGAGTGGGGACGGGGTCTTTGTCTGATGTAGAATCAGAGAGGGATCGAAACCCATGGCGGAATTGGGGGAGGGGTCTAGGTCCAGCAGCATGATGAGGAGAGGGAGTGGCCGGGGTGATGAAATAAAATAATAAATAATAAAAATAAATATTACAAGTGGGTGAAGAAGAAAGATTGTAACTCCGCCGTGACTTGCAAGCGAGCCGTGTCGTCCCCCCGTACGTAGGACAACAGCTCTTGCCTCCCACCGTCATCCCCCTCCATCTCCTCCGTCGCTTCCTCCCTGCTCTCCCCCCCCTGCTGCTCGCCCCGGGACTATTGGAATCGTTGTTGGCCCATCTATCTTTCCTGCACTTCGTCCCTCAGACCTACCCATCCATCCCTCTCCGTTTCATCCTCCGCCCTATGAACGATGTCCGATCGGGTGCCTAATGCATACCCTAACTTTCCAAACAACTTTTCTCAAGGCCTTTCCTCTCAGCAGGCCCAACATCGCCCGCCGCAGCAACTATCATCGCTTGGCACTCAGTCCACGCTTACCGGAATCAGAAGACCTGAGGATAGGGCGGTGTGGCAGCAGTCGCAGCAGCAGCGACAGCAGCAGCAATTACAGCAACAACAGCAACACTCAGGTGGGGAATCGATGCATGTGACCACACCGCAACAGCAGCAGGTGTGTCCCGCTAATATCCACTTGTCTTCTCCCCTTCCCCTCGTATCCGCTTGAAGTAGCGTAGCACCTTTGTTTACTGTCCCTGGGTGATCCGCTCTTGAGTCAATCCTTCTTTCACCTGTGACTCCCCTCTTCATCAGTGCCGCTGGCTTGTGGGTCACACCGGTTTGACATCCAAATCGTGTGCTTAGTCAGCAGCGGTGCTCTCTCATCTCGAATCATTACGCGCTTATCCTCTACGATTTTTTGCTCACATCCGTTTCCTCCTTCAGTTTTTACAATTCTTGCAGAACCAAGTTGCACAAGGTCACATGACAGTCGAGCAAGCACGGGAGCGCGTTGCTATGTTCCAAACGTCCGCAGCCCACGCCTTCCAGGAGCAGAATGCACCCCAACAGATTCCGTCGGGGTTCACCGCTGGTGGGATGGCGGGAAGCTCCGCACAACAGCAAATGGCTGCGCTCTCTCAGCGTTCGCAAGCTTCACCCAGTAATCCGATGATTCAACGCGTCATGCAGGCACAGCAAGATTCTCTCCATGCGCGACAACTAAATATGCTGGTTGCGCAAGGTCAGCAGCAGCAGAATGGTTTTGCTTCTAGAGTGGGTCAAAATCTTCACCCTCCTGGAATGGGTCTCCCTCAGGGACAAGGGTCGCTACAACAAAATTTCATTCAACCCTCTCCCTCCGTCCTACCTGCGAACATCCAATCTTCTGTGGCACCTTCTGCATCGCAACCTACCCCGCCAGGCGGTACACAAATGCACAGTCTCCCTAAGAATTTTATCGACATGCCAGTGCCGCAACTTTCTATTGTTTACGGCCAGCTGATGAGAACTGTGGAAGAAGGAGAGAAGAATTTAAACTGCCGCTGGTCCTAGTGCTGGCGCCGAAGGCGAGATGCAGCGCCAAGCTTACCGAGCTAGGCTCGACAATCAGAAACAACTGTTGGTCAATATCCGGGAGTTAATCAACTTGAAGAGACAAGGGTACGCCTGATTTATTTTTGGTTTATTGTGGATGAGCCTCTCATGGGAATTTAGTGGGGATCCTGCGCAGCAAGCTGTGAATGGAGCGTGGTTAGGGGCAGGTCAACGGGCCACGGGGCTTTATTCGGTGCCCGAACGACCCCCTCAACACAATAGTCCTTTAAATCAGGCGTCGGTCAACCAACTTCCACCACAAGGCAGAATTCCCACGCCGCAGCAGAACTTCGGGCCTTCGGTGACACCTCAATCGAACTTGACGCAAATGTCGCCTCACGTAACTGGCAATGGCTTACCTTTTAACGGCGCACTTGCACAGATACCTGCCCCGTCACAACCGCCACCACAGCCCCACGTCTCACCCTACAACGGGCCATTCAATGTAGTAAATTACCCCCGCTGCCTGAAGACCGATTCAAGGCACTTTTTACGCAGTTCGCCAACACAACAGGCCTTAGGCTAAACGATCGGGACTTCATCATCGACGGTCGACCGGTTAGCCCTTGGGGTTTGCATAGAGCTGTTTTCGCGCGGAACGGCTTCGACTCGGTATGTCCTCGTTCTCTTTAATCATACTTTCATTTTAATTTTGCCTAGGTTACTGCAAATGAGGAATGGCCCGCTGTTGGCGCCGCTCTGGGATTTCCCCCGTATTCTGCGGGAGATCCTACCCAACCGCTGCGGTGTGCACCTAATATAGCACATCGGTTACAACAGCTATACAACGATTCTTTGCGCCACTTCGAGCAAGCCTACATAAACAACGTTCTTGCCCGACTGAGAAGCTCACAGGCGTTGGCGTCTGCTCAGGCTTCCCAGCAGCAGGCACAACCACGCCAGCCGACCGATGCAGATTATCAAGCGCTTTTGGCTAGCATTCCGTCAGACACGTCTGTCATGACTGCCGACGCGATGAGCATCTTACCACGGTTTTCGCATACGTCTGGTGCCGACCTAGAGGCACATCGTGTTCCTCCACACATTGTCAGATTTGTGGAGCAACATAGAGACAATTTACAACGTGCGGCACAAGACCAGAACGGGTTTCGGGCTGGTATTACATCCACAAAGAATCTACCGCTCGACAATCGCGCTCAGATCAACCCGGCGCCCGCGTTTCAGGGGATGGTACGCCCCCCACCACAACCTATTACCAACAATCAGCTTCAGATGTCACGGCAGCCCCCCGCACAAGCACAGGGTAAACCCAATACATTGCAGCCGGCCCAACTGAACAATAATGGCGTTGGCCTACTTAACCGGCCATCGACGGCTCAGTCGATGAGTGCCTCCAGCATGTCCTCGATGGGGACTCAGATTACTGGTGCGGGCCCCGAACGGCGGGGCACAGAGCCAACCCGGATCTATGTCTGCGCCTATGTCCGCGCCATTGACACAGGGCGGCATGAACGTCACGGCGCCTAGTTCGATCCTTACCCAATCTGCGGGAGCTATACCAATGCGACGTCCAACGACAGAGGAGCTTACGTCTGCGAAGCGGTGGGTTGATGAGCAGAGGAGAATCGCTTTTAATAACAGTTCGTATAATTACATTCTTATTCAACACTTCAATTTTCACTTCTCTAATCTGCCTCACTCGTTTCAGGTTTCGATGGGGTTGCAAGTTCTTCGGTTCCAGAAAGCGAAATCCCAGAGTACATTCGAAATTTAGAACGTCTTGATATGGTGCTGGGCAACATTGAGAAGTACATACACGTCGCATTTGCTGCCCTAAGGAAAGAGGACGTTGTTCGAAGAATGTTCACCATGGTCAGTTGATTCGCTCCCCAGTTGGAGGACATAACTGACATAATCGGGCGCATGGTAGATGGCCTCGACCAAATGCCAGCTAGACGAGTGTAAGAAATCGAACCCACGATATGTACTCGAGCTCCATACCATTCGAGGGATGATCCAGGAGGCGGATAACATGGACAAGGGTCTAAGGACGGTTCTTGGCCTCAAATTAGCGGCACAGGGTAACGCTTCAGTGCCGCAACAGTCACAACAACCACCTCCCATGGGTCCCACCCCCCCATTTGCTCAACCCGCTCCTCCTGCTGCGCCACCTGTTACCGTGACTGGACCCCGTCCGCCTCCCACAACCCCATTCCAAATGGGACACCGAAAGAGACCGTCTCAAGCGCAGACCACTGGAGTAGTAATGTCAACACCGACACCACCACCGGCTGCAACCGCCTCTACTCCGACACCGCAAGCAGCGACACCCGGTATCACAGCCCCGTCTCCACAGACACCCAAATCCCCCAAAGGGAAGGCCGCAGCGAAACCCCCGAAGGCCCCAGTCCGTCGCAAGGGGTCAACAAAAGCCAACAGCCTCGAAATGGCATCGTCTGCGCCTGCAGTCGTCTCGACTCCGACACCTGTGGACACGAAAGGCGGAGTGAAGAGGGTTCGCGAGGACGAGGCTGAGGGCACCACACCGGGGGTCGCATCTGCACCATCTCCGAAGAGGGTGAAGTCGGATTGGGAGGGTCCACCAAACGAAGAGGCGCGGAAACGCGACGAACAAGCCGATGGTGTCAAGACTGATGAGCAGGCGCTAGCATTTTTTGAAACCGTGACGAAGTTCATTGATGAAAACCCTGAATCTGCTGAGGCAGCTTCAAATGCGTTGGACGAGATTCTTCGTACTTACCCACCAGCGCCGGACATTGACGACGCTACCATGGCATCCTCCTTCCATTTCGGCGATCTTCCGCCAACATCACCACACCCACTTGGGAACGACGTATTTGGAGAATTCATCGATATTTCGGCTTTTGACGATACTCCTACCCCGGATCTCGTTGCGGGTTCGTCTACGAATCCCAGCCCAGAGTCCACGTCTGATCAGGACCACCCGAACACGGGCCACGCAGGTTCTTCTCCCCAGATTCCCAACGTTAAGACGGAGGACACTACGTACGAGTTACTTCGACCTAGCGTTTGGAAAGAAATCTCTGGCGGGGATGCGACGTTCCACCAAACACCAGGATGGAAATGGGAAGGCCATATGGACACGCCGGATCAAGCTTGGCTTATCTCTACCTCATCCTCATAGACAAGGCGTGTTGACTGGACCATCTCCGACAGCCCCGTTATCTATTACTTGCTTCTCTCTTTTTCTTTTCCGGTCTTGTGTTTATCTCGTGCTCAATTATCGTATGACTGCTTGCCCCCCTTCCCTTTGTGGATTTAGTTGGATTTCGCCCATGTGCTCATTTTTTGTCGGTTTATGTGCTGCCCCCCCTGATCCCCCCACCCCGCTTCAATTTCGTGCGTACATATATCATCTTGCGCGTGCCCTTGCCCTAGTTTTTTTTTGTCGGCTGCTCTCTGTATTTTTACGTGTTGTTTGGCTTTCTTTCGATACCGAGGATCCCTTGCCGATGTTGTGATGAGTATATCTTAACGCGGACAAAGTACCTCTGCATTTAGTGTGAATGGCTTGGCGTAGGTTTCAGTACTAAGTTATCAGGTGAGTGTACAGGAACTCCGATCACACTCCAGCTGCAAAGTGGGGCCTGGAGTGGCACCTTGGAGTGCCGAGGGCGTTCCGCGTGCCCTCCGTTCTGGAGTCACAGTGCTGCGCCAGCACCCACTGTGGCCACCGAAGTGAAACTCTTGCACTTAGATTGCCATTTCTTTCTCTTCTTTTCGGAGTGTATGCGCGTCCAAAATTGAGGATATCCCACATAATACATATACAGATAAGCAGCGACGACTAGATACTATGGCTACAGGGTGATACAAGAGTCCCGTCCGTAAGAAAAAGAAAAAAAAAAATCTATCAAGTTTTACGGAGAGTGATGCCAGCTGCCAGACCAATACCGCCAGCGCCCTTTCGAGAGGTGGCTGGGAGGAACGCGCTAGTACTACTACCAGCTGCGGAGCGTCGAGCGCTGTTCGACAGTAGGCGTGCCCGCAGTGACGCCGCCGCGCTCGATGGGGACGAGGCGGGCTCTGACGAGGCCAGAGCACGCCGTGGTGGCGCTGGGGGTAGCGCGGGAACCTCTAGGGCGAGTTTGCGCTTCCGACGTACCTCGTCCACAGCCCGCTCTGCGCGAGCGCGCACCCACTCATCACGCGCCTCTGCGGCGGTGCCAGCGTCGTCCGCGCGCTCGAGGGCGAGCTCCGCGGGCAAACCGTACTTATCTTTGAGGGCCTTGTCCGCCTCGGCGCGCGCCTGCTCGACCTTCTTTTCGGCGCGGAAGCGCTTTCGCGCGCGCTGCGAGTGCGCGTATGGGTCTTCGTTGTAGTGCGCGGAGAGATCCTCGAGCTGCTCGAGGCGTGGCGCTTGCACTTTCGTGGCGTGAGTTTGTGCGTCGGTCGTCTTTTCGAGTGCGGCGAGTGGATCGACTGGCTCGGTCTTGCCCTCGGTGTCTATTTATTCGGGGGGGAAGGGATGAGTTTTTGGATGATGGGCAATTGTGGAGATACGGACCATGCACGGCGAACCCCCCGTTCTCAGCTGGGTCCCAGTCTTCCTCTTTTCGACGGGCACCAGAAACGAACGACGTAACGAGTGTTCTGCGCAGAGGTGAATTACCCGTGTGTTAGGGCTAGAACTCACGCAGAGCATAGAAAGGGTGCGACGAACCTGAGGGTCGGTCTGGATCTCGAACCAACCACTGCAAAGGTGGCACTTGCACCGGAAAGAAAATATGGGCGTAGAGTAGTACATGCCAATCTTCTTCTTCTCGGCATTGTAGCGAACGCCCATGCCTATGTGGGCATTGCAAGTTCCACTGTCCCGTAGACAGACGGTGAGACACAAGATATCGGATTGTAAATATGCGTGCGTACCACCAGATGTTGAAAGGAAGCTCAAAACGAGTGATAAGAATACCCTGATCGATTTTCCTGGCTCTGTCTCCCAAGGCGTGTTTGCCTATATATGACCGGAGAATTAGAAACCGGAGAAGGAACCATTCGCCAAAAACGGACCTCTGTAGGAGTTGAGACTTTTGTGTTTGGCGTCGTCATAGTCGGGTGGATAGTATTTATTAAATCCTGGATGTGGATAAGGATGAAAGCACACGAGCCAATGTCCAAGCGAAGCTGACCTTGCATAGCGACTTATGAGAGTGAGTGAATGGACACGCACACCGCCGCAGGAAGTAATCACGGCACTCTCCGGGAGAAACTATAATCTCTGCAAACCTTAATATTTGTCTATCATCGACCGCCCCTTCAAGGTGAGTACAGTCTGCCGTATTCTAGCCTTCCGCCCGAACACCCTTGCAGTCACCTCTGTCTCTGCCATGAGTTACGTCGCTAAGGGCGATAAGGAATACGATGCGACCGGTGCTCCCTTGCCCGCCGCAAAACTTCACAAAATTCGCATCACACTCACCAGCAGCAATGTTAAAAACCTCGAAAAGTGTATGCCTCTCTCTTTGCGCCTCTCGAGTGTCCCCCACTAATTGTTGCAATACAGTTTCTAACTGACCTCATCAACCGCGCCAAGGACAAGCAGCTTCGCGTGAAGGGCCCCGTTCGTCTCCCAACCAAGGTCCTCAAGATCACCACCCGCAAGACGGTACGTCTTGTTTGATTCGAGCGTCCGTGACTGACCAAGGCACTCTCTTCTCTAGCCTTGCGGTGAGGGGTCCAAGACCTGGGATCGCTACGAACTCAAAATTCACAAACGCCTGATTGACCTCCACTCCTCAAGCGAAATTGTCAAGCAGATTGTGAGTATTTTTTTTTTCTTTTACCTGCCTGAGGTCCGACGCGTGTGTCACAGACGAGTATCAGCTTGGAGCCCGGTGTCGAAGTTGAAGGTCACCATTTCTGCTTAGATGTAGGGTAGATCTCGCGCAGGACGTCATATTGTATGCATACTACGTGAATGTCATTCTCATGACGACGAGCTCGGTGCAATCTACAGTGGTCGATGCTGTCTGACTGAGGCGCGAATAAACTCACCCTTCTCGCATTCTACATGCCAAGCCATGATCCTCTCTGTCTTCTGTCTGACGACTGAGAGTTCATGGTGAGGGAAACAATTTATCACAACAAACTGAGAGTGTTCTAAAATAAGTATGCAAGTGTCCACGATGCGGAAGGAGCGAAGAGAGCGTCGTATATCATACATAGATAATAAAGGTGGTGATGTGTGTATAAGATCCCTCCCTCAGACGTAGATCGCATACACTCCGATGACAGGTCGGTGGTCGCTTCTCCCCTCGAGCCGGCGCATACCCCGGTCGTCCAGGGTCCGATAGCTGAGGCACAAGACATCGCCCTTGCGCGGCCGCGGAGCTTCTACCGCATTTACGACCACATCAGGACCCACCCGATGACGCCGGCGACGGCGACGGCGCAAGCACCTGGCACCGCCGCATCGTCCACGTCTCTCGTCGCCTCGCCATCGCGCGAAAGGAACGAGAGCAACCGCCAGCGCTGGTGAACACCACCGCCTCCACCACCTGCACTACCTCCCGCATCGCCTCCTCCATCGGTCGAGGACGACCCCGCTGGTGTGCGGGTATGCGGTTCGGGGCCGGCGGTAAGAGGCGCAGTCGGTGCTGTCTGCGCACGTGCAGGGGTGATCGGTGGGGCGCTCCTGGCGCCGTGTGTCGGCGATGTGCCGGGACGTGACGAGGCAGGCGGTGCTGACTGCACTGGCAGCAGCGTCGATCGAGCGGGGCCGTGGTCCGTCGGCGCCGAGGAACGTAAGGTGGGGGCTGCGATTGCGACTGCGGACTGCGAGGGGCGCGCGGTGGCTGGGGAGTCGGGCTCTGGGTCGGCCGGAGATATGATCGCGGACGAGGCGTTTGAGGTGGTGGAGATCGTGGAGGCCGTCGTTGTGGCGGTGGTGGTGGAGCGTAGCGAGGCGGACGAGGTGCGTCGGAAGGTGCGCCAGGCCTGCGCGAGGAGACTCACGGCCGTGCGTGGCGCTGCGGGCGCGTCGTCCTCGGGCTCGGGCTGGACGGTCGACTTGAAGAGGATGCGGTCGCACCAGCTTGGTACGCGCTGCTTGCTGCTCGAGTCGTACACGCCCTTGTCGTCGTCCTGCACGGTGCCGTCACCGCCACCGGTGAACGATCGCGTCGAGCGCGCACGAGAAACGAGAGATGGTGCGCTCGCGAGGACGTCGTCGTCGGCCTCGTCGGCGGTGGATGGTGCTGTGCGCTGGCCAAGCAGTGGCGTCGTTGGAACGCTGCGAGCGCTCTTGGTGTTGGCTTCGGGAGGGGGTGCAGTGGCGTTGGCCCGTCGCGAACGTATGATGCGTGGGGACGACTGTGGGTTGATGAGCTCGACCAACTTAGACTTTGCGCGTTGTGCGGCGGTGACGGAGAACCGCTTGACGAGTCCGCCACCGCGCTGTTGATAAGTCATTCTTCTGCGGAGGTAATCCGATTCTGCGTCCGAATCGTTATCTTCGTCGGATATTTGGTCACGTTGAGAAAACGTCGTTCCAGACGAAACGACAGATGCGAGGTCGCCAGCTTCATCCTCGGAACTTAACTCAGAGAGTGCGCCATCGGGACGCTTCTCTGGTTCTAGTTCTTCCCCCGCTTCAGGGGTTCGAGTGAGCGCTTGCGCGGCTGCTTGTCTACGTTTGGTATTTTTGTGCTTGTGTTTGATTGTACGCAAAACGTCGTACTTGAATGTCGGAGGAAAGTTAATCGGCGCCTCACGAAAACCGACAAACGCGTGGCCATTCCGCATGATATTGTAAAGTTGGTCAAAGGCAAGCGCTTGTGCGTATTCTAGAAAATGGTGCCTGAGTGAAAAATAGGGGTCGTGGGAAGGTTAATAGCCATACCACGACGGGATATGAGCCAGTCTGCGTGTAAGCGCGAGAGATCGAGACGGAAGTTGAGGTCACCAAAAAGAAATGTAAAGTCGAAACGATCGGTGATATCTGGGGATTGCATGGTGTGAACAGATTTCTCCATGGAATAGACAAGGAGCATGAGACCTTCGGCTACCATGCGTGGATCGTCCGCTTCGAGGAAGTCCTCTACTGCCAGTTCGTTCTGGGCCAATTTGGTCAAAAGGGGAGACTAACTTACTGCAAGAAAGTGGGGAACACACCTTGATTTTTGCCATATTGGCTAATCGATTGGGGAGCTTTCCCTCGTGTGCTACATGCGTCCTATGTCAGGCACTTCGAAGGACTGAAACTCAGGGGAAATAAAGCTACCTGCTAGATGGGCGTTGACGAACAGCAACGTCGTATTGGCAATCTTCAGACTGATCCCAACGGCACCCTTGTTTCCCACCCGTCCACCAATGAGCCCTGCAGTCACTGCGGACTTGGAAGTGCCTTCATCACGATCTCTCAGTTCATTTGACCCATGGAGTGAGAGAGAAAAACGCACCCCGCACGAGATGCTTGGCATCACGATGCACGAATATCGCGAGGTATATCCCCATCATGCGCTCTTTCACGAGCATCTCGTACGGGCCCTTTGTCCCCGCGACAGGGCGACGCTTGGGGTCGGCGTTCAGGTAGGCACGCCCCAAATCGGGATGCGAACTCTTCTCCTTCGCGCGTGCGCCAGGTCCGACGATCGGTAGTCCATGAACGAAAAAGTCCTCGAGGATAGACGTCCAGCCAGATGTGTGGGGAACCGGTTCTTCATGGTCAGACTTTGAAATGCGTCTTTCTCCAAGTAGCTCCGAAGGCTCGTGCACGTCAGTCTCGCGGTCTTTCTCCTTCTCCTTATCGCGGTCTTTATCTTTATCTTTCTCCTTGTCCTTGTCTTTATCTCCACTTCCGAGCTTGAAACCACCGAGGCCGAGGGGTATACCTGATAGACTTGGGCACTCTTGCCCTGCGCTGAGGGAGAAATAAGCCAGTAGAAGAGAGAAAAGAAAGGACAGCGCACATTACAACGAGATGATAAGTATGGTTCGAGTCATTAGCTAAACGAGGAAGATTTGTCGAGGGATTCTCATCCGAGGGTGGCGGGGTAGTGACAGGTACCTCACCCAAGAGCTCTTGCAGATCACCCTGATAGGCATCAGTCGCCGTAAATAAGACGATGGTGACTGAACGAAATCACCTTGGGGAGAGACTCATGCATATTCCATGTCACGATCCGGACTTTGAGGAATGTGGGTTGTCGCAGGCTGCGTTGTGGGTAAAGAACTGTTCCCATCGTGTGATGATGTTTGTGTGTAGGAGGGTCCCTGGGGAAGGAGAGATTGCAAGCGCGTAAACAGAGCTGTGAATGAGAGGAACGAGGTCAATAGACATCGCTTGGTTCGCAAGAGACAGGAAGCGCGCCTGGTCGCGAGGGTCCAGCCTCGGATGATGACGAAGGCTGCTGTTGTTCTGGGGTAGCTAGGCGACTCATAGCGAAGGACGGAGGGTGTCAAGGGAGAGTAAAAACGTATGCTGGGACCAGCAGGGCGATGAGAAACACATGGATATGTAACAACTACGTTAGCAGAAGACCGAGGCTCGCCAGCAAGCACATTCGCGACGGGTCAAATTCTGATAGATCATCAATTCCCGATTTATATTTAGACCACAAGAAACTACGTAGAGTCCCTAACGCTTGTCTACATGATACTACTCAGAAAATAGCATCCACGATACCACCACCGATGGCAGAGCCTAGGTAACAGGGCCAGCGTCAGTCAGACTTTGTACCTGGCGACCGTGATAACGGGTACGAACCTGCACCAAAACCTACACCACCCACAGCAGACGTCGCCAGCTATTTCGGTAGATATCAGAGTTTTTAAGGGTCCCTACGTGAATACGCGAAAAATCTCAGGAACGTACCACCGAGCCGAGACCACCGAATCGATTGGGTTTGGCTGGAGCCTGAGGCGGTGCCTGCTGGACAACAACCTGCTGCGGCGGTGCTGACTGACTTGGAGGGCCTGTATATGGATTATAAGGTTGCGGTGGCTGGGACTGGTATCCACCCTGGGGAGGCCCATTATAGACGGGTTGATACTGTGTTGGCGGGCCGCTATGATACTGCGCGGGTGGCGACTGGGACACCGCCTGAACGTCACGAGAAGGGGGGTAGGACGGGGGGCTGGCAGATCCCGGGATCTTTTCCACATAGTTTGAGGGGAAGAGTCCTTGCTTTCCATTGGTCTTGCCAGTCCACCAATCGGTATTCGTCTCGGCAACTATCTCGATGACATCTCCTGCACGGAAGGACAGGTCATTGGGTTCCTAGGGCGCAGACCTGTCAGCCCCTTCGCAGGTAGAGCGAACTGTAGAGTGCCTACCAGTCCATTCTCGTTGTAGGACCACAATGCCCTGGCACGTTGCATACTGGGTTGCGATGGTGGAACGTTCCGTCGAACGGGAGGTCCCGACGGAGGTCCGTGGGGTGAGTAGTCGATCGAAGGCTGCGACAAAGGTGGGGATGGGATTGTCATACGCCTGGTCTGTTCTGAAAGATCCCGCAGGGCAACTTCGTTCGTAGTCGGTAGCTTAGCGAGAATGCCACGTCCGACATCATGAGGGATCTCGCCCTGAGATATGAGAAATTCGACGTTTTGGCGGGTCTGAGATACTATGTGTGCTATCAAAGCTGAGGGATCTGGCATGCTGGTCTGTGAGGAGGTGATGGGAGGAAACGAACAAAGACCGCTGTCAGGCGGGGCGGGGCGACGGGGAGGCACTAGCGAGGCTGTGTATACAATCTCGTGCACGTCACGTGGAGCGTGGAATAGGGTGAATGAGATGCCGCGCGCGCCAGTGGATGCTGTACCCCTTACTATGGCGTTCTCGGGGCAGCCATCGTGATTATCAAGTGTTGTTCACGTGACCTGGTTTTTTGTCGACTCGCTCGACACTTGGCTTGACACACCTGTCGACGCAATGGATAGGGTACGTACTTCTGTCGCCTCAGAGGAGCGAGACTGAAATGCTTACTGGGTGTCAGCCAGGGGCCCAATTCTCTCAACAGGTCCATGCAAGAAATTTGGCAGAGGAAGAGAGTAAACTTGAATACCGTACAGACCCCACCCTCGGCCAGTGCCCCTCCCACACCCCCGTTACCACAGCCTCAAGAGCCTCCGCACTCAGAACCAGCTACAACCGTCTCAGCGAACTCGGATGAAGTGCTTCCCACCGCCTCGTCGAGTAATAAGCGCAAACCCCGCGCGACCCGTGGCGAGGAGGGTACCAAACGCAGTCGCGTCGCAACAGGAACCATCGCCAAGGAGTATGCGCCCCCAACAGTGCGCCTTGCGGACCTGGGCGGAATGGACCCATGCGTTGAGAAGGTTCTTGAGCTCGTGGCCATGCCACTAATGCACCCTGAAGTATACCTCCACACCGGCGTCCAGCCCCCTCGCGGCGTCCTGCTGCACGGCCCGTCGGGTTGTGGCAAGACCCTGCTGGCGAATGCGATTGGTGGGGTGCGCACTCCGACTTTTCTTTTCGTTTTTTTCTGACTTAAGAGCGTTTCGCGGATTCAGGAATTGGGCTTGCCGTTTATTTCGATCTCGGCCCCGTCGATAGTGTCGGGTATGTCGGGCGAGTCAGAAAAAACGCTACGTGAGACCTTCGAGGAGGCAAAGGTACGCTTTTCATTGGGGAGGTTACAATCCAGTGAACCATAAGTCGTAGCGTGTTGCGCCGTGCTTGTTGTTCATCGACGAGATCGACGCGATAACTCCCAAACGAGAGACCGCTCAGCGCGAAATGGAGCGTCGAATAGTTGCTCAGTTCCTGACTTGCATGGATGGTAAGATCCGTTAAAGGTGCTTATCCAAGTGCTGAGTAGCGTGTAGAGTTGTCATGGGAAAAGACTGACAACAAGCCCGTCATGGTTATTGGTGCGACCAACCGACCGGACGCGTTAGATCCAGCCCTCCGCCGGGCAGGTCGCTTCGATCATGAGATCGGCATGACCGTCCCAGACGACGAAGCCCGAGCTCAGTGTGTCTGCATTTCTTCCTTCTTAGAGAATGCAAATTAATCCGTTTAGAATTCTGCGCGTGTTATGTGCAAAGCTGCGACTCGATGGTCAGTTTGACTTCAATGTACTTGCCAAGGCCACCCCAGGCTATGTCGGTGCGGACTTGAGCGCGCTTACTGGAGCTGCGGGTATCATTGCGGTGAAACGGATTTTCAAAAATATTTCGGACCCGACGATCGTCCCCAACGGTTGTTTGCCTGCTGTGGATACAGATGCCCCCATGCAAATTGACGCCGATGCAGCCGCCGTCTCCGGACCTCCTACACCGTCACCCGAGGCTCTACCTTTCGCTCAGCCCTCAGCATCATCTCTCACTCATTCGCCCATCGCACGATTCCTTCAATCTCATCCCGGCCCACTGACCCCAGCCCTGCTCGCTCCTCTCTGCATCACTGCCGATGATTTTATGCTTGCGCTGAAAGAAGTACAGCCTTCTGCACTGCGCGAGGGATTCGCGACCATCCCCGACGTCACCTGGGCAGACGTCGGTGCGTTACACGCCATCCGTAGCGAGCTGCACATGGCCGTTGTGCAGCCGATTCGCCGACCCGAGCTCTTCCGCGCAGTTGGGATTGATGCGCCTGCAGGCGTGCTTCTGTGGGGCCCACCGGGCTGTGGGAAGACACTGCTCGCAAAGGCCGTCGCGAACGAGAGCCAGGCGAGCTTCATCAGCGTGAAGGGGCCCGAACTGCTCAACAAGGTGTGCCGCACTTGTCTCTCGCGTTCCTGCACAGGAACAGGCGGCTGACGATGGGGTGGTGCAGTACGTCGGGGAGAGCGAGCGAGCGGTGCGGCAGGTGTTCGCGCGTGCGCGTGCGTCGTCGCCGTGTATCATCTTCTTTGATGAGCTCGATGCGCTCGTCCCGCGACGCGACGAGGCCCTGTCCGAGTCCTCTGCGCGGGTCGTCAACACGCTCCTGACCGAGCTTGACGGGCTCGATGCGCGGCGTGGCGTGTTCGTGCTCGGCGCGACTAACCGCCCGGACATGCTCGACCCGGCGATGTGCCGTCCCGGGCGGCTCGACAAGCTACTCTACGTCGACCTTCCCTCGGCAGATGAGCGCGCGGAGATCGTGCGCACGCTGCTTGTCCGTCGCCGTGTCCCTCTTGCGTCGCCTGCGCATTCAGCTCTCACGCCGGCGGACAGTGTAGCGGAGATGGTCGGGGGCGAGCGCGGCGAAGGGTACAGCGGCGCGGATCTGGCTGCGCTCGTGCGGGAGGCCGGCGTGAGGGCTCTTCGTCGGGCATTGGGCACGCTGCGTGAGATGGATGAGGGCCCGGCTGGCCCCGAGAGTAGCCTCGAGGGCGTGGTGGTGCTGGTCGAGGACTTCGAGGCTGCACTGGATAAGGTGGTGCCTAGCGTGAGCAAGTCACAGCGGAAACGATACGAGGCACTGCGCGAGACGTTCGCGAGTGGGGTGGGAGGGGGGAGGAGGGAACGAAATGATCATATGGTGTAATAGCATGTCCAACAGCTCGGGCGCCCAAATTTCTTGTACAGAACAAGTCCCGAGGTGCGGCGTGGTACACGCGTACGCAACCGCTGTCTACGGTGGGGCAACTTCCGTCGCAATAATGACCTGCCTGCTCTGCACAGCGCTCACTGATCTTGGGACTGCATCCAGATCGCCGGGTAGTGGTAGCCATCGATACGAAGGGATGCTGACGATTATGAACGCCTGGCAGAATCACAACAACAGCTCCTGTTTGGGCGGTGCCAGTCGTAGAGATGAGTCGGGGTTGACCCAGATGTCACAAGTCGTCCGTTCTGACGTGTTACTATACGATCACATTGAGTGGGTGACTCACGGCCACCGTCAGACGGACGGACATCCACCCAAAAAGTACATAAACCGCAGACCTTGTACGAGCAATTTCAGAAAGCTACCTCGTCACCATAGGGAGTCTTTACTACTGACTGTTGCCCTCTTCTGCCTCCTCAAGGGAGGACTGAGGCAGATAACCTTCCCTATCTTTATCGCTCCCCGACCGGTGTCCAATTTTGTCTCCCTCGTCAGCACCCAGGTGCGTGCGCGAAACCCCCGGTAAGATGTTCATCACCTCGGCAGTCATGGCAGATGAGTCTGATGGAATGCTAGCCAAGACCGCCAGATAGCCCGCATCGGTCGGTCAGTTTGGCTGTGCCCGCTGCCAGGAAGCCGAAGCAGACAAATAATCCAACCACTATGAGGCTCTCTGTTGGGAAATAGCGTTGTCAATGCAGGTTTGCTCGAAGTGGCGCAAATAGTCGTTGTATAACTTTAGCAGCCGATGCGCTATAGTAAGTGCGCAACGCCGCGGTTGGGTAGGACTTCCTGCAGGGAACGGGGGAAATCCCAGAGTGGCGCCAACAGCAGGCCACTCGTCACTTGTAGTGACCTAGACAAATATAAATCGAAAGTATGATCAAAGAGACCGAAGACATACCGAGTCAAAGCCGTTCCGCGCGAAAACTGCTCTATGCAGAGCCCAAGGACTAACCGATCGGCCGTCGATGATGAAGTCCCGATCGTTTAGCCTAAGGCCTGTAGTGTTGGCAAACTGCGTAAAAAGTGCCTTGAATCGGTCTTCAGGTAGCGGGGGCAATTTACTGCATTGAGTGGTCAACTGTGGCGGAGCGCCAGGCATCGGTGTGAATGGGCCATTGACAGTTACGTGAGGCGACATTTGCGTCAAATTCGATTGAGCTGTCACCGAAGGCCCGAAGTTCTGCTGCGGCGTGGGAATTCTGCCTTGTGGTGGAAGTTGGTTGACCGACGCCTGATTTAAAGGACTATTGTGTTGAGGGGGTCGTTCGGGCACCGAATAAAGCCCCGTGGCCCGTTGACCTGCCCCTAGCCACGCTCCATTCACAGCTTGCTGCGCAGGATCCCCACTAAATTCCCATGAGAGGTCATCCACAATAAACCAAAAAATAAATCAGGCGTACCCTTGTCTCTTCAAGTTGATTAACTCCCGGATATTGACCAACAGTTGTTTCTGACTGTCGAGCCTAGCTCGGAAAGCTTGGCGCTGCATCTCGCCTTCGCCGCCAGCACTAGGACCAGCGGCATTTAAATTCTTCTCTCCTTCTTCCACAGTTCTCATCAGCTGGCCGTAAACAATAGAGAGTTGCGGCACTGGCATGTCGATAAAATTCTTAGGGAGGCTGTGTATTTGTGTCCCGCCTGGCGGGGTAGGCTGCGATGCAGAAGGTGCCACAGAAGATTGGAGGTTCGCAGGTGGGACGGAGGGAGAGGGTTGAATGAAATTTTGTTGTAGCGACCCTTGTCCTTGAGGAAGACCCATTTCAGGAGGGTGAAGGTTTTGACCCACTCTAGAAGCAAAACCATTCTGCTGCTGCTGACCTTGCGCAACCAGTATATTTAGTTGTCGCGCATAGAGAGAATCTTGCTGTGCCTGCATGACGCGCTGAATCACCGGATGTGAGCAAAAAATCGTAGAGGATAAGCGCGTAATGATTCGAGATGAGAGCACCGCTGCTGACTAAGCACACGATTTGGATGTCAACCCGGTGTGACTCACAAGCCAGCGGCGCTGATGAAGAGGAGAGTCACAGGTGAAAGAAACAAAAACGGATAAATCGAGGGAGAGAAAACTCAGATGACACGCTACTTCAAGCGAGTACGAGGGAAGGGGGAAGACGGGTGGGTAAGAGACATACTTGTTTAAGTTGCTGCTGCCGAAGTTGCTGCTGCCGCTGTTGAGGCGATCCGTAATATATTCCAACGGGACGATTGGAGAGTTGACGCTGGGCGAGAAATAACTTTACGGAGTCCTGCGAGGCCAGTGGCGGATCTACAGCCGTGCGTTCCTGTGCATAAATATATCGCAGGGCAGGGAGCACAACCTTTTCCCCTTCATCTGCTGGATTTAATGCACGAATGATGTCTATCGTGAGTTTTCCGGTCACTCGAAAGTCTTTTACGCCGTCGAATGCGCGAATCAGTCCCCGCCATTGTTGATCGTCCACGTTATCCGGCACACTTGACGGCCTAATCACCTCGATGCCTAGGTCTTCTACACTGGATAGGAAAGTGGAAAAATGGTCAAAAATCTGAGTAATGGAGGACAACTGCCAGTCCAATTGTTCGCACGATATTTGCAATACAAGCCTTTTAAGGGCTCCTGGCTGGGTAATGGTGATGGAAATGGCACCTGCGGAGGAAAGAATGTCTACTTGAAAAGATGAACTCCACGTTTCTATGCGGTCGACGAATAAGCCAAGTTGGGAAGCGTCCAAGGTGGGTTGGTTGAAGAATGTGATATCAATATCCTCGAGACGAGGTGCATCGATTCTGGCTACGAGACTGTCCAAGTACTTGCTGATTCCTCGATATTTGAAGCGGGAGAGAGCTGGAAGAGCAATGCGGTCCCCTGGCGGTGGAGGAAAGCCGGGGTAATTTCGGCGGGGGGGGAGGGAAAGGAAATGAAGTGAAAGTGTTTCAAGTTGGGACATCCCGCACAAGGCATAGGCGAACGCTTCTGGGGGAAAATACCCGTCACCGGGAATTTCGTGGAGTTGAAGATCTACGAGGTCCTGGGAGGGAAGAAGGAGCTGCGGGAGTGAGGGAATGGCAATCCTGGTCGAGTGGAGAGTACGCAGGCGATAGCCCCACCAAAAGGCGCTGGCACGGGGGAGGGTAGAGTGTACGTTATCTTGGGACAGAAGAACAAGTTGTTCTAGTTCAGAAATTGGTTCAGAAATTGCGGAAAGCTTTTTCAGGAGTGAGCTTGAGACGGTGAGGCTGATAGAGCAAACACGATCAGATTTCTCGAGTGCACCCACGATATTGTCCTCATCCTCGGGAGCAGGGGGACGGAGCATGGGTGATCCTACGTAGTCCACGACGAGAGGAAAGGATGGCCAAAAGCCTAGATTCTTCAAGACAGGCGTTCCGTACGTACAGTAAAGTCGAAGGTGTAGACCGAGGGGTGATGCAAATATGATCTGTCGCCAACTTCGGCATACGTGAGCGAGTTCGGGCCAACGTCGTGGAGAGGCATCGAGGTATTGTTGAAATATATTCAGAAGGACATCGTCGGAGAGTTTCTCGGTCAGGGCCTGCTGTGAGAAAGGACCTACTCAAAATGAGTTAGCGTGTAGTGTGTAGTGCTGGCGCCAGGCATAGATTGTACCTGTTCCACGCGGCTCAGTGATGTGGCGACAAAGTTGTTCATATTCCACCGCCATAGAATGGCCAGAGAGCCGGCGTGAGGTCATGAATGACACTACAGCATCCCTCAAAGGCCCATGACGTGGTCCGGGCTGCGCAATGCAGAGCTTGTGCAAGGCAGGTAGCAACTTGTGTGATAGTTGCAAAGCACGTATGATATTTGTCGAGTGGTCGCCAGCTACATGTACCCATTTTGCACCTCTGAAGGGGAGGATAAGTTCAGCCCATTCATCCTGGTCGCTCTTGTCCCGCTTGCGTGGTGGTCGCGTTGTACTAATACGTAGCTGTTCCACGCCAAGAAGGAAAGTAGATAAGCCATGGCAGATCTGAGCCATGTACGACGACTGTCGGGTTAATGGCTTGCAGGAGACTTGCAGTTCAAGGCGCATAGAGGCTTCTGGTCGGGTGATGGAGATGGAGACGGCACGGTCAGAGGACACAATGTCTGCTTGAAGAGGCGACTTCTGGATTTCTATGCGATCGATGAATTCGCTAAGTTTTGAAGAATCGAACACGAATTTATTGAGTAATGTGACTTCGATGTCCCCTAGACGAGGTGCATCGATTCTGGCAACAAGGCCTTCCAAGTACTCGGCAATTCCTCGAAAATCAAGGCGGGTAAGAACAGGGAGAGTAATGCGTTCCTCTGGCGGCGGGGGTGGTGCAAAACCAAGGGTAATGTATTTGGCGGTAGTGAGTAAATGGAGTGAAAATGATTGAAGCTGGGTCATCCCAGACAAGGCATCCGTGAGTGCTTCGGGTAAGAAATGCAAAGAGCAGATAGCTTCATGAAGCTGAAGGTCTACAAGATTCCTGGAATAATAAAGGAGGTGAAGGAGCGCAGGGAAGACGATCCTGGTCGAGTGGAGACAGCGAAGGCGTGTGCCCCACCGAAAAGCGCGGGGCAGAGTTTGCTGGACGCCATCTCGAGACAGAAGAACGAGGTCTTCCAATTGCGAAAACGGCTTCTTGATTGCAAATAACTTTTTCAGGAGTGAGCTTGTGACGGTGAGGTTGATAGAATCAACACGATCAGATTGGTTGAGTGCGGCCATGATATTGTCCTCATCCCCGGGAGCTGGCGGATCGAGCGCCAGGGATCCCCCGTAATGCACGACAATAGGCAGGGCGAGCCAGTAATCTAGGGCCTTCAGGCTGAGTACAGGTGTTCCGTGTGTACAGAACAGTCGAAGGCGTAGAGCCCGTTGAGACGCGAATACGATACGTCTCCACTTGCAACATATGTGCACAAGCCAAAGCCAAAATCGTGGAGAGGCATCCAGATAATAACGAAATATGTTCAGAAGCACTTCGTCAGAGAGCTTCTCGATCGTCACTTGTTGAGAAGCTTGAAGAGAATAGTTAGTGAGTAGCACAGGCACTTGGTGGAAGTTGTACCTCTTCTGAGGCATTCGTTTGGTACGGTAACGGATTGAGGGGGGAACACAAGTCGAACACGTCTATTGGGAGACCCGCGACACCGTGTCACACCGTCAGCTCCTGAGGTGGAGCGTTGAAGGCACTAGATGACTTACTTTGGAGAGCGCATAAGGGTGGGTCAATGGGGGAGTTATTGCCGGCGTATCTTAGTAGGGCAAGTCGAACTTACAGCCGTTTACAAATCGATAGAGCGCTTTTCCAAAAAGCGTTGATCTGGTGGGGTTTCGGGAACCCCCGTGTTGAGGCCTACCACTGACTTCTTGACATGAACACGAAGTGCCAGCTCACGGATTGCCAGCTCACGAATGGCCAGCTCATTACAGCAAAATCCAAAATGGGGGTGTAGAGAAGGTGACCAGCCGGTACCACCCGGCGGAGCTTGATATACGGCCAACTCCGGGTCCGTGACCTCACGTGCAGTAGATTACGCAAGATGTAAAGTATACATCACACAAAGCGAATACTGTACTATCCCTAGTCCACTGATGCAACAACCAAACAAAACCAACCCGAGGGATGCAACACCAACTGATTAGCCTCATCTAACACCACACTCCACATCAGTGCCTCAGAATGTGAAGATCAGGAATTAGTATGTATAATAGAACATATTGTAGTACTTTATCTGTATATTTTATGTTTGGTCCTCTTTCCACAGCTTGAAAAGTGTGCAAAAATGAGCATTTTGTGATTCTTTAGGCTTAAAAATGGGTGTCAAGTACAGGAAATTGCTGATCTTTCAACCCCAACACTCTCCTATGGTAGCACACCTCTTAAATGGCATTTCATGACAGAAATACATAGGAAACTGTTGAAAAAATCAGTGAGTGTGACAGTTGTGCATTGGAGAAACAACACTTTTAGCTCCACCAATTTGGGATAACCAGGAAAACAGACTGTGCAACTGAGTGTCTCCGACACATGGGCCATCTGCCCAAAAAGGATGACCAAAATACATGCCTCATGTTATGGTACAGACCAATTATGCATTGTAAATGACTCATGGCCAGTTATGACTATGGCCCGATAGTAGTATTAGTCATGGACACTTACATCGCATCAGTCAGCATAGTAGTTCGCATGTGATTGTGACTCATGTATGACTCATTCCTAGGATAGCTGTACTAGGGTTCAAGCTAGTTACGCTATTGGTTACTTACTATTCTAGTGGCACTTGAAAGCCCATGCGTACCTGTATAACTAGTCATCTTGGAAGACCAAGAGTCCCCATCTTGGTCTTCTTCAATCCACTACATTGACTCGTCTCTTGTTTGCCTTAGTCTCTGACTAAGAGTGCCTCCGCTACTATCCACCAAGGGATAGTCCTTTCTTACCTTTTGCTGCAGCGTGTGCCCAAAGTGCCCCTGTTCAGCCTGTGTTGGGTTGACACGTGATCCCCATTCGCCCAGTTTTTGCTAAGTCAATTACGCCTGTTTCATGTCCAAGTCGGACTCACGCCAGTGGAGCGTAACACCTCAAGAACACATGTGCATTCCTTTATGAACAGCATACTCTCCCTCCTTCTCAACATCTGTCTATTTGAAAAGTTGCTTGTAAATATGGTGTCGATCATACTACATTATCTTGATGATTTAAAGGACAAACACAAGACCCTTGTTTGGCCCATGAATCCCAGCAATCTCCCAGCCACATCCAGGAGAATATTGTTGTTGAGTGGATCAAGGACCTTGGTGTAACGTTACAGTAGGAACATTCTGGTAAAGGTTACAGACGAAGCCGAATGGATAGGGGCGGTCACGTGCAGGTGACCGCGAGGGATTTGAGTCGAGAGTCAATACGAGCAACGATGTTTTTGTGTGGAGGTACGTGGGGATAGACAAGTCAATAGAATGGAATTTCTGTTACAACTTTTGGGCTCCTTTTGAGCCTCCTTTTATAAGTACAAGTATACTAATATCAACTGTTTTTCAAAAAACATTTCGCGACATGAGTAAGAGGCTCGGGGAGTTGTATAGTAATTCGGGCAGACGCACAGACCATTGGGCTCGATACCAAAGCAAATACAGGTTGCGCTTGCTTCCCATTCGTGGCTGCAAACCATCCTTTAGACGGGAATGGGTACGCGTGAAGAAGTTTCGAGAGACTGAAGTCATAGTAATCATAAACATACATCATTTGCTGCTTGAAGCAGCTTTCCGAATCTGCAAACGTATAGTAATCGAATATTGTAGAACGTGCGAGAATATAGATCAAAAACGTACAAGCCCCAATGGGGCGGGTCCAAAAATTTAGGGCAGGCCAGAACAGAGAATGCCCAAGGCCGAGCGTGATACGCGTGAACGCTACCGCCGCTCAGTCCTCTGGCGGAACGAATCCGCCACTCCCCCTCAAGCGCGACGTAGCCCGAGGGAGATAATGTGAAAACTTGCCTTCCATTTGGGAAGGGCTTTCATTAGAATGTCCGCGGTCATATTTTCCGTCAGGACAATACACAAGTCGTAGCGCGCCTGCTCGCTACAATGTGACGGATGAAGTGGAAACAGATGTCGATATGTTTGGTACGGGCGTGATAATTGTTGTCTGTTGCAAGTCGAAGGGCAGCTTGGTTGTCGCAATAAAGTATCATAGGTGTTTCGAGCTTGGGGAAGAGCTCGAATATAAGTTTCCGAAGCCAAATGGCTTCCTTTGCTGTGTGCGTTGCGGCAACATACTCGGCCTCGGCTGTTGAAAGAGTAACCAGTTCTTGTTTCCACTGAACTCCAGGAGACAGTGCCGCCATTTAATTGGAAGACGTAGCCAGAGATTGCATGCCGATGCTCCTGAGTAGCACCGTCAGTGTCCGTATATCCTAACAAATCATGGCATTCGCCGCTGTATGTCAGCTCAAAATCGCGAGTTCCTGCTAAATACCTGGAAAATGCAGCTTCACTGCATCCCAGTGAGCGACGCCTGGGTTATCAAGGAATCGGGAGAGAGTTGAGACGGCGAAGCTAATGTCAGGACGGGTCGCCACTGAGGCATACATTAGGCTTCCTATGGCCTCTCTGTACGGCGTCTTTTTCATCAACGCTGTTTCGGCAGGGCTTGTGGGAGAGTCGTTCCAGGAGTACATGACTCCCGGTACTATGGGAGTGGCATAAGGTTTCACGTCGACGAGGGCGAACCGGGCAAGAATGGTGTCGATATAAGATTTTTGGGAAAGGGAAATGTTTCGTGTTGAACGATCGCGCTTGATTTTTATGCCTAGTAACCAGTGAACTGGTCCTAGATCGGTGAGCGCTGTAGCGGTCGTTCAACTTAGCTTTGTACTCAGCAATCAACTCTGCTGAGTCTCCGGTAACGATACAGTTCGTCGACGTGAATTGCAAGGATGAGGTGATGGCCCTTGACCTGATTAAGAAATACTCCTGGGTCCACCTGCGAAGTGCAGAAACCAAGGTCAGTAAGTGCACGGGCAAGGGTATCATACCATCATCTTCCCGCTTGCTTGAGCCCATAGAGAGACTTCCGAAGCCTCTTGACTGAGTTCTCCTGCTGTGAGTCATATCCAGGCGGAGGCTGCATGTAAATCTCTTTGTCTTCACTGAGTTGGCTGTTAAGGTATGTGCCATTGAAATCAAAGGAGTCAATCTCCCAATCGTTGTGTGCAGCAAGTGCTAGTATTGTGCAAAAACTTGCGAGTTTTGCGACGGGTGAGAAGGTGTTCGAGATAGTCAGCGCCATAGACTTGAGTAAATCCATGAGCTACCAGTCGCGCCTTATATTTCTCGACACTGCCATCCGCCTTGCATTTGATCCGAAAAACCCACTTCGATCCTACAATATTTTTGTTAGCTGGACGCGGAACTGTATCCCAAGTTCTGGCTTGCTCGAGCGTGGCGAGCTCGCGATCCATAGCTTCTTTCCACCTGGGACCAGTCCAGGGCGCGTCTGCGCTTCGCTGAGTGTCTTTGGATCACTTTCCGCCTCTTGTATGGCTGCGATGATGAGGGCTGTCATGGTCTGTTGAATAGACGTAGTCAGTTTCTTCAAATTCTTCACCTGTGACTGCCCTCTCCAGCAGCGAGGCGTTTAGCATGATCTGATAACTTTGGAAGACGCTCGGATTTGCAGTGTTGGTTGCGTCGCTTCAACACGCTTCTTTTTCTTTGGTGCGCGCGGCGTCCATCTGGAGGTGGTGGCTTCTTCTTCTTCCTTTTCGTCAGTCTGCCTCTTCTTCTTCTTCTTCTTGACTGCCGGGTCCAGGAACCGGCTGAGGTGGAATAGTGGGTGGGAAGTTAGAAGTCGATTGTTGTCGTGGAGTGAATGAAGGAGCCTGCAGTTCGCCTAAACGTTGGTCGCGGAGTAATTGTCACCGACTGTGGAACAGTAGGGATGCTGGTGGCTGCTGGTACAAAAGACGTTGTTGGTGCAGTCGGTGCTGTGGGTGCCGTGGTAGTAGCATAACCGGGAGGAGGGGTGTAAGACAGTGACAGTAATGGGCACGAACTTTATATTCCTTTCGACTGGAAATAGAGTTCTTGCCAGGGCCAATACACGCGATGAGCGTGCGGACTGTCAGCTGTCGTAACCTGACCCAATCGAGCTTCGCTAGCTCGCACGTCTAACTTTAGAGCCCTGTATCAGTCGTGGACCCAAACGCGCTGCCCCCACTCGGGCACTCCTCCTAGGTTAGGCTTTTCTCCATAAAGACGTTCAAATGGATGTGATATTACCTAGCACCCGTGTTATTGTGCGATTCTTTAACCAAACAGCGAAATTAATCGCTTCGCCCCACAGATTCTTCAGCAAATCAGCTCCATGCAGCATGGCCCAGCACGCGCTCGAGTAGGCGTCGATTGAGTGACTCCGCAACACCATTGTGCTGCGGCGTGTCGTGTGTAGTAAGACTGCCGTTCGGTACCTTGTTCTTGTAAAAATCGTGTGAAGTCAGCCGCTGGTGTACTCTCCACCACGGTCAGGACCGAAGTCGTTTAATATGTGTGTCGTGCTGCGTTTGAGCCCATGCCGCAAAAGTTTTGTAGGCCTCCAGTGTCTCGTCCTTAGAGCGTAGAAGTGCCAACTGAGTAAAGCGCAGTATGATCGTCGGTGAAAGTAACATAGTACTTTCTATTGCCTATGCTCAAGACGGGTGAAGGCCCCCAGAGATCGGAATGAATTTCAGTCGCCGAAAGCGCTAGCCAGAGGAGCCGTTCAGCTCCTTACGAATGGTCTTGCGAGTTGCTTTAGCATATTCACAAGAGTCACAATAAAGAGGGGAGCCGTCATCGATTATGTGTAGCCCAGTAATCGCGTTGGACTGCACCAGGCTTCAGATTGTGTCAAGTGACACATGCCCAAGCCTTCGGTGAAGCAGTGTGAATGTTAACTTGTTCGATAGCGGCCCCAGCCGATAGTGCATGTTGAACTTTGTATAAGCCGTTTCCCGATGAAGGGATATTTCCGACGATCCGATCTTGTTTGCCGATTTTGCAGTGATTGTCTTCAAAAAATACTGAATAACCGGCTTTAGCAATACGTCCAATCGATACCACAGTAAGTCCCATTTGAGGCGCATATAGGGCGTCCTTTAACAGGACCAGGGGTCAAGACATCCCTGTTCGGTACTTCAATCTTCAAGTCACCGATACCCTCAGCGTAGAAGATGCGCTTGTCGGCAGCAGCGATGGGACGAGGGGTAATCGCTTGGTACGTGGCGAACTTGTGTCGGAATGGAGACATATGACGCGAAGCTCCCGAGTCATAGAGTTCGGCCTCTACAGCCTGTATTACAGGCTGTTCTTCGGCTGTCTTGGGCGACTCTTCAACGACGCAGTCTTCATCTGCCACTTCGACTGACTGCCCATGCTTCGATGTCTTCATTTTGTTCGGCAGCTGTTGCGGCGCCATCTTTTGCGCCGACTTTCTTCTTCGGCCCTTGGCCTTCTTTTCCGCCGCCTTTTGCCCAACAATCGGTCTTCATATGACCTTTCTTGTGACAGTTGAAGCATTCAATGTCGCGCTTTTTCTTTTTGCTTTTCTGGGCTTCTGCGACAAAAGCTTCAACTTGCGTATTCTTGGGCTTGGCTTTACGAAGAAGGCGTTTATCGTATTCATCCGTGATGATGCGGATGACTGTCGCAGGGGTAATAGTGGTAAGGCTCATATCGGCATTGGTTGTGATAATACTGATGTTGGCGTCATATGAAGGAGGTAAGGACGCCATCAGCGTGTTCGTGTATTGTTCATCGCTGATGGTCTGTCCCATAGCCGCCAACTGCTCGCGAAAATTAGCGAGTGATTCGAAATGAGCGCGTACGTCGTCGTCCTCTCCGCACTTCGTGTTTTGAAGCCTTCTTCCCAAGTCAATTAGCAAGTTCCTCGTCCGCCCCTCAAAAATTTTCTTCAACTCGTCCCAAACGGACTTCGCATCGGCACCGCCTTTGATGCGGTTGAAGACGCTGTCGGGTACAGACGCGACGATGAGCTGCCTCACTGCGGCTTCATCGACCTTCCAGCGCGCCTCGGGTTTCAAACCTCCTACGTCGCCGGCATCCTTGTATGCCTGGGTTACAGTGGTATCCGTCAAATGATCGGACCACCCTCGTGTATCGAGCGCATACTTCATGCGGTCTCGGTACGTTACCCAGTTTGACCCGTCGGCCGCTAATTTGAGAATATTGATCTTGTACTCGTCGTTCATTGCAGCAATTATCCTTCCCTCTCACAACAAAGATAAGTTTTTGAATATAAATGGGGGCTCGTACTGATTAATGGGCAGCAGCAGGGCCCATAACCTGGTAAAGGTTACGGACGAAGCCGAATGGATAGGGGCGGTCACGTGCAGGTGACCGCGAGGGATTTGAGTCGAGAGTCAATACGAGCGATGATGTTTTTGTGTGGAGGTACGCGGGATAGACAAGTCAATAGAATGGAATTTCTGTTACAACTTTTGGGCTCCTTTTGAGCCTCCTTTTATAAGTACAAGTATACTAATATCAACCGTTTTTCAAAAAACATTTTGTGACATGAGTAAGAGGCTCAGGGAGTTGTATAGTAATTCGGGCAGACGCACAGACCATCGGGCTCGATACCGAAGCAAATACAGGTCGCGCTTGCTTCCCATTCGTGGCTGCAAACCGTCCTTTAGATGGGAATGGGTACGCGTGAAGAAGTTTCGAGAGACTGAAGTCATAGTAATCATAAACATACATCATTTGCTGCTTGAAGCAGCTTTCCAAATCTGCAAATGTATAGTAATCGAATATTGTAGAACACGCAAGAATATAGATCAAAAACGTACAAGCCCCAATGGGGCGGGTCCAAAAATTTAGGGCAGGCCAGAACGGAAAATGCCCGAGGCCGAGCATGATACGTGTGAACGCTACCGCCGCTTGGTCCTCCGGTGGAACGAATCCGCCACATTCAGCTCGGCATGAGCAAGTCTGGTCTTTCTATGTCAATGAGCGAGGGTTCAGCCGGTAATGGCAAGGTTTAAGTGGTTAACAAGGATCTCAGAGTATGACACAATACTCAAGATGTGAGTGGAGTTCAAGGGGGTTCAAGAGGTTCGACAGTTCAGCAGAGAGTTACCCCAAGGGAATGGGAAAACAATGTATACTGTGATGGTAAAGAAGTCAAGTCTAAGGATACAAGCTACCTAGGGCCATGACTTATATAGAAAAAGGTTTGTTTGTGTGGAACAAACAAATGGCGCAATCCGCAGCAAGTGTGAGAAGAAAGTACAGCAATCCGCAGCAGGCACGGGAAAAAAGAAGAAAGTGTGCACAGCTATCCGCAGTAAGTGTGAGAAGAAACAAGGATATAAAAGGCAAGTGAGACATGTCTCAGTTTTAACAAAAGTGAGACACCTGCCATAAAAGGGTGCATTTAGCCCAAGTATAGTAGTAATAAAGACTTATAAGGACAATGAGTGTCTCATTGTCTCACTTTGCACTAGGAGAGAATCTTAAGGCTCCTAGTGCGCAGCAAGTCCAAGAAAGGGAAAGCCAAGAAAGGAAAGACTTTCCCGTGAATGCAAGTGTAAGTAAGAAACTAATAGTAAAGTCAAAACAAGTCCAGTCTGTAACACTTGGCCTTCAGGGAACACCTCTTTCAAAATGGGACTTGCTAGTCACTATTGAGCAGATCACCAGAGGATGTGTCAAGCCAACAGAAAAGTGGATACAAAACTTACTTAAATGGCATGATGATATCAAGTTAAGACAGCCAAGGAAGCTTGACACAAAACAGGGCCAAGCCTTTAGCAGGACAACAGTTCAAGGACACTTTTTGTTGTTGGAGAAGATCATTGCCGAATTTGATATCCCATGGGAGAATGTCTGGAATATGGATGAGAAAGGGTGCCAACATGGAGGGGGAGGAGGAGGCCTACATGAGAAAGTGTTTGTTGGGCAGACACAGTGGGATGCCTATGAAGGTGGAAGCAATAACTTGGACCTTATCACAATTATCGAATGTGTCAGTGCAGTCGGGAACTGTATCAAACCTGGTTTCATCTTCTCGGGGTCATCGCAGTTTCATCAGGGCTGGTTGGAAGTCAACAAGGAAATTGTGTGAGTGCAGATACAAACCAGAGTCTACTTGAACTCACTGTCACTGTGTGCAGGGTCTCAACATCAGAAATGGGTGGACTGACAATTTCCTTTGTACCGAGTGGTTCACAAAGGGATTTATACCACAGGCTATAGCATGCAATAAAACTGGGAAACCAGTCCTGCTCATTTTTGATGGTCACGGCTCTCATCTCACAATGACAATACACCAACTTGCCTTGGCCAACAATATCCAGCTATTCTGTCTCATTCTGTCTCCCCCCACATACAATGCATCGACTCCAACTACTTGATGTAGGGGTTTTTGGTCTGCTATCTAGGGCCTACAAACAATGCTGTAAAGAAGTGTTTTGTGAGACCCAGGCCAACATCCCAATCCAGGACTTTATCAAGGAATACATGCACACATGTGCCAAAGCATTCAAGCCCAAGATAATCAAGTCAGCCTTCAGGAAGAGTGGTATCTGTCCTATCAATCCCAAAGTTTTCACAAATGAAGATTATGCACCAAGCATTCCAACATCAATCAGAGCACATGTTCCAGCATCATACCTGAGAGTTGAAGTCCCCCAGATAGCCACCTGTGTACCCACACCCAGGAATGGTGAACAAGAGAAAGATGACGATGAGTTGGATTCTGATTTGGACAGTGATAGCAGTGATGGCACCAACCTTGATAACAATGACAAGCCACATGCTGACAAAGATAACAGCATGGACATCAACTCATGTTCAAGCATCCAAACCTCATCCTCAGAGGCAGTTATGGAGCCACCACCCACTTCTGGATCTGATGTTGTTGACATAGGGTCACTACCTGAACTCCCCCCACAGCCAACACTCAGTGATTCCCATCAATCGTGCTCAGGCCCACCCCAAATTCCTTCACCCTGTTGTCAGTGTTCAAACTGTCAAGACTGGCACACAGACATCCTCAGGCAACTAGAACAGCTGGAGGAGTGAGCAGAACATGCAGAGACACATTGTGCCATTGCAATTGCACACCTTGATGAACAGTACACAAAGGTAGCATACTCACAGTGGACTAAGAGGACTGTGGTGAGATAGGCTGGGTGGCTGGAAGCAGCAAACAGGAAGTCAAGCAGTGGAAGCAAGAAGTGTCTGGCACACAACAGTGAGGAACTGATATTACATTGAAGAGGAGGAGACATACCTGGCACACAACAGTGAGGAACTGATGTGGACCAGGAGTGTACATGGTACTCTACTTATACTCCTACAGGTAGTGACAATAGTACAACACTAGTGACACTAGTCACAGAATACAAGAAGGTATTGTTCTACAAACAGACAAAAGAGTGGACGCTTTGAGAACAAAGGTATGGAGAACAAGAAGAGTCCAGAGCTAAATGATATCATAGTGACATCATAATAAAGATAAGACTAAGTACGGAACAAAGGGAAGTACAAAGGCATTATACAATGCAGAGTCTGGATGTATGATGTCATAGAGGTACAGTGATGTCATATGTGACGCAATGATAAGTCCAGATTGTACAGATCAAATAATATCTAATCTACAAGTCCTGTATATCTAATCTAAAGCAGTCCAGTCCATGCTGCAAGTCCGGTCCGTACAAGCCACTAAGTGCACAAGGGTCACTTATCAACACACCTTGATGCTGAAAAGTGCTGAGCAAATGCATGGAAGTCACAGACAACATCCCGAGCAATGCCATTGAAGTCATGCTGTGTGACAAGTGGAGATGGACTGAAGGAGTTTGAGGCTGCAATTGCTGAACAGGGGGAGAGGGAAAAAAAGAAAGCTGATGTGAAGGCAGCAAGAGATGCAGCAAAAGCAGCCAAGCAAGCAGCATGTGATGCCTAAGGCCCAATTGCAGAGTTCTTTGGTGCACTTACCAGCCAATGGATAGCGATGGCTTATGTAATTGATACCCCCAACCAACGGTGAGATTCTTTAATAGTTCATACTCAGCCGGCGCCGGCCGATGGTGGAGATTCCGCCATAATTGATAGTCCAGCCAACGCCGGCTGGGTCGGAGATAATTGGAAATCCATGTGGATAGTTCCATGATAATGTAGGGTATCCAGAGATGCTCTTGAACTCAAATATTTGACTGGGTGAGCACTGTTTAGGTGTGTGAGATCATTGATCACCTGTTGAGATATGTACAGCAAATTGCATACATATCAGACAACTACAATTATATTGGACAAGTAATGAACATCTGATCACAAGTCAATATATAATGATAGATGATCGGTGTTGGGGGAAATAGCTAATAACTAATAGTTCATACTCAGAATATACATGTTGGGAAATCCGCTGTAATGATAGTCCAACAGCATTGCCCAAAAGCGGACCTCCGCTTAATTCCTGTCACAGGCAAATGGATATATATGAGAGGGGATTGGGGGGTTCGAGAAAAGCCATTCATTTCATTTGCAAGAACCAAACACTTATGTCAATTGATATGTACTATAGGAGGAATACATGAATCAGGACAAGCAATCTCATTTCATCTTACAGTGCTTCAATGGAGCATCAGTAATCGGAGTAAGAGCCTTTACAGAGCTTCTGGAAAGTCCCTCCCATGCATGCATCTGGTATGATGCATATGCTTGATGCCCCTTTAATGAACCTTGTGCAGCAATGATCATGAGTTTCTTCCATGTCTCTGCTTTGGAATGGAAGTATGCTGGGATCCATTTAGCTTCATTATGGATGCTGTCTTGTTCCTCTGACCACCGCTCAAACTGTGCCCTTGCACGGAGCCAGTGAACCCTTTCAACTGTATGAATATATGAGCACATGAATATAGAATTCAATGGAGCACATACAATCATCCATCCATGTTCCATCATCTTCAGTGGTATTGCCAAAGCCCCAGATCCAGGATTGTTGTGTATTCCGCTGTCCTACTTGTTGTGATCCAAGGACCAATGTTGCTACACGGAGATCCTTTGAATGGAGCTTCGGGAGGTCCTGTGGAATGGGTGCAGCTTTGTGGAGCTTCCTATAGGCATCCCGTGCCATGCTATATATGCGCGCATGCTCACGGACATTAGTGTCAACACTGTGTATGGCATTCCAGGCACGGGTCTTTGTCTGTTGTGTGTGAGCAGGTCGTACCTGAGTGCAGAACAGAGCGGATTTAAATCCAAGAGCAAGGCGGATTCCATGAATGGATTCACTAGCTTGAGCATGGCGTAGCTGTACCTCCTTTCCAGCAAGGGATTGGAAACCATGCCTAACACACCATTCCCATCCAAGGGAAGATGGGAGGAGGACCGGAAAGTCCTCAGGATTAGTTGCATCCATCCCAGATCCATCCAGTGCTTGCGGAGTAGGACGGATGGAGGCATGGGCTGAATGATCATCATCTGTATCTTCAGGATCTCCAAGATCATCCATATGGTCATATTCCTCATAGTCACCCAAAGGCACTATTGAGGAATCATCTGCAAGCGGCTGGTGGAGTAGGAAGGAATCTCCCTGGTGCTCAAATATGTCAATGAGCTTCTGAAGGCGACTCCGCTTGTTTTCAATGACTTGAGCCTCCTCAGTGTTGATCTTCAGACCATGTGCTCGGAGTTGATATCTGATAGCAAGCCTTTACAGAGTGGATGTTAACCAACAGTCAAATGGGTCATTGGATGGACTCACTGCAACTCCTGGATCTTTATCCCACATGCAATCCAAGATGTTTGACCATGAGCGGTAATATCTCCGCTCTCCTCCGAAATCAGCTGCTGCTGAACCTCTGCACGAGAGGGAGCTAATGATAGACATTAGTATAGAATACATAGGATTTGTCAGGTCACAATACCTTTGGATGTCACTGTATCATATATGTCCATTAAAGTGGGGTCTTCATGCCTGTTTGATTGAGCATGACTTTCTGCCTTAAGCCATCGTTTAGTCTTCTTCTTGAACCTTGCATTGAGAGTGTCTAATATCTCAGCACTGAGATCTATACCATTATCCATCCATTTCCACCGCTTCAGAAGTGATGGAACTGGAACATTATTATATTAGAATCAAATGGATTATAGATACGGATTAAACGGACCAATGCGGACCATCTTCTTCCAATTGGAATGGTTCATATGTGCATCCAATACCTCCTGGCGATGGGCAAGGGACATCCCACGGATGCTCCGTGAGATGTTATTGAGTGGTGCCCACAATGTCTCAATGATCTCTCCATCCACCTGCTTCGCTCCAGGGATATAGCTTGGGGAAAAGCGGGGTAAGCATGAATCTTGATGGCCATGGATATGAAAGAGGCCAATCCCAGTGTGAAGTTGCAATGAGCTAGACAGAGATAACTCCGGGCTCTTCTCCACCCTTTCCTTGAAGTGAACACCATATTGGCACATGATATCATACATGACCAAGGCCACAGGGATGTCCCCCATATTGTAGGAAAGGGCCTTGCAAAGGCTATAGTCCATATTGATTTGCCTGACATCAAACATACATCAATTATCAATTCCATACTTAGGGTGCTTAATGCGTCAGACATACCTCTCTCCCTTCTGGAAGTCAACTACAGATGTAGGGACAAAGAATCCATGACAGCATGCGGTTGCTCCGATGCCTGTAACATCAGGGTGTGGACGACTTGAATTGGCCTGTTCAATGGCCCTGTATGTGTTACATATGCTGGGCTATGAGACTATAAGACAACAGTCACTGTCAATAGTATCTGACATACCTGGGAAATCTCTTGCCCACTATGCAGATGAGCCTTATATGAATTGGGATTTGCCATGAAGGCCATCCCCGCTGATAGCGGAACGTCCGTATCTCCTGTCCTACACCTCATGTGCTCTGCTGAGAAGTTGCCATCCATTATGAAGGTTCGGATGAGTTGATTCCTTCGAGAAAGTCAATACTGAGATATTTGACATGTTCTCAATGAATACATACGGCTTATCATTATATCTGGTCCTCCAATCATCTGGTAGATTGATGCCTGGCTGTGGACAGGCTGGACAGAATATGGCCATGGACCCTTCATTAGCGGATGTCCCTGTGTGCTGATGTCCCAAACCACTTTCAATCCTATTCTTCAAGTCCCTCCATTGTCGGGATGCCCTCAAGAGCTGTTTGTAGAGGTTCTATATGTCTCCATCAATAAGATGTTATGCAGTATCAGGATAGCATTGATACTCACCAGGACATGGTCAGGGAACATCCAATTGGTGATGCTCTGAAGCTTAGAATAGTACTGTTGTGCAGTTGTCTTGCACTCCAGGTTGTCAGCCAAGAAGTCATCCAGAACTGAGAAGGTGAATGCAGTCTCAATCTGCTTGAAGGTTGAAGGAAATATCCCAGCTTGGAGTAGTTGCTCATCATTGGCACCAGCGTTGGGGCATATGCAGAAGAGTACATCCATATCAAAGACACCTGTTTGATTGACAACGGTGATCAGCGGGTTTCCCGACATTGTGGTCCGAGTGCGTCGTGTGTTTCCCTCAGAGGGATCCAACACATCCCCAACAAAGTCAAACAATGTGTCTGAAATCCCAGGCATATCTTCAAGAGTTTGTGATGAAGGCTGCGGACCTCCCGACGAATGAGCCTGCTCTTCCTCAACAGATACAAGTGATGCAGAACGAGTCTGACGGGACGTCCGCTTTCTGCGCTGTGTCCCATCTGACGCTTGGTGTCCCTATGGATATATGAGTATATGTGGGATTAATATATCTGATATGTTCATACCTCCACTGTAAGTGGACATGGCCTCCCATCATGACCAAAGCAGAGCTTAAATCCAATTGACATTAATGACATTGGTGCAAAGTGTGTGCCAGTCCAGCGGGACATCCGATGGAATGGGGATCGCATATGTGTTTGAAGGCAACATTCCTTGCAGAAGTACTTTCCTCCAATACAATCGGAGCACTTGATCTGCATCGAACTGGTACACATAGAGCAATTTGGAGCACTTGTCAGACCCTCCATCTCGAGCAAAAGGTGGATGTATCTGCTCCGCATGTCTGTCCACTGGCTCATTGGTGTCTACGAATAATCAGAAGTCTGACAATGATCATAGGAGGTTTGTGGACATACACTTTGTTGGGGCTGGGATTCCTCTGCTTGAAAGTCTTGCAAATCAGGTTCATATGGCTCTATGTGGTGAAGGGTATGTGATTCCTCTATCCCATGTGGTGAGTCCCTGGATGACTGCGACTGTACTGTCTCCATAGTGGTCTCCACTCCAGTTTGAGACATTGAAGCTTGACCTGACTTCCCCTTCTTTAAGTGGAAAGGGACTTCCTTTACAGTGGTACGGAGTCCCCGCTTAGTCTTCCGTGTCTGGTTAACAACCTCAACAACATCTCCCATGGGAATGGTGAAGGTATTCTTTGGAGGCATGATGAATGGAAATGGATAGAATGAAGATGGTGTGAATGAAAGTCAATGGGTGACATGGATTATCTCCATTCTTAAATATACCTGAGCATCCTCAATGATCTATACACCTGGTTGATCCACTAGTGGTGTTGTCCAACCTTCAAATCTGAAACCAGTCCCAATGTGAAACCCTACATGAGACAGTACGACCACAGTACAATAGTCTACATCATGGAGGACCTTCTAATCAACTATCATTAGTATTTCCTAATTCCGAAGACATCTCCGATGCATGATCCAACCCATCATCATGATACAGGCTATCTTCTGTTCCATGTGAAATATTGGAAACATCAATCCCTTCTGCCTCACACAGTGCCCTTACCATGAGGGAGAAGTCATTCACACTCCTGTGTATATTCTCTGAGTCGGAAATGATATCCATGTCCACCTTGAAAGGTAAGATGGATGGAATGGATTGACAATGACAGGTACACACCTCATATTCATTGAGTGAGCTTTCCTGCTCCTCCAAAGGATGTTGCACATCCGCCTTGAAAGGTAAGATGGAATAGGAAGAATTGATGGTGACAGGTACATACCACACATTGATTGATTGAACTTGTTTCTTGCTCCTCAGAAACATGTTCCAGCAGGGGTTTCAGACTGATGGTTTCAACATCACCATCTGAGCCATACATGTCATCCTCATCAAATGATTGTGTATCAGAGGGTGAGTCATCCACAGGATCGGAAAACATGGTGGGAGTGTGGAGAGGGGGGGAGCGGGAGATCCGCTTATGTTCGTGAATGGTGCTGGTGTACTGGGAGGGCTTTGATGTGGATGATACAAGTTTGCCTTTGGATGTGTGAGACTGCATGATTGGTAGTAGAGCAATAGAGTAGCTAAACCTGAAGCAATATAAATACCATGGACATGTGAAACAGGTTTGGCCTTGCTGAAGATACATGAAACGCTGCCTGAGGATCTATGGTAATTGTTAGACTACACCTCAATATATGACATGGCATGAATGTCGGACAGTCCGCTGTTTCAATGTCACATATAAATGGCGAAGGAATAATACTAGACATACAATACTCTAAACACATGCATATTTGATATGATCTATAGAAGGCATATGTGATACAACCTGCCAGCTTTACTACAGAGATATTCAGCCATGTATCCCGCCTTTGCAATGTGCGGACCACTTAATGGAGATGTATTTAGGGTGTGAGTCAGGTTTATTCCGGATGGTCCAATGTATTAAGTCGCATGCCACTCAGCTTTGCATAATCCCACATATGGGAATCAAGTCGTATGATATACGATGTCACATGTTACAGATGGGTCACATGAAGCAAATGACAGATGGATCACATGAAACTGATTGCACACATGTCACATGTACCGATTCATTCAAATGGGGAAGTCCGACTACGTGATTACAAATTGTCCTAAAACGCATATTCGATTATTTACTGTGCGGGGGGGATCTCCGGTGATGGCCTGCGTGATGCAGCACTCCCACCCAAACGCGCAACTTGAAACATATGTTAGGTGTGCATGAAACAGCCAAGAAACACAAACTACTCACCTGATGATTGGTGCAGCGGCCCACCCGTAGAGGAATGGTGTGAGGCCATGGAATGGCGAGAGGTGACGGATGCGGCCTTGGAGGCAGGGGCACTCCCACCCAATCGATCCACTTGAAACGCATGTCAGAGCGGGACATCCGCTATAAGAATAATACATACCCATCACTTGGCGGGGCTCTGAAACGACGCTTGAAGTTTTTGATGATGCATTCGAACACACATCTGAAAGTTTGAGTAAAGATAAGGGGATTCCTGGCGAAGATGTGGCCTGGAGGCCAGGGGAATTAGTGGTGCTAGAAGCGGGCTGTCCGATGCCGGGGATAGAGGAAGAATCGACCCCCTGCTTCTCCAACAGCACTCCCAGCATGAGGAGAGCGTCCTGCAACTTCTGGTTCGTTCGACGTCGTCCACGACGGTTCTCCTCCATCGATGTGGCCTGGTCCTTCTTCAAATCACGTATTTCGCTGGACAGTTCGTCCACCCGTTGCGCAAGAGCTTCAATTTGCGCATCCACAAGAATGCCTAGATATTATAAGTGATATCTCTGGCACATTCGCGTTCGGAAATATACCGGACTTACTTGGGGTTTGCGTGCGTACGGACGAGGCGGATTGGGCGTCCCCCATCCAATGTGGCCTGATGCCCCAGGATGCAGGCGGACTGCAGGTCTTGTGTAGAGTCGCACAGGTGACACAAGCGGATGTCAAGCGCCTCACATTGGCCTGGGGCTTGCACGCCTTTGCTTTGCGAGTTATACATGGGCCACACATATCCTGCAGCGAATATAGTAACCAATAAAATGATAGAATAAGTCCACAATGCTCACCAGACCCGTGGCCTCAACCGTACTATCCTCTTCAAGACGTGGGCGCTGTTTGGCACGAGGAGGGGATGAAATAACCACCTCAACTTGCGACTTGCCAGACTTCCGAGGGGTTGTTTCCTCTGACTCCACAGTTGGTTCATCGGGGCTCGCTGGAGCAGGCCACTTCTTGTTCCGCAGGCCATACGGATGCTTCGAAGGCTCAGATGGTGGTGGATCAGCTCGAGCCTTTCCCTTGTCGGGAAGTGTTGCGCTTGCGAGGGACGACTCTGGTCTGGATGGATGAGTTGAGCCATCCCCAGGATCATCTGTGGGATCATCCACAGGATCGTCCGCAGGCTCGTCCGCGGAGCCATCTGCAGGCTCATCCGCTGGGTCATCCGCCGGGTCATCTGCTGGCTCATCCATAGCGACTTGGCACAAGTGAGCGATGGAACAAGTGTATGCAGGGGACGTACCATCATCCACATATTCGTTGACAGGAGCCCACCACATCTTCTTCGGCTGAATACCCTCCAGATACTTGCTTAGATCGATAGATGTGTATGCTTCGTGCCAGTCTGGACTTATTATCTCTTGTTTTTCGCATAGAGATGCAATGTAATCGATGGTTACATTGTCCCAGTCTGGATTGCGGGACTCCTGCCTAGCGTTCCCCCACTCATATCCCATTACCTGGGCAACTGCATGAAGCCTGGGCTTCTTGGGGCAGTCTATATACCGTCTGAATATCGCACTAACTGTCTTCTATAACATGTATCAGTTTATTGCTCAGTATATTTATCGAACTGACTTACCAGCTCCACACTGACATGCTTGTTGAGCATGGCCAGTTGCTCAGCCATCATAGGGACCTCCGCAACGTGTCTAATCGCTGCCAGGCACTTAGCAGCTATCACAAGCATGACAGTCTCATCCTTCGTCAATTCTGTGACAGCTTTCTTAGCCATTGCAAGTGATGTGGCGGGGCGGGATATGCGGGGGAGATATGGGAGAGATATGCGCTCACAGAATAACCCCCAAAGAACCATGTTGGGCTCCATCGGACTTCCCACGACCCATGTCTGATGTCCGATCCCATGCTTCCAATCGAAGACAGATCACATGTACATATGCGTACACATCGAATCTGATTGGGACACGTTTGAAACAATAATATATTCGCTGAACTAGGCCTCCTCACTTCTCAGAGCACAGCAACTATGTCTGACGCTCCCCGCTCTTCCCGCTCTCAGTCTCGCACATCTGAGCGATCCCAGCCCGCCCCAAGTAAGCCCCAGCCTCCTCCCATCAAGCCCATGCCTGCTCCCATCAAGCCCCCTAATCGTGCTAAGTCCAAGTCGATGGGACCTCCGCCGGCCCCAAAAGCAGCTGTGGAAGATGATGGCTTTGACTTTCTGTCAAGCGTTCCATCTCCAGTCATTCCACTCCCCAAGTGATGAACAGCATACATAAAGACCATACTCACAGTGGACAAGAGGACTGTGGTGAGATATGGAAGGTAGCTGGTGTTGATAAGTGACCCTTGCGCACTTAGCGGCTCATACGGACCGGACTTGCAGCATGGACTGCTTTAGATTAGATTAATTGGACTTGTAGATTACTTACCTTTGATCTGTACAATCTAGCGCTGATCATTGCGTCATGTATGACATCATGTACTATGACATCATGTAGAACACTCCGGACACTTCATTGTACTCAGTCCTTTGTTCTTCTTTAGTTCTTATCTTTATTGTGATGTCATTATGATATCATCTTTGTCTGGACTCTCTTTGTTCTAGTCACCTTGTTCTCCTCTCATACACTCCTTTTGTCCTGTATATAGAACAACGCTCCTTGTATTTTGTGACTCTACGTTACCACTCTTGTACTAGTGTCACACCTCTGTACAGTATAAGTAGTAGTGCTTGTACGCTCCTGGTCCACATCAGTTCTCTCACTGTTGTGTGCCAGACACTTTGCTTTACCTTGCTAGACTTCCCTGTTGCTGCCTCCAGCCACCCAGCTTGTCTCACCACAGAACACTTTGTCCCTCTGTGAGTAAGCTATCTATGTGTGCTGTTCATCAGGTTATGGGCCCTGGTGCCCTAGCCACTCCACTTGGCTGGTCACTGTCTTCCTAGGAGGACACACCAGGCTAAGGTCTGTCTGGGGCCTTACCAGCCTTGCCCAAGGCAGAGAGCAGTGGGGCGCCACTTGTCTCTGCTGAGGAACCTCCTGTGTATGTACTGCCCAGTAGTCCTACTTTCACCCCTACTGTTTTCCTAGCCCCTGCGCTATGCGCAAGGAGACTGGGTCTGGTAGCCCCTTAACTTCAAAATATCCAGGCGTGCATGGCCCACTGGGCTGTGTATTGTGGAGCTTAGCGCCAGCTGTCTCTGGTGCTCCACACTGGGCGCAGGATCTCCTCACCATGGGAGTGTAAAACCTGGTTCAGGCTCTGGGGGGTGTTCACCATTATGGTGTTCTGCAACCAGATACCTGCCTTGTAGCGGCAATGGGAAAGGATTCAGTAAAGCCACTTGTGGCGATGAGGCAACCAACAGGCCGAGAAGGCTGAGGTAGACAGCCTTGGGCTCTGAAAGCTTTCCCTTCACCTTCCCCCTGATGCAAACCATTTGAGCTGTGTCTTAGACACATCCTGGCTGGCAGCTAGCTCATGGTATGGCAAAGGGATTCCTCCAACCTGGGCCTAGCCCTTGTATCACTGGCATACTATCAGGAGGCAGGACGTGTTAGCGTTCTGGCCTTACAGAATCACAGACAGGAGTGGTATCCCCCTATCTTTGTCTTGCAAACTATGAAGCACTGTCGCTGACTGCTCCTCGGCGATAGATAAATCATCCCAATGTCTGGCTCTTCATCTACCCCTGCTACTGGTGCTGGTGCTCCTCCCAGCCCCACCGGTGGCTCTGCAGGAGGCTCACTCCCTCCTCCTTCTGGATCCACACCCTCCACACGCGTTTCTGCTGCGTATGGTGCAACGTTCGGCATGCCCTCTGGCATCCGCCTTGAACAGTTTGATGGCACTGGTTGGAACGAATGGTCTGGCACCATTGAGGCCATCCTCACGCTGCATGAAGCTGAGGATGTGTTCACTCTGGATACACCCCCATCTGGTATCACTACCGATGAGTGGGACTCTGTCCAGCGTCGTTCCAAGGCGTACCTTCGCCTTTACCTCAAACCAGATGTCTACTCGCTTGTGGCAGATAACACTGCCTACCCTACCTTTAAGGACAAGTGGGCCAAGCTCAAGGACGTATATGGAGGTGCTTCGGGCAGCACCACCATCTTTAATTTGTGGATTCAGATAACACAAGCCCGCCTCGACGACTCCGCACCCATGGCCGCCCAGCTGGCCAAGCTCAATGAGCTTAGGGTTGCCCTTTCCAACGCACAGATGGGTGTCTCTGACGTCCAATACTGTCTCATTCTCCTACACGCGCTGCCGCCCTCTTATGAGGTGTTGGCCTCAACCATCCTCGCCAGTGGGGCCCCCTCTGCACTCAAGCACGCTGAAATAATTGCGCGCATAGTGTCGGAAGAGGCTCGCCGCGCCGGGCCCTCTGGCTCTTCCCTCAATAAGGTGGCCCCCGTCAAGTCGACGGGCAAAAAGGGCAAGAAGGACCACTCTGGTCTAACCTGCCACTATTGCAACAAAAAGGGCCACATCAAGCCTGACTGCAGGAAGAAGAAGAAGGATGAGGCTGACGCAAAGGAGAAAGAGAAGGCAGGCAACAAGGCTGCAAATAGTCACATTCTTGTACCTACCACCGCCTCCATTAAGGAGGTCGAAGAGCCCGCCATAGACTGGGCTTCTCAATCTATTTCTGTTGCCTTGTATGCTGCCTCGCGTGTGCGTTGGATGATGGACAGTGGTGCTACACACCACATTACACCACATCGGTCTGATTTCAAGGACTACACCCCATCTAAAGGCACTGTACGCCTGGGTGATAAGTCCACAATAGACCAAGTGGGTGTCGGGTCTGTCGTCTTTACAACGAGCCAGGGTATCTCTATCACCCTCAGTAATGTGCTACACCTACCACAGGTGAAGACGCGCTTCTTGTCAACGCGCGCCCTAGCACAAAAAGGTGCTGAGATTGCCTTTGATAGTGGCTCTTTTAAAATATCTATCAACCAAAAGTGTGTGGCCAAAGGCTACCTTGAGGACAACCTTTACTGGTTGGACGCAGCCAGCGTCGGCCTCAATGCCCACACAAAATCAAGTGCTGCCACACTTGATATCTGGCATCAACGCATGGGACACATCTCCTCTGCAGCGCTGAAGGCGCATGGTCCCTCTGCCACTACTGGCATGGACATAGATAGCTCTACCACGGCCCACACAGTCTGCCGTGGGTGCGAGATGGGCAAGTCCACTCGCCAACCCTTTTCTGCGTCCTCCACCAAGAGGACAACTCGTCAATTTGAGATTGTGCACAGTGACCTCGCCGGTCCTATGCAAACTCAGTCACTGCAAGGCTCGACGTATACAGCCACCTTCATAGACGACCACACTAAGTTCACTGTGGTCCACTTCCTTAAGTCGAAGGACCAGTTTGCTAAGTCGCTGCAGATGTATTTGGCTTGGGGTGAAACCCAGTCTGGCCATAAACTGCGCGCTCTGCACTCTGACCGCGGTGGCGAATACATGTCGAGTGTCACGCAGGACATTCTTAAGCAGAAAGGGATAGAGCATCACCTCACGATGCCGGGTTCACCACAGTCTAATGGTAAAGCCGAGCGGTTTAACCGCACCATTATGGATAAGGCAATGTCCATGCTCCACACAGCTGGCATGTCTAAAGGCTTCTGGGAGCATGCGGTGTGCGCAGCTGTGCACATCTATAACCGCTCTCCAGTCCGTGGGCTTAAGTGGCGCACTCCCTATGAGCTCTGGCACTCTGGCAAAGTGCCCGATGTCTCACATCTTCGCGTCTTTGGATGCAAGGGGTACATGCACGTACCCGCTGATAAGCGTCGCAAATTGGATGCGAAGGCCATTGAGGTCACGCTTATCGGGTTTGAGCCCGAATCTAAGGGCTATAAGCTCTGGGACCGCTCAACCCGCTCCGTCCGAGTGTCCAGGGATGTGACATTCGACGAGAGTAGCTTCCCGTCCCTCCAGGGTGTTGAGACACACCCCACACCTTCACCACCAGTCGTGCCTAGCACAACAGTGACTGCCGTGCCTCACCCGCCGGCGTTACCACCAATGCGAGCCCCCTCCCCTGCACACTCCAGTAGTAGTGAGGAGGAGGATGTTGAAAAGCTCCTAGACCCCCCACAAGTCCAACCACGCCCTACCACTCCACCACCTGCTTTACCAGCCCTGCCCACCACACCTAAACGTGAGCAGACCACTCCCACTTCACCCCCGCCGCGTCCTAGTGCAACGCGCATTATGCGCCATGTCCCTCCTCCCTCACCAGAAATGCCTGGGGGATTTGAGGATCGTGCACAGCGTAGTCAGCTGTTGCGCGAAATGGACAATGCACCAAGGCGCAGTGCTCGTGCCCCTGTCCCTAATCCGCGTTACTTCAATGCGGACAATGTGGCATGGCGCGGCAGGCGCCTGGGGTATGCGGAGTTATTGGCTGCTGCTTTTGTAGGCCGAGACCCTGCAACTTATGCAGAGGCCATGCGGTCTGCAGCTGCAGATGAGTGGACTAAGGCGTGTCAGTATGAAATGGACGCCCTAGCTAAAAATGGGACTTGGGAGTTAATGGATCTCCCGCCTAATCGTAAGGCAGTAAAATCCAAATGGGTCTTTAAGCTCAAAGCAGATGGCCGCTACAGAGCTCGCTTGGTGGCTAAGGGATTCACGCAGATCCCTGGCATAGATTTTGATGAAACCTTCTCTCCCGTCGCACGATTCGAGTCGCTACGTTTACTTCTGGCGTTGGCCGCGCTGGAGGACTGGCACATCCATCAGATGGATGTTAAGTCTGCTTTTCTCAATGGCGTGCTTGACGAGGAGATTTACATGGAGCAGCCACAAGGTTTCACTGTCACTGGCTCTGAGACGAAGGTGTGTCGCCTGGTTAAGGCGATCTATGGTCTCAAACAGGCCTCCCACGCATGGAACTTGCAATTCCATGGAGTGCTCACTGCGCTCGGCTTCAAGCGGACGTTTGCTGATGCTGGCATATATGTGATGCCTCAACGGGAGGGGTATGATCCACTCTTCGTTATTGTCTACGTTGACGACATCACTATACTGGGTCCCTCGCTGAGTGGTATCAAGCGTTTGAAGTCGGACTTATCCGAACGCTATGAGATGACAGATCTCGGGGAGATAGAATCTTATCTTGGTATGCGCATTGTGCGCGACCGCTCCCTTAGACGCATCGAAATAGATCAGTCTGGCTACATCAAGGATGTCCTTGAACGCTTTGGCATGTCTGATGCCACACCACACAACACACCCTTGCCCGCTGGTGCTGACAAGCACCTGGTTAAATATACGTCGCAGGCAACTGCCTCAGATATTTCCCACTATCAGTCCTTGATTGGGAGTCTGCTTTATGTGCAGATTGGCACTAGGCCAGATATCTCCTTCGCTGTGTCACGTTTGGCGCAGTACGCAGCGAATCCTTCACCACAACATCTGCGACTTGCGCAGTATGTCCTGTCCTACCTAGTGGGAACTATGGATATGCGTATTGTCTATGATGGCGCCAATGGCGATGGCCTTCATGGCTACACTGATTCCAGTCTGGCTGATCAGACTGACGACCGCCACTCCACCTCTGGTTATGTGTTCCTACTAGCTAACGGTGCAATAAGCTGGTCTTCGCGCAAGCAAAAGACTGTTGCCCAAAACACAACGGAAGCGGAATACATGGCCATGACCGACGCGGCTAATCAGGCTGCATGGTATCAGAGCTTCCTCACGGAACTCGGGTACGAGGTCGACGACCCCATCCCACTTCATGGTGACAATAAGGGTGCCATTGATTTGGCCTTGAACCCTGTCACTGGGAGACGGTCTAAGCACATTGCCATACGGCATCATGTCATTAGGGAGTACATCGAAAAGGGGACCATCACCCTCATTAGAACTCCTACTGTGGATATGGTTGCGGACGGCTTTACAAAGTCACTACCGCGTGTCCTGCTACAGAAGCACAACGATGACATGGGACTTGTGTGTACTTAGATTGTAGATCACGGGGAGATGTTGATAAGTGACCCTTGCGCACTTAGCGGCTCATACGGACCGGACTTGCAGCATGGACTGCTTTAGATTAGATTAATTGGACTTGTAGATTACTTACCTTTGATCTGTACAATCTAGCGCTGATCATTGCGTCATGTATGACATCATGTACTATGACATCATGTAGAACACTCCGGACACTTCATTGTACTCAGTCCTTTGTTCTTCTTTAGTTCTTATCTTTATTGTGATGTCATTATGATATCATCTTTGTCTGGACTCTCTTTGTTCTAGTCACCTTGTTCTCCTCTCATACACTCCTTTTGTCCTGTATATAGAACAACGCTCCTTGTATTTTGTGACTCTACGTTACCACTCTTGTACTAGTGTCACACCTCTGTACAGTATAAGTAGTAGTGCTTGTACGCTCCTGGTCCACATCAGTTCTCTCACTGTTGTGTGCCAGACACTTTGCTTTACCTTGCTAGACTTCCCTGTTGCTGCCTCCAGCCACCCAGCTTGTCTCACCACAGAACACTTTGTCCCTCTGTGAGTAAGCTATCTATGTGTGCTGTTCATCAGCTGGAAGCAGAGGTGTAACAGGGGATCTTGCAAGTAAAGCAGGGAGTCTGGCACACAACAGTGAGAGAACTGATAATGGTATTACAGAGGAGACATACCTGGCACACAACAGTGAGAGAACTGATGTGGACCAGGAGCGTACAAGCACTACTACTTATACTGTACAGAGGTGTGACACTAGTACAAGAGTGGTAACGTAGAGTCACAAAATACAAGGAGCGTTGTTCTATATACAGGACAAAAGGAGTGTATGAGAGGAGAACAAGGTGACTAGAACAAAGAGAGTCCAGACAAAGATGATATCATAATGACATCACAATAAAGATAAGAACTAAAGAAGAACAAAGGACTGAGTACAATGAAGTGTCCGGAGTGTTCTACATGATGTCATAGTACATGATGTCATACATGACGCAATGATCAGCGCTAGATTGTACAGATCAAAGGTAAGTAATCTACAAGTCCAATTAATCTAATCTAAAGCAGTCCATGCTGCAAGTCCGGTCCGTATGAGCCGCTAAGTGCGCAAGGGTCACTTATCAACACCAAGGTGGTGGGTAACAAGGATGTACGCACCAAGGTATGGAATTAGATCACTATATGCCTGATACATACTAACATTGTCCCCTACAGCCTGATGCGAAGAGGATGAAGGTCCAGGGTGCATCCCCACTTGACGACTTCATGGACCTCATCCCTGCATCTCAAAGGCTTGTGGGTCGCCCGCAGGGAGGTCCGGCGGGCTCCGCAGCTAAGGGGAAACCCTCTGCTGCTGTTGTTGACTTATCCCTAGTGGACTCGACGTCTGCAGAGACGCAGGTATGTCTAAGTGTGCTTTATATCATATTCACACATTACCTCTATTCTAGGATTCGGATATCATGGATATCGATGGTGCAGATCCTGAACGACTGCCCAATGTTCCTAAGACCTCTGATAGAAAGGCGGGCGTTCCGAAAGCACGGGTACGTATTTATACATCTATTACACACATCCCACAGATCCTAAAGACATATGCATACAGCCCATCGCATCAGACAAGTCGCAGGACGTCCGCAGTGGGGTGACTTGCCCTGTAACTCGTAGTGCTGCGGAGCTCCCCACAAAGCTGTCTGCGTCTCCCGGGACATCCACTCCCACCGGCACCATGCATCCGATGGGTATCACCATCCCTGCCACCACAAAGCCCCAAGACCTTGGCGAATTGGATGCCAGGACAGCTGCACTCAAGATTCGGCTTGCACAACTGTGGGAAACAGTCACCAAGCTTAGGGCTAATTTGAAAGACATAAATGACGAGCTTCACAAGGTAGTTCTTGAGATTGAACAGACTGCGGCCGCCCTCGGGTGATCCGCACTATTGCGTAGCCCATGTAACATGTCATATGTAGCTGTCGATCAAACGGAACACATAGCGGATATAGTTGGTCGGATTTCCGCTTCTCCCGATGCCTGTACCATGTTATATGTAAATGTCAATTGAATGGGGTGTATGGTGGATATACATAGCCGGACGTCCGCTTCGCCCGATACATGTACTACAACCATTATATCATCACATATGTCCACTCTGATATCAAATCCTTAAGTGCTCCTTTCTGCCCCATCTGTTGTCTCCACATGTCCATACATGTTTCACATATGTCTCATCTTCAGGTGCAGAGGTCCACTATTAGAACATTGTAATACCAAGTCATGCCATGGCTATTACACGTCAGGACATCCTCTTGCACAATATGATACCCCACATTGCTCAAACAGTTTCATTGTATTGGTGCTTGATGTCGGACCATTCCCGACCATCATCCGATTCTCTATTGTATCACAGGAACATATTTAATGACTGGCCATCACAATGAGATGCTCATATCCATCCACTTAAGCATCACACCTAGTACATTTGTCCATCCTCTCAATCACCATACCTTGTCCATCTATCCATCCTCATCTCATCCATTATGCAGAATGAATACCTCAATGATTCTGATGGTAGCGGAGATCCCTCAAGCTTACAGAGCTATGGGGAGCAATCTGTGAACACAGGATTCTCTATTACCCCTTGAGATGGAGACATTCTACTAGAATATCTCGATAAGTTCCAAGAGGCTGATACTCATGATTGCACTAGGATTGTTGAGAAGGCTATGGGAGAGCTGTATCATCTCAGCCCTGCTAATACACCCTTTGACAAGAAGGATGCAAGAAAGGCATGTTTCACTATGAATATCGGACCATCCTTCTCATTTCCCATCCCAGAAAATCCACAAGTGGTTTTATAACCACTATGTCCGCCCCAAGCGTCAATACATCAAGTTTACTCGTAAATGGTCCGCCAGGAACGCATTCTATCATCTGAACCGTGATGAGGTCTTAAGGCTTGCAAAGGAGACCTCTGGGACAGAACCGGGAAGTCCTGCATTCATAGGAGCCCTTCAGGATGCAACCACTGCTCTATGGAATGAACTGTCTATTGAGGATCAAGAGGAGTATCAAGAGTCTGCTAGGGAGTGGTCAGAGAAGACACCACCAAAGAACATTCAATCAAGGTATGCACATATCCAAATCACCTGTTGATTGATTCCTCATATACCTCCTATGTAGGATGGCATCCTCTCTGCGTGAGCGGATCATCCAGGACTTCCAAAGTCAGCTTTATAAGACATGCGGAATCCGCTCCATTGTCCTAACCGCATATGAGGGTGAAGACAACGACCTCAAGATAGGCTTGTAAGCAATCAAATACATATCCCTTGGTCATGTCCGCTAAGCGTCGGTTGATCCGATCTTAGCAATGATGTCAACAGTATATTGCAGGATGGAAAGGACTTTCGGAAGTTCTGTCCAGACTGGAAGAGTGCTGCCCTCTGGCAGCAATGGGCTCAATTTGGGATGCAGTGCTTTGCCAAAGGTATGTTATGCCCATCATCTTGTCTCAAGTGATTACATCTAATAAATGCATGCCTCAGATACTGTGAAGGAACGTCCGAAAAGGGACCTCTCAAAGACCATCACCACCCCAATCCCCCTTGTGTTCAATGCAGATGGATTCCCGGAGCTCCCGACAGTTGTTTCCCATGATGGATATAAAGCTAAGGTCGTTCAAACATTGCTGAGGGACTATTGCACTGCACATATCCGTGAGTCATTCTTCAATTCATGTGCTGCAGTATGTCACATATGTGAATAAGGATATGTCACTGGAATCGAGAACCAGACCATTCCATGGGGTTCATTGTCAAGTGATCCATCTGCCTGGATAGATGAGGAATGTATTCCATATGATTTTGAGTGGAAGGACCCATCCAAGATCCGGATTGATGAGGTCTTTCGCCTTCTAGACCATTGGAGGGATAGGCAAGACCAAGGTATTGATCCCCTGATGTGGGTTCCGACATGCCCACTCTTCAATGATACGAAGCAGCCTACAATACATAAGCGGAACATCCGACGTGCTCGACCCAAGCAATCAGATGGATCTGACGAAGAGTCCTTTGACCTTCACTATAATGAGGACTCTAATCCTCAGGGCGACAAGACTGATGATTCTTTGGATGAATCATCTGTCCATGATGAGCCATCTGACCATTCATGGGCTGCGGAATCTCCTCCACTTCATGGGTCTCAGGATGAAACTGATCCTGGTGAGTATGGCTGCTATCATGGTGTTTTTCATTTATTCATGATATATGTTTAGGGAATGACGGAACACCCGACTCTCCAGGATATAAATCTTCAAATATCAATAGATCATCATCATCAGGTTTGTACCTTGTCCATATCCCATCACAGCTACCCAGATATACTAGCATCCCAACTTTCAGATATAGCAGGTCCATCAGATACACACCATGTGCAGGAAATGAAGGAACTCAATACTAGCCCACTTATAGAGAAAAGGAAACGATTTATCAAGGTGTCAGAGAAGATCAAGTGAGTACTTTCTATGCAATAGTTTCCCAGCCATTAATCCCGCTTTTCTAATCATTCTCCAGGAATTTGGACACTGGCAGGGGTGCAGCAAAAGTTCATCCTAGCTATCTAGCCAGGTAGTCTATATGTACATTTCCATACTGGAATATCTGCACATGCTTTCCACTTACTACTTAATATTCTCCTGTACTAATCTATCATTTGTTGACCAGTAGTATGTGCATATGAGCTTCAGGATATCCGCACTTCCACAACCATATTCAAGTCCAGTAAATACCTGCAATGTCTATAGAGATCTTATGGGGTTAAACCACCAATTGAAAGATTGGGGACCCATTTATATCTCTACACATCCAATTAGGAAGTCCTGTCGTATATCCTTATGAGGTCCCTATCCTGTATTCACCTTATTTACTCCCCTGTATTTCCTTTCACCAACACCCACTAGCCTGCATTTGTATGTATTCACAAGCGGGAACTCCGCTCTAGCTCACTGTGCCTTGACTCTGTCTGTTGTCTCTGACACTTATAAGCAGTCACCACATACTTGTGATCATATATTCCATTCTGCTCATTTTATTGAATATAGATGACCTCTGGATACTCCACATAGACTAGTAGCCTCTATGACCTCAATGCATTTCCATTGTATTTATGAAGTCCGTTGGAGATCCCCGACTATTTCCGACCCACCTATCGTCAGTTACACTATCAATTATCAGAGTTGTCATGATTGGTATATTATTATTAGATAACCTCTGAATAGACTACATAGTAGCCTGTATGATCTCTGTTCATTTATATTTTACTTATGATGACCCTCAGAGATCCCCGACTATCTCCGACCCACCTGTTGTCAATTAGACTATCAATTATAGCGGGTGTCCCGATTGGTATATTATTATTAGATATTCTCCCTAATATGCATAGACTATCAATTGACATTCACCTGTGATCGGACACTCCTTATGTATTCTGTTTCACTTGTATTCATTTGATGTGCTTGCACATATCTGAGTGGATGGTCTTATATGCCTGAGTCTTGCTCCTTTGATTGATTACACATCACCTTTGGATACTACACATATAATAGCCACCTCTAAGCCTTTCTATTCTGTGTTCGAGTAACTCATCAATCCCCAACTATTCCCGACTATCTCCGACCCAGCCGACGTCGGTTGGAGTATCAATTATGGCGGAATCTCCGCCGTCGGCCGGCGCCGGCTGAGTATGAACTATTAAAGAATCTCACCGTCGGTTGGGGGTATCAATTACATAAGCCACTGCTGATCATTATGTGCACTTACATCAAAGAACAGAGACAATCTGACTGAGATTGCTGATGCTCTGGGACTGAACATCCCATCAACAAGCAGAAACACAGGGCCTTCCAAACACAACCTCATCAACACCATCCAACACCACCTCAACATGCACACCAAGCAGCTGAAGACAAATCCACGATTTTGTGGTTTACTCCCAGGTGTTATGCTCCACTGGTGTTAGTCCAACTTGGACTCTGAATAGGCATGTTGATAAGTGACCCTTGCGCACTTAGCGGCTTGTACGGACCAGACTTGCAGCATGGACTGCTTTTAGATTAGATATATAGGACTTGTAGATTAGATATTATTTGATCTGTACAATCTGGACTTATCATTGCATCATCCATGACATCACTGTACTTCTATGACATCACACATCCAGACTCTGCGTTGTATATTGCCTTTATACTTTCCTTTGTTCCGTACTTAGTCTTATCCTTATTATGATGTCACTATGATATCATTTACTTCTGGACTCTCCTTATTCTTTCTTCCCTTGTTCTCAGAACATCCACTCCTTTGTCCGTTTGTAGAACAATACCTCCTTGTACTGTGTGACTTAGTGTTACATCCATTGTACAGTGTCACTACCAGAAAGTGTATAAGTAGAGTACCATGTACGCTCCTGGTCCACATCAGTTCTCACTGCTTGTGTGCCAGACACCTCTTTGCTTCACTTGCTTGACATCCCCTCTGCTGCTATCCAGCTGCCTCCAGTATCTCACCACAGTCTACCTTGTCACTGTGAGTATTGGTTATGTCCTTGCTGTTCATCAGGTTATGGGCCCTGGTGCCCTAGCCACTCCACTTGGCTGGTCACTGTCTTCCTAGGAAGACACACCAGGCTAAGGTCTGTCTGGGGCCTTATCAGCCTTGCCCAAGGCAGAGAGCAGTGGGGCACCACTTTTCTCTGCTAAGGAACCTCCTGTACATGTACTGCCCAGTAGTCCTACTTTCACCCCTACTGTTTTCCTAGCCCCTGCACTATGCGCAAGGAGACTGGGTCTGGTAGCCCCTTAACTTCAAAATATCCAGGTGTGCATGGCCCACTGGGCTGTGTATTGTGGAGCTTAGTGCCAGCTGTCTCTGGTGCTCCACACTGGGCACAGGACCTCCTCACCATGGGAGTGTAAAACCTGGTTCAGGCTCTGGGGGGTGTTCACCACTATGGTGTTCTGCAACCAGATACCTGCCTTGTAGCGGCAATGGGAAAGGATTCAGTAAAGCCACTTGTGGCGATGAGGCAACCAACAGGCCGAGAAGGCTGAGGTAGACAGCCTTGGGCTCTGAAAGCATTCCCTTCACCTTCCCCCTGACGCAAACCATTTGAGCTGTGTCTTAGACACATCCTGGCTGGCAGCTAGCTCATGGTATGGCAAAGGGACTCCTCCAACCTGGGCCTAGCCCTTGTATCACTGGCATACTATCAGGAGGCAGGACGCATTAGCATTCTGGCCTTACAGAATCACAGACAGGAGTGGTACCCCCTCTATCTTTATGTCTTGCAACTATGAAGCACTGTCGCTGACTGCTCCTTGGCAACAGATAAATCATCCCAATGTCTGGTTCATCCTCTACCCCTGCTGCTGGTGCTGGTGCTCCTCCCAGCCCTACTGGTGGCTCTGCAGAAGGCTCACTCCCTCCTCCTTCTGGGTTCACACCCTCCACACGTCTCTCTCAAGCCCACAGTGCCAACTTTGGCATGCTGTCTGGCATTCACCTCTCCCAGTTTGACAGCACTGGCTGGAACAAATGGTCTGGGACCATTGAGGCCATCCTCACGCTGCATGAAGCAGAGGATGTGTTCACTTTGGACACACCCCCATCGGGCATCACCTCCGATGAGTGGGACTCAGTCCAGCGTCATTCCAAGGCGTACCTCCACCTCTACTTAAAGCCAGATGTCTACTCCCTTGTGGCAGACAACACTGTCTATGCCACCTTCAAGGCGAAGTGGGACAAGCTGAGGGATGTATATGCTGGTGCCTCAGGCAGCACCACCATTTTTAACTTGTGGATCCAGTTAACGCAAGCCTGCCTTGATGACTCCGTGCCCATGGCTGCTCAGCTGGCCAAGCTCAATGAGCTAAGGGTTGCCCTTTCCAACACGCAGATGGGTGTCTCTGACGTCCAATACTGCCTCATTCTCCTCCACACGCTGCCGCCCTCTTATGAGGTGTTGGCCTCTACCATCCTTGCCAGTGGGGCACCTTCTGCACTCAAGCACGCTGAGATCATAGTGCACATAGTGTCGGAAGAAGCTCGCCACGCTGGGCCCTCTGGCTCTTCCCTCAACAAGGTGGCCCCCGTCAAGTTGATGGGCAAAAAGGGCAAGAAGGACCATTCTGGTCTGACTTGCCACTATTGCAACAAAAAGGGCCACATCAAGCCTGACTGCAGGAAGAAAAAGAAGGATGAGGCTGACGCAAAGGAGAAGGAGAAGAGTAGCAACAAGGCTGCCAACAGTCATGTCTTAGTACCTACCACCGCCTCCATTAAGGAGGTCGTAGAGCCCGCCATAGATTGGGCTTCTGAATCGATCAACGTTGCCTTGTATGCTGCCTCGTGTGTGCGTTGGATGATGGACAGTGGTGCTACACACCACATTACACCACATCGGTCTGACTTCAAGGACTACACCCCAACTAAAGGCACTGTATGCCTAGGGGATAAGTCCACAATAGACCAAGTGGGTGTCGGGTCTGTCGTCTTTACAATGAGCCAGGGTATCTCTATCACCCTCAGCAATGTGCTACACCTGCCACAGGTGAAGATGCACTTCTTGTCAACGCGCACCCTAGCACAAAAGGGTGCTGAGATTGCCTTTGATAGTGGCTCATTTTGTTGATAAGTGACCCTTGTGCACTTAGCAGCTCGTATGGACCGGACTTGCAGCATGGACTGCTTTAGATTAGATTAATTGGACTTGTAGATTACTTACATTTGATCTGTACAATCTAGCGCTGATCATTGTGTCATGTATGACATCATGTACTATGACATCATGTAGAACACTCCAGACACTTCATTGTACTCTGTCCTTTGTTCTCCTTTAGTTCTTATCTTTATTATGATATCACTATGATATCATCCTTGTCTGGACTTTCCTTGTTCTTGCACGCCTTGTTCTCTTTACACACACTCCCTTGTCCTGTTGTAGAACAATGCGTCCCTTGTATTCTGTGACACTCTGTTACTTACCTTGTAGTTGTGTCACTCTCCTGTATAGTATAAGTAGTAGTGCTTGTATGCTCCTGGTCCACATCAGTTCCTCACTGCTCTGTGTGCCAGAACACCTCTTTGCTTCCTCTTGCAAGATCTCCCTCTGCTGCTTTCCAGCTGCTCAGTCTATCTCACCACAGTCTTCAGTCCACTGTGAGTATACTGTTCATCTGTGCTGTTCATCAGCTCATTTAGCGATGTTGGACTCCAAGCACACGAGAATCAGGGCCAGTGGCAATTCAACAGCATCGGGAATGGTGCTGGCAACAGACAGAGTGCTTTTGGCTCACAAGCTGTACAGGTGAGATGAGAGCATACATTTCGCTCCAGCCCCATACTAACTGTGTCCCAGAACACAGATGTTATCCTGGGTATGGTTGCAGGTGCCTCTGAAGCGACGTTAGAACGTAATGTGTTCTACATGGGGCTCAAGACAATGGCCAGCAACCGAGCAACAGAAGTGGAAGCACTCAAAGGGACAATCAAACAGAAGATCCAGGAGATCGTCGGGTGCAAAAAGGAGATCGATATATTGAAGGCTCAATGTGAGACCCTCGAGTACGTGCAATGGAGAAAGCTTGGGAGTGCTGTTGTTGCTGATACCATTGGCCCAGAGGGACGATCGATAGATTTGCGAGAGATTATCATTAGGGTCTTTCAAAGTACCCTTATTTCGGTCCCTTATTGGACCCATTAAGCGACCATTAATCGAAAATTTAGTGCCATTTTTGGATTAATGTGAGAAATAATGAAGTAAATAATTGACCAATAATGGTCAACTTTGAAACCACCCCCCCAAAAAAACTCGTTAATTGGATGCTTAATGACTTAATTTTGCTCCCTTGAGGCTTCGGGATCCTTTCGGCAGGGTGGCGCTTTTTCAATCTCCGCCTTACCAGTTCACTGTTGTCCCATCACCTGGCGCCCTCATCGTTACCTACCAGTGTGATATGCCATCCATCCCTCTTCACCGTAGGCTCCTTGATGAACTCGATGACGTTGACCGCTCGTTCAAACGAGCGCACCTTCAAAAATACCTTGAAGACTCTGGTGTTGAACTTGCTGTCACACCAGCCTCTGCCTCAGACGCCAACTCGGATTCGGAGGTGTCCTCCATCTCTAGCTTCAGCAGCTTCTCGTCACTCTCATCAGACGACGACTCCCACCTGTCTCTTCCCCTCTCCAATGTAGAGGAGGTTTTATATTCGAATATGCAAGCTGAGCTCCATCAACTCCGATACGATATCCTCAAGTCAAGGGTTTTGCGAGACAACCCCAAGGTCAAGAAGACCGCTCAGATCCATCTCCTTCAAGACTGGCGTGAGGGAAATGTTGACCAATACCGACGCAAGGTTCGTGTTGACCCCAACACATTCGATGGGCTTGTTGAGATGATCCGCGAACACCCCATATTCAACAACAACTCCAACGTCCCCCAGAAGCCCATTTCCATCCAACTCGCCATCTTTCTCTACCGTGCTGGCCACTATGGAAATGCGGCAAGCCCCGAGGCGATAGGGCACTGGGCCGGTGTCAGCCCAGGGACCGTTGTTAATTGCACGAACAGGGTCATGCTCGCCTTACTCTCGTTGCACGATGAAGCCGTCCACCTACCATCCCTGGAGGAGAAGGAAAGCGCAAAGGCTTGGGTGGCCAAGCAGGTTTGCCCAGAGTGGAGCAACGGGTATCTTATGGTGGATGGTACGAAGTTTCCGCTCTTCCAACGTCCTGGCCTCCATGGCGATACCTGGTTTGACAAAAATAAGGACTACTCGATTGACTGTCAGGTGTGTGCCAGCATCAAGCTTTTTTTAAGAGCTTTGGATCTGAGCTGACTTCGTGCTAGCTTGTCACACTGCCAGACTCCTTACGAATTGTCGACTATGCCGTGGGGCATACTGGCAGTGTTCACGATTCCTGGTCCTTCCGGAGCACTCGCATCTTCAAGGAGCATGAGCGCGTTCTTGCCCCAGGTGAGTGGATGTGGGCAGACTCCGCTTATCCATCGGAGACTTGGTCTGTCTCACCGTTCAAGAAACCGATTGGAGGAGAGCTAACAGCTGATCAATGGACATACAACTACCATGTATCCCGGGTAAGATGACTACTTTTTCATCTAATCAAGCTCATACGGTGTACCAGATTCGCATCCGTTCTGAGCATGCCATCGGGCTTCTCAAGGGATGTTTCCAGGCGTTACGCGAACTGCGAATACAAATTTCATCACCAAAGCATCATAAGTGGGCCATAATCTTCGTCCGGTCATGTATCATCCTCCACAACCTCATACTCTGACTTGAGGAAGGTACCTTCGATGTGGAATTTCGTGAACACCTTTATGAAGTTGGAGGACAGCACATGCCGGTGTACTATGGTGCCTCAGAGGGGGAACTTGAAGATAGTGATGACGAGCTGCAGCGGGCACACCAGCGAGTTGAGACAGAAGGTCAACGCTTTCGCCGCCATCTTATGACACGGTTGTTTGAAAGTGTTGATAAGTGACCCTTGCGCACTTAGCGGCTCGTACGGACTGGACTTGCAGCATGGACTGCTTTAGATTAGATATACAGGACTTGTAGATTAGATACTATTTGATCTGTACAATCTGGACTTATCATTGCGTCATTTATGACATCACTGTACTTCTATGACATCATAGATCCGGACTCTGCGTTGTATAACGCCTTTGTACTTTCCTTTGTTCTTTACTTGGTATTATCCTTATTATGATGTCAGTATGATATCATCTAGTTCTGGACTCTTCTTGTTCTCCTTCCCCTTGTTCTCAAAGCGTCCACTCTTTTGTCCCTTTGTAGAACAATAGTACCTTTGTATTCTGTGACTAGCGTTACTTACCTTGTACTACTGTCACCCTCTGTAGGAGTATAAGTAGAGTACCATGTACGCTCCTGGTCCACATCAGTTCTCACTGTTTGTGTGCCAGGTAAGCTCTCTTCCCTTTAATGTAACAACATCAGTTCTCACTGTTTGTGTGCCAGACTTCACCTCTGCTTCACTCTGCTAGATTCCCTGTTGCTGCTTCCAGCCACCCAGCCTATCTCACCACAGAACACTTTGTCCCTCTGTGAGTATGCTATCTATGTGTGCTGTTCATCAGAAAGTGCACACAGTGGAGCAGAACGACGGTAGATTTGTGATTGGGCCATGTTTTAGTTGTAGTGATATACGAAAGTCAGTAGTAGTGTGGAATTAAAGTACGCGTATCAAAGTGTGGATGCGTGGCTCGAAATCGATCCCCATGCTTCAGAATCGGGGGCTCTGCGTAGCAGTTGAGGGCTGCACGGGGAACACAAAGTTGTCGAAGCTGTCTGGTGTTGTGTATATGTCCGCTCGAGGGTTCCCAAGACCACCTGATCCCAGAGAAAATGTGGTGCTGCTGTGAGCAGGTGATGGTATGGCGCCTTGCTGTACCTGCTGAGCCTTGAGTTGAGCCAGCTCGAGTTCAAGCTTCAGCACCCACTCCTGGTGTTCGAACTCCTTCTCTTGCATCCTCTCCTTGATCACAAGAGCCCTCTCCTCAGCAGCATACCGCTGGCTTTTACGCTCCTGCTCAGCCCTCAACACCATCTTCTGACGCTTTGCAGCGATGTTTGCAGTCTTCAAATCGAACGATCCCTTTGCGAGCTCCAGCAGCTTGGTGTTCTTGGTAAGCGACACCTCCAGCGAATTTTCGATGCGTGAACGCTTGCCAGATACCTTTCTGGCCGTTGCCGGTCCACTCTTCAAACTCTGGCCAGCTGAGCTGGATACTGACGGTGTTCGACAGTGGTCCAAGGGAAATGGCTTAGAGGTAACAGGGCTACTAGCACGTACTAGTTGCACGGGCCCGGGGTCTTTTTCTGTAGCACCCAGTGTAGAGTCCTGTAACACGATATCTGATTAAATGGATCTACAACAGAACACCGAATGCTGCACACCTCTGACTTGCTGGCTTCACAGCCCACATGCTCCTCGCCATCGAGAAGCACGTCATCCTTCTCCCACAAGTCATCGGGCTCATCCATTTCACCGGCACCAGCACCGGCGCCATCTTCTGCCTCATCCTTGTTTCCAAACAGGACCCCAATAGCATCACCTTCAAGATCTTGGCCAGGCTCAGATGATACAACGTGAGGGTTGAAACTTGGGAGTGTGCGCCAAAACCTGTGCAAGCGTTCCCAGACAGGAAAATCGACCAAAAGTTTGTCTAAGGGTCATCTAATTAGTGAGCAGAGATGGTAGACGATGTGCAACACACCTAGGACATTGCTTAGGTTACTGTCCTTCCGGATCTCTTCAACCGTTAGTCCTGCACCCGTTCTCCCAAGTGCCTGTGTGAATTCACGGTATTTGCGCTTCAAACTTTGCAAGATATCAGCGCGACTACTCCATCCTCAAAAAGATAACACGACTTACTAAGTGATCCGGTTCTCAACTGCCTTGGAGTACTTCTTGACGTCGTCCTTCACATCAGCACGAACCCTGGCATCTACATCCACAGAGAAGATGTATTCAGCCATCTTGACATGGAAGGTGGACTTTGAGCCCTTGGCCACACGACGCGACCGGTTTTCTTTCTTCGCGTCATGTGACGAATCTGAGAAGAGCTTTTGACGGTCTTCAGGGTTGTCCTCCAGCCAGTCGACAAGCCGGTCAGTGCGGAGGTCGTCCCACTGTACTCGGGACACTTTTTTGGTTGCTGGGGTATCATCGTCAACCCCGGGTGTCACAGCAGGCCGTTTGCTCTGTTTGGTGGCACGCTTTGGCTTGGTAGTCGGTTGTTTGGCTGTGGTGGTGGTGGTTTTCCCTCACATGAGTGTGGGTGGGCGATGGAAGGAAATCAGTGGGCAAAGAAAGCACCACGCAAGCAAAAGCGAACAGAGCAGTTTGATACGTACTAGCTCGCATCTGTGCACCGTAAAATAAAACTCCGATCAAAATTTTCATGGAACAGGAATAATGGTATGGGGTGAAAAAGGAGCACGTCACATCCTTAACACGAAAAATCCCATTATTTGACCCATTTTTATCTCCTTTTTCGAAATTAATGATGGAATAATGAAGTACGTTAATAGGACAAATAAGGGGAACTTTGAAAGACCCTATTCTCTCAGGGATGCAGGCAACAATACAAGTCCAATTGCATTCATGACAGACCTTGGACCGATGCTGACACCCTGGAAGAGAGACGACAACCCTGATGTAACGATTTGGATGAAGCGCAAGTACACCCAAGAGGTACTGGCAGCCAATGCCCAGAAAGGGGAGACAAGTGGAGATCCATCAGATACAGCCAAGACAAAAGGATGAGTGGGTCGCCCAAGCAAGAAAGACCAAGGAGAAACAGGCCACAAACACATATACCTCCAAGACCGTGATGGTATCCCAATCAGTGTCAAGATGCTTGGCAAGATGAGCGTCAAAGCAAGATCCATCTGGGACTTGATGAACAGCAAAGACATAACCAATACTCACAGTGACAAAGTAGACTGTGGTGAGATACTGGAGGCAGCTGGAAAGCAGCAGAGGGTGATGTCAAGCAGGTGAAGCAGAAGTTTTTTTTTTTTTTTTTTGAATCCATTTATGTGCGCCTTGGGGCCTACTACCCTATGTAGCACGAGTCTGCGTGTCTACTACCCTATGTAGCACGAGTCTGCGTGTCTACTACAGATATGAAGTACGCGTCCGTAAGGGTCTGTGTATCGTATGTCCCCCCCACTCCCGGTTGGGAGTGGCTTGGCTTCCCGTCAAGCGTTGAGTAAAGCGGGGCAGTATTCCGCCTTGGCGTGAGGTGCGAGCCGCGATGTGGATCTTGCACGGTCTTGTTGGCGTGTATGGGGCTTGCTCCTACGTCTTCCGCTTTGCTCAGCGTGTCTTGAGTGGGCCCGCTGGGTCCGGCGAGTCGTGGGGATAGGTTGTTGAAGGGTGGATGAATGGGGGGAGGTTGCGGTGGGTGTGGGATTCGGGGTCGTGTAACCATGTCTCCTTATTCCGTACTCTTGTCGTTTCATTTCTCTATTTCCTGCCTCCTACATTTGATGTTGCTTCTCCTTGCGCGAATCTTCCTGAGTCTTGTATGTACTTGATCAGTGGGATGATCGACTTGGGGTCTTGTAGTATCTTTGCGTATGACCCTTCCGTCGCCTTTCTTTTCTTGAATAGAGTCCAGCGCTCGTGTGCGTACGCTGGGCAATCCAGGATGAAGTGCTGTGGAGTTTCAGGGCTGTGTCCGCACGCCGGGCAGCTGGCGCTTTCCGCTCTTTTGAATCTGAATAGGTAGGCATTGAGTGGGAAATGTCCCGATCTCAGTTGGAACAGCCAGCTTGCTCCCTTTCTAGATAAATTGGGGTCGCTCGTCAGTTTCAGGAATTTAGGGGAGGGTAGTGATACGTCTATCTGATTAAGTCTGTGAGCTCGTGTTGACGCTTGCCAGTCGCCCTTCCACCAGGCTTTGAGTTTCTCTTTGAAGTGCTGTCTTGACGCGGATTTGTTGATCTTGAGGGGCTGGCGTAGGTGTGGCGGTAGGGCGGCGGGTGGCGATGATTTTCCTCCGGCAGCCTCTTTGGCTTCTTCGTCTGCTTTTTCGTTGCCTTGTATATTTACATGTCCAGCCGTCCAGCGTATTGTGAGCGAGAGCTTGGGCCCCCCATTTTTGCGTAGCTTTGACGCTGTTGTGCGAAAGAGGTCGGCTAGGGAGTGCCCCGAGCTGCTGCGTGGTGAGGTTACCGCTGAGATCGCCGCTTGGTTGTCTACTCCCAGTGCGATGCTGGTTTTGTTGTTCTTTTCGGTCTTGATGAGGTGGAGTCCTAGTAGGAGGCCTACCAGTTCTGCCTCGAAGACCGTGTGATGTTCTATTTGGCCTAGGTGGTAGTGGAGCGCTCTTGTTTCTTTGCCCGCTCTGACCAGTATCGCCGCCGCTCCTACCGTTCCGTTGTGTGCTGAGCCGTCGGTGTATATTTTTATTACCTCTGCTCCATTCTTGTCGGCTTCTATTGAAGCTTCTTTGTCCTTGGCTATGTCTAGTCTGAAGGGACGCTTATGGGAGAGGGCTGGGTCATGAAAGACTGTGGGGATCTTTTCGAACGTTTGCGGCTTGATTGAGAACGTCTGCATGAGGTGGTGCAGGGGTGATTTGTGTTTCTTTGTTCTGTAGTTTGCGCATCTTTTTGCGGGGCTGTAGAGCGGGTGCTCTTTTGGAAGAGTCGCGTAGCGAGTTGCCGCCCTGTGGAGGTGCTTTTCAGTTTCGAGTTTTATCGGTAAGATGAAAGCGTGTGCGTCTAGGACGTCGGTGGGCGATGTCCTTAAGCCTCCAGTAATTGCCAGGGCTCCAGCCCTTTGGATGGTCGCGAATTTGCTCCCGCGCCTTATTGCTCTTTCAGGGTTTGCAGTTTCCTTGGTGCGACCTTCCGCGCTTCCCCATACGTCGACCGCGTATAGGATGCGGGGGATTGCTACGCTCTGGTACAACCTTCTTGCGTATTTCAGTGTGATACCCCAACTTGGGGCGGCCGCCCTTCTGATCTGTCCGGCCCATTTCATGCCCTTTTCTAGGGCGTGGTTGTGCTGTACGCCCCAGTTGAGGTGTTGATCGAAATATACTCCTAGGTACTTCGCATGTTTCGACGGGATGAGCGTGGTGTCGAGCAATTTCATGGGAGTTCTTTGCTTCTTGCAGTTCTGATGAGTGAAGTCAATCAGTGCGAGTTTGCTGAACTCGAAGCGAGAGTTATGGGTATTAGACCATTCAATTGCTCCACCTTTCCTTGTCATCATGTCCGATAGCGTGTTATGTGTGATGGTGAAGTTTTCCCCCGTGGCGATTAGGATCGTGTCATCCACATATGCGATTGCTGATTCGCTATCTTTGTTTGGGATGTCTAGGATGTCGGCGTTGTAGTATTGGTAGAGTATCATGGACAGGGGGTCGCCCTGTCCTATTCCGTTGTTGATTGGGATGTTATCTGAAATGAAATCGTCGAATTTCAGCATAGTGAAACGGTTCCGGAGTAGGTTCTGGGTGAATTTCACTAATTTATCTGGTACTCGACGTTTTTTCATGTTATGTATTAGCTTCTCATTGACGGCGTTGGGGAAGGCTCCTTCTATATCCAGGAGGAGTACTGAAGCGACTTCTTTCCTTCTCCATGCGTCCTTGATCCGGATCGTGAGCAGGTGCATCGCGTCCGTTGTTGTGCGAGCTGGGCGTCCACCGTAGTGGTGTTGAGGGAGGAGTTGGTGCTTCTCAGTGTAGTAGGAAAGTTGCTCAGCCATTATGGATGTCAGTACTTTCGCGAGCGTGTTCAGGAGAGCGATAGGCCTATAGGCCTTGGGAATATCATATCTCGGTTTGCCCGGTTTTCTCAGTACAACTGTCGTAAATGTTTTCCAAGGGTTGAAGTACCATCCTTTGTTAACGATGGCGTTGTATATCGCCCAGAGCCTGTTGATGATGATGTCAGCGCTTTTGATCAAGACGATATTAGGAATCCCGTCAGGGCCTGGGGCCTTGTAGGGGCTTAGCCGTGCGATGTGTTTCCGAATTTGTTCCTTGGTTATGGTCTTCATCGTGCCGATTGGAGTGGGGTACGTGGGGCTGGTTGGGTCTGCGGGCGGGTCTGGTGGTTTGCAGGGGAAGAACGTTCTGGCCAGGGCTGCACTTTTTTCCGTGTTTTGACTTACGGTTGTTTCGCCCGAGCTGGTTTGTATCTTTAGAGGGGGGATCCTGGTCTTTCCCCCGTCACTTGCCGGCGCTGAAATGTACCTGTGTGCCGTCCAGATGTCTGGGTCAGTCGCTTTCTCCAGCCAGTCCCTCCAGTGGTGTTGTTTTGTGTATTGAATAGCCTTATCGTATTTTCTGCGGGTGAGCTTGTAAGAGACGTGAATTTGATGGTCCGGTTGGTCTCTGTATTTGTGTGCTGCTCTTCCGAGTTTCTCTGTTTCTTTGCGCAGAGCTTTGAGCTCTTTCGTCCACCAATGTTTTGATTTTGTGTTGATGATCGTGATGGGGACTTCAGCCGTGATAGTTTCCTGTATAGCGGTAGTCAGCCTATCGCATTCAACGTCTAGATGTGATTGGGAGGTTATCGGGTTGGGAACGCCCATCTTCGTTATCTTTTCCTCCAGTGATTTGTGGAAGTCGTCCCAATCGACGTCCCTAAAGTTCCTGGTGGCCTGTGCGGGGGCTTTCATCAGCTCGATGTCAATGACAGTGACAATAGGGATGTGATCCGAGTTTACTCCCTGCGCCTCGGGGAGAGTGTCGCATGAGATCACCGCATCAAGACTGTGGTCTGTCATGAACACGTTGTCCAGTCTTGTCCATTTTTTAGTGACGTGGTGGACGTGGGTAGGGGTACCCTTGGCTAACGCCATGTCCATTCCCAGGTCGGCTACGCTTTTGAGGAGCAGTTCCGCTGCGTGGATCGCGTCTGGCTTGAAGAGCCTACTGTCCTCCGGGCTATCCCAGTACGGGTGGTGGCGGTTAAAGTCGCCTAGCCAGATCAGGTGGTGGTTTTGCTTGGAGGAGTCGTTGCCTAGAATGTACTGCTTGTGTTTTCTGTGGTAGGCGGTCAGCGCCTTGAGGGTGTCATCGTGTTCGCAGTCATTGTAGATGTTGAAGATCGAGAGTGTCCCCCAACTTTCCTTCACGCGCAGGGCCGTGATATCACCTGACGGGAATTCGATCTGTTCCCAAGTTTCTGTGAGTATATCGCCTCGTATTAGAATGACTGAACGCGTCTTATTTGGTTGTGTTTCATGCGTTGAGGGGTAGATGGGTACCCAGTCTTTCGAGGCGATGGATTTGTTGAGGAAGTTGATGGACGGTTCTTGTAGTGCTATGATGTCGATGCCGAGGCTTACCAGCTTGCCGCTGCTGATAAGTCCGTGCTGACATGATGGGGATTTGTTGATGTTTTGCTGCCAGATTGCGAGGTTCTTGCGTTCCTTGGTTAGGTCGTGTAAATTCATATGTTAGGGGTCTGGAGGAAGTCCGCTGGCAAGTCGTTTATGTCTCCCTCGAAGTGGATGTCGTAGTCTTCTTCGTCTGTGTAAGGGCTTGGGTGGTAGAGGATGCGGCGCCCGTGGGAGGGAGTCTACCACCTTCCCGAAGAAGTCTTCGATTATTGCCTGGTCGTCTACTTTGCCTTTGGTCGGACGCTTCTTATGTTTCTGTATTTGACGTGTTGGTGGGTGGCGTGTTCTGCTGTGGAGAGTGGGGAGAGATCCCACCCAGGTATTTTTCTGGGAATTTGTCGTCGAGGGGAAGCCTGTCGGGTTGCAGGGTTAGCGTCCAGTCCTCGTCGGTTGGGAAAAATACTAGGTTGTTTTCAGGGTGGTACCCGTTGTAGTCGTCGCACTTCCTGAGGAAGGCCGGACAATCTCGATCCCAGCTGGCGTGCGTGTCTGACTTGCATGAGACGCAGTAGCGTTTTCCTTCCGTTTTGCAGTCCCTGGTTTTGTGCTGTTCGCCGCAGGTGCCACAGGTGTCGTGTATGGCATGGCAGTTGGTTGCGTAGTGCCCCCATTTCCTGCACTTCATGCACTGTTTGGGTTCGTGCTTCAGCTTTTTGGGGAACGTCCTGACGCTGCATATGTATAAGTCAGTCCTTGATTATTCTATTAGCTAACACGGCGGATGAGAGGGAGAAGACGGCGTAGGCGAATCTTTGGCCTTGTGATCGCCTTTGTTCAGGTTTGATCCATTTGGCTCTCCTCAAGGTATTCTCCGGGAGTCGGTTGACTTCTTCTATTTCTCTGAGGTGGCTGGGTTTGGACGGGTCGAAGGTAGTCGGGATTCTGGGGACGACGATGGGGAAGGTTGTCTCCCTGACGGAAAGTCCAGAGTCGAACTTCCTTGTGAACTCGAAGCTCATTGATGGGGGTTTTGAACCAGTCCGCCGCTTCTTTTGATGCGAATTGGAGGATAAGGCTTCCATTTCTGAGCTTGATGACCTGCTCTACTTTAGCGCCTTCTGGTGGGGGGGGAAGAATGTCTGCTAGGACTTTGTCTGCCCGCTCCTGAATTTCGAAGGTGTTCAGGTATGAGTCTTCTCCTTTCTCTGAGTCGAAAATAACTTGTTTGGACTTCTTCTCCCTGCTTATGTCGACGCCGGTGAGGATGTCTTGTGGGGAGCGGCCGCCAATTGTGTGTGCTGGGTGAGGGGGGAGCTGGGGGTCGCTCCACATAGAGCTGCGTGGTGGTGAGCGCTTCCTTGTATGAGCGAGCTGTGCTAGCCGCTTGAGAGGTAGCTGCCGTGGCTTCACTGATGGATTTTGCCATGTCAGGAGGCTGCTTTGTCCAGAGAGGATTGCGGTCTCCCCTAGTTCGTTGATGGCCTTCTGTAGGATGACGTGGTCAGCTAGGGAGCTTTTGACTATGTCGCTTATCTTTTCCATCTCTCTTTGTAGTGACGACTCCAAGCATTCGCTGACTTTCTGCGTGAGGGTTTCCACAGCTAGGGGCGGATGTTGCGCTGGCACTTTGTGGTCGTGCATGAGCGCTGCCAATGCTTGAAGGGATGTGGTCATTCCCTTGGGGGCAGAGGCGCTGTATTTCTTAATGATTAGCGTGAGGGTACAGGAGGAAAGGTGGAGGGCGTAATGGGGTTCTCCTCGATGTAGCAGTCATCTTCTTTAGCACCTTTTTGGCTTCTGTTGAAGCGTTGAAGGTTTTGGGCTTTGGCTGCTCCATGCTTGGTGTTGCGATGGGAGTGCTAGGCCTGACGTTTGCTTTGGAGGCTGATCTGGTAGTTCTGGGGGGCGGAACTGGGGGGGAGCGCCCTGAGGGGCCCGGATTGGTAATTCCTTTTGGGGTCATACCGTCCGGCAGGGGCGTGATTGCTTCTAATGAAGCTTTTCTTTTCGGATGGTGTAGGGAGGATTGGTAGTGCTAGTGTGCGTGTACGTGGGATGTTTGTGTATATATTCCTTTCTGCGGTGTATTGTGCTACCTCTACCCTTAAGTCAGTGTGACGTGGCTTAGGTGGTGGTGGTTGCCGAGAAAGGAAGTTTTTTGTGAAGCAGAAGTGTCTGGCACACAAGCAGTGAGAACTGATGTGGACCAGGAGCGTATATGGTACTCTACTTATACTCCTACAGAGGGTGACAGTAGTACAAGGTAAGTAACGCTAGTCACAGAATACAAAGGTGCTATTGTTCTACAAAGGGACAAAGGAGTGGACACTTTGAGAACAAGGGAAAGGAGAACAAGGAGAGTCCAGAACTAGATGATATCATACTGACATCATAATAAAGATAATTCCAAGTAAAGAACAAAGAAAAGTGCAAAGGCGTTATACAACGCAGAGTCCAGATTGTATGATGTCATAGAAGTACAGTGATGTCATAGATGACGCAATGGTAAGTCCAGATTGTATAGATCAAATGGTATCTAATCTACAAGTCCTGTATGTCTAATCTAAAGCAGTCCATGCTGTTAGTCCAGTCCGTGTGAGCTGCTAAGTGCGCAAGGGTCACTTATCAACAGGACTTTCTCCTCAAGAAGAAGATGGCCACCCCTATGTTCAGCAAGTTGCCATGGGACGCGTGGGGCTTGTACACACGTGCCATGCTCACAGACTGTCAATTCGACTTCCTTCTTTTATGTGACGACGTGACATGGAAGCTTTATGAGTGGTCCACTCAGAACTACCTGGGCTGGGCTGGCAACCGGGGACTCTGAACGAAGATCCCCAACCAGGACACGGGTGTCATGAACCTATAAACCTGGTCGTGACTCAAGGCGCTTAGTACCGGTCCAGAGTGGACTGGGCTTATGTCATCAACTTCCTAAAGGGGAAATCCGAAATCGGAGTTTGAATTTCGCTCTCCAATGGTCACGTGATGTATCACGTGATTACTCTGTCTTTCCAAGTCACATGTGCATGTACACATGTATCAATCAACAGTTGATCATTTATCGATCAACAAAGATAATCAACCAAGTCACAAGAAACACGTGTTCTAATCATGGGTTCCGCAGCTGCTGCGGAATCACGCCACTATGGCACAATATGGCATCATCGACTGCAGCACAGTCGTACCATGCTTATCCTTTATTCTGATTGGACAGTATTAATAACTAGTCTCTAGAATGTTCCAATCCGCAGTATTGCGCAGCACTCGTGGACAGGCCCTAAGCCTGCCCTAAACCTACGCACAGACCACCCCATGTAGTATATAAGCTAGTGCAATCTATCGGACAGTCCCTCAGACTGTCCACTTGTGACATCTTCCTCTCTTGCCTCTCAGCTCCTTCAAGTGCCCCACCTTGTGTGCGCCACTATTCTCTTTGAGCCAAGACGCCTCCTCTTCGCCCCTTTCAACGTTCTCTCCGTCTCTACCTCGCCCGCCGTCGTCTTCAACCGTATCCCTCGCTGTCGAGTGACAGTGAGTTCACCACAATGGGTAAGAATGAAGATGCCCTGAATGACCCCACCTTGATCAGGATGAAGTCAAGCAATGGAACGAACGATCCCAATGACAACATACAACCAGCTGACCATGTATTAGAGGGCAACAACAACAGGATCGTGGAGACGACACTGGAACCCAATGATGTGGGTTTCCTAGAGGCTGTTGATGATCCCAATAAGGGCCCTGGCCCATTAACACAACTGGTACGTGGTGTCTTCATCCCCCCCCCTCTACGACACTAACACACCTTCTAAGCCCCAAGGGCCTGTGGTCTCAGAAGAAAACCTGGCCCCATCAACACAACCGGTGCGTCGCATCCTCCCTATTCTCGACGGCGCTAACATACATCCCAAGCCCCAAGGACCCATACAATCGGTCATAGCCAACCCATTGTAAGGGCCTTTATCCAGTGCCGTCCCACATATCTTACATACCCCCTTTTCCTTAGCACACCCACAACCTCGAATTTGCCACTAGGGTCTCACACAGGAGTGACGAGGATCAACCCATCCCCCACCGACCCAGCTTCCTCAGCACCCGTTCAGGTGAGTACAAGTCTATGACGCGAGCATTATCTCAGATGTCCAAGGATCCCACAACAACCACACAGACACATGCAACACTGAGTGACGTACCCAGAGGGGCCTCAGCTGCAGTACCAACGGAAACCCACCCTGGCCCAGACATCCCATCTCGACCCATTGGAATGACACCACCAGGTGGAAGTAGTACCACTGCAACGACCAGTGGGGCGATTCCACCTCGCCCTTGAATCAAACTCAAACTCAATCCTCCAGTCAAATCGACGGCCATGCGGGAGGATCAGGACCTCGCCGCACCTCCAATGCCATCTGAACCGATGCAGACACCAGCACCTGGTCCATCTGATGGCCAGACTCCTGATCCAGTCCATCCCAACCCACCCCCCATAAATCCAGCAATTCCCAACCTCCGTCTTGAGCGAGCCATGGCCAATGCGGAGAAAAAGCAAAAGGCCAAAGGCAAGACCACAACTGCAGCATCGAAGAAGCAAAAGACTGCAAATGGTCTAGCCAAACCTACCAGCATGATCACCATCAAGTGCGTTTCACTCAGGTAGCATCCAACATACTAACATTTCATCTTCAGAAACATTTGTATGTGCCAGTGGAACGAACGGCAACCAGGCAGTCAAGGTCTTGCCGCCGACTTTGACGCATACTTCAAGGGGCTATCCAACGTAGACAAGGAGGTGCATTCATTCACACAAGCACACGCTGACACAGGCCCATTACCTTGTCTCCCTGTGACCAGCCGTTCAAAAGGGAGATGCGTACTGCCCAAGCTGCCACAGTGAGTACTTATTGTCTTCGTAGCAGCACATATTGACAATTCTCTTTAGAGGAAGGCGAAGGCAACTTCCAAGAAGCCCAGTGAAGCGCCATCAATCAACTGACTGAATGTATGTGGGGCATGTGACTCAGAGCCTTCTTATGCCCCTCTGCTTGTGCTGCTGGTATCAAATGCCCTGGCTCCACGATTCCATCTTGCACACGTTCGCAGTCACCCTGGATCATCTCTCTTCTGCTTCTCAACTCTCTGTGCTCCTGCCGCTTCGCCTGCGTTGCCTTATGGACACCATATGCTTGGATGCGGCCTGGACAGCCCAACCCAGCCAAACTCTGTAGTGGCTCTGGGGTCAAGTTGGTCTTGTGTCTTTTTGATTACAGAATCAATGTTTTTTTTTATTAGAAATCAATTATTAATGCATAAAAATTGATTGCAATCATGAGACGGAAAATCGATACTATCAGACTAGGTCTACGGTCATTCTACAACAATCGCCTGCAATCGAAAGGTGGCGATTTCGGATGATTTATGTTGATTCAACTGGGATATCGAGTGACTGGCCCCTGGTAAATTTATTTTGATTTTCCTCAAATATCCGTGATATTATCAATAGCAATCCAAGAAAACGGAGGGTTTATCTAAATTTTATCTAAAATCTTTGACTATACATAACATTTAACCGACTCTTGGATTTTGTTTGACATAATCGATGTCATTCGAATATAATTCATACAAATCGACGGACTTCCCACTGGGCTTGAGTTTTGAATTTCCATATGTCTGCTAAAAAAGGCAGGGGCCAAGTGTTATGAAAACCGCTGTAGCATGATCATGTGATCACATATCACATGATGATAATGAGAACGCGTGGTCGCGATGACCAGCAGGACCAGGACTGACTCGGTACAACTGCTAGTGATGATGAATGTGACACGACTCCAACAACCGCCACCTCAGTCCACCTCTACGAGGTCTGTCTCAGAGGCCGAAGACATTACCCCAGACGTGCGTTCTCTTGTCGTTATATTTTGTCGTTGTACTCACACGTCCTAGTTTTTGTCCATAAGACTAGTAAACAAGCGCACTCGTGTCAAACTCTCGCCAGAACCACTCGACCTATCTTCCATTCCAAACAAAGGCCAACTTTTCGTAATTGCGGGTACTCTGGGATGGTTTGTTGCAATTGTCAGGTCGAGTACAGGACTCGGTATGTTATTCTTTTAAAGCTTCAGCCCTTCTTAACTCCGTTTAAGCTCTCGTTTCCTCGCCACTTGCGGATTTGCGGTCTCAACTATCCTCTCAGGACGCAAACACCGACAACACTTTCCAACCACAGCGGACGATCCCCTTCTCTTCTGTCACTCCAAATTACCTCATCTTCGCGTGCAATGACACCAGGCTCGTTGTCGGCTTGACGCAAGGACCAGTTATCGTCTTTGATGCCTCAGCCATCTGCTCAACAGGTACCAACGAAGTTACTCCACTCCACACTTTCCTCCCAACCACGCCGACGCCGACTGCGGTTCGGCAGATGTACGCGAATCCTGGCGACATTCCCGAACTTGTAGCTCTTCTTCGCGAACCAGATGGCAGTCCGGACAGTCAACTTGTCGAAGTTATCAACGTGTCTTCTCTGCAGTCTGTCACCGGATGGAGTAGCGGGGGGACGCCCGAGACCTTTCCAGCCAGCAGTGCGTTTCATAGCTCTCGAGCAAAAAAATTGTGTTCATTTTCTGTTTCACAGTTTCTTGGTCTCCCAAGGGCAAACAGCTTGCCGTCGCCCTTCAGAGTGGTGATATTATCACATTTTCTCCAAGCGAGACCCAGCAGGCCAAGACCTTCGTCGCTCGCCCCTCTTCTATGCAAGGGCAAAGCATAGTACATACGACATGGCTCTCAAACCCGGCTTTCTATGCCATCTTTTCCCCTGTTGGCCCCTTGGATCCACAGGCAGACCAAAAGCATATGGTCATTGTGCACGATACGAAGCGTTCGGATGTGTCCGCTGACGTCACTCTCCCGATCAACTTTTTCCCTAGTGGTGTCCGCCCTCCCGGGGCATTCACGATTGCACTGAAAGGATGGGATCCCGCGAAAATCCTTCTGATAATTGGTGACAGCACGACCGCGGACATCGGGCTCGTGTGTTGTACAGCTGATGACAAGTGGCAGAAGCTGTCATTTGACGAGGGTGCACCCTCTATGCCGCTTGACGCAGATCAAAATGAGACAACGATGATTGGCTTTGAACTGGACCTCAAGAACACGACGCCATATGATGTAACCACCTCCACCGGAGAAACCGTGTCGGTCCCGCCTCCACCAGTGGTTTGGGCTTATGCGAGCGATGGGACAGTCGTCGCGTGGTATGTGGTAAATACGCGGGGCACACCATATCCAAGTAAGGGGCAGCTGGCCGTCCGGTCACCTGTAGTCGCGCCTGCCGCTGCCGCCGTACCGGCGTCCAGCCTCTTTTCTCAAGCAGCCCAACCTACATTCGGGCAGTCGTCGCAACCAACATTTGGTCTATCTACATTTTCTGGTCAACCCTCCTCATCGTTCGGCACTACCACCCCTTCTTTCGGTCAGCCTGGGTTCGGGCAGACCTCAACAACTGGGTCTGCGTTTGCACAAGCTCCCACCTTTGGGAACCCCGCTTTCGGGGCAGCATCGGCGACATTTGGGCAGGCATCTCCTCCTGGGCAGGTTCCCTCTGGTGGAGCCTTCGCGGCCTTCGCACCTGCGCCTGTAAAATGGGGCCAAACCAATTTTGGACCGGCACAAACTGGGTTTAATTCAGCAGCAGCCCCAGCCCCTCCCCCTCAGATTCAGCCAGCTGAGTCGACCGAATCAATGGCGACGGATTCTTCACAAGAGTTGTCGTTTGGTGCGATGTCCCTTAGCGGAAGTACAGACGATACGCAGGCAAAAGCAGGACCCGCCACGACCAGCATGTTTGGGGTCCCTGCACCGCCCTCACAGCCCGCTCCCTCCCCAGCCGCTACCTCCACAATTGGCGGTGGCTCGTTTGCGCTCTCTCCTGGTGTTGGGTTCGCAAAATTCGCTTCGAAACCGGCAGACGAAACGACTGCCCCAGCTAATGTCGAGGTCCCGAAGCCCTCACCGGCGTTTGGCCAGACGAGCTTTACGTCAGGCTTTGGTCAATCTGGATTCGGACAGTCAACATTTGGCCAGTCTGGGTTCGGCAAGACGGGTCTCGGTACACCAATGTCTACGACGCCTATAGCGACACCCATCAATCCCACATCTTCCTCGACGTTTGGGAGTGGAGGTGGATTCGGTGCGTTTGCGTCGGGAGGGCTCGCGACGTTTGGTGTAGCAAAGCCGGCGGAGACAAAGTCGGCTGCCTCTGCAATCAGCCCAAGTGGGGGGTTCGGTGCGTTCGCTTCGACTGGACTGTCGGCATTTGGCCAGGCAGCGTCGAACAAGCCGGACGCTGTACCTGCGTGGAAGACTGGAGATGCTACTTCCAACAACGGAATCGGCACACCGGTTTTTGGTGGAACATCATCAACATCACCGCTTGCGCCAGCTACCACACCCGTCAAGTCGATGTTCGCCTCGACCGAACCTACAACTACTACTACTACGCTTACCGCGTCGCCTCCTGGCGCGACCGCTTTACCTGAGAAAGGGAAGTCGGCCTCCCCCTTCGCCAGTGCCACGCCACCAACCCCTCCCTCCACCGCTGCCGTTCCTTCCCGATCACAGTCTGCATCCGGCCCTTCTCCGCAGATGGCTGCTAATCCAGCCAAGCCTTCTACGACGCCGGCCAGTACAACGCCTGTGGGCACTCCACCGGCCGCCCCACCAGTCGCCAATGCATTTACGAGCCTCAAGATGAGTACCGGCTTTGGGTTGTCCAACTTCAATCCCAAAGACTCGCCGTTTGGGAACCCAAAGCCTGTATCCCAGGCCGTCAGCGCCTTTGGAGCGGCACCAAAGGTACCTGTACCAGCGACCCCCGGCTCGGTGTTCGGCCAGACGAGCGTCATCGGTGCTGCGTCAAAATCATCGCCAGCGTTTGCACAGGTTGCATTCGGCTCTCCGTCTACATCATCAACAAGCCCCGGCGCTATTCCCAGTAATTCGAAGACGACATCGAATGATGCCTTCAGCGCATTCAGTGGTGGCGCGAGCGCATTTAGCAAGAGTGGCGGGTCAGGGGTGGCCTTCAGCGACCTGCTGCGGGCAGGTGGTTCACCCCCTGACAGAAACAAGTTGACGGAGCCCAAAAAAACACCCGGATCGTCGTCTGGATCTACACCGGTGACTCCCAAGCCGGCATTTGACTCGTCGCCCGCGCCGCAATCGACGGAGGTCCACGCCTCGCATGAGTCTGATGACGAAGTGGAAGAGAAAGGGAAGGGTGAACCCGTTTCTGCTGCTAGTTCTTTCAGCACCCTGTCGTCGTCGACCTCGTCGTTCGTTGACGTCTCACGTGGAGACGAGGAAGAAGAACAAACTGCGCCTTCTTCGGATGGTGGTAATAGCGACCGGGGCGAAGAACCAATCGAGGAATTCCTCTCAGATACGTATTCGGAAGGAGAACCAGACGGGGAAGGGGATGAAGTTGAGGGCGAGGAAGGTGGCGAAGAAAATCGAGAAGAAAGGGACGGGGATGAGGTCGAAGGTGATGATGAGGTCCGTGGAGGTGACGAAGGACAAGATGGAACAGATGATGAAGACGAGCCTCCGAGCGATGAAGTCGACCCGACGGCTTTACCGCTACCCGCATCCCGTTCCCCTTCGAGCACCCCAAAGGCCGAAAGGCCCTCGATCAACGTGCAGCCGACGCCTATCTCCGAATCATCGCCAGATGCATCCCTATCTGGGCGAGTGCGAAGCACGACACCGCCAGGGTCACCATCCAAAGAACCGTCTCCACCTCTGTCGTTACAAACGCCTCTTCAGCAACCAACGCCCACGCTCCCTTCGCCTTCGCTTTCACCGTCACCAACTCCGGCGATCGGTTTTGGTAGACCCAACACTCGTCCTCTGCGCAGCTCACCTCTCGCAAACGCGCCCGTATCAGGTGGCGACGAGGAAGAAGTCAAGGGTGAGAAACCCTCCTCGCTCAAACCACACCCAGCATCTCCAAGGCCTCCGTTCGGCCAGTGGGATGGCGGTGCTATGTCGCCGTCGCCATCACCTGCTGAAAAGCCGACGCCGCCTCAGCCCACAGTGGAGCCGTTGGCCGACCAAACCGCTAAGGTAACACCGCCAGCAATAACGAGACCAAAGACACCGCCGTTGTTAATAGGTACGAAGGGGGTTGCTGTAAACAACAATCCGACCTCTTCTTCGGCCATAGTCACGACTACGGTTCCCGTGGCCCTGGTGCCAACGTTGAACTTGGGTGGTTTTTCTCTTGGTGCCGCCGTGAAACTCGATACGAAACCGGCGGCGGAGGACGCGACGAGGCCCGCCACAACGACCGCCGCGGGTCTGTTTACCGGTTTTAAGCCTGGCGCGTTTAACCTCGTCCCAAAGTCCGAGCCGATTGCGGGAACACAGCCTGTAGCGGATACCGAGTCTACTGGTGTCTTTGGAGCCACGGTCAAAGTCCCCCTGGCGCCCGCGACAGGACCACCATTTGTTAGCTCGTTGGGTTCTAAACCCGGAGTTGCAACGCTTGCTGTCGCCGCCACTAGCGGAAAGGGCGCGATGAACACACCCGCTCGCGTGTCCACTGCACCTCCCCCTGTGGCGCCATCGAAAGACGCGCTATCTGGAGAGCCACTGACCCCCATACAAATCGAATTCACGAACTTGATTACTGGAATCGGGACGGAACTGGCAAATGTGAGCAGGCTCTCCTGTTTTCTTGTATTTGCACTATCCGTCGCTTACGTCGCTTCGCAGCTTGCTAGGCATTCCCATGAAGCTCGTGAGAAACGATCGAAGATGATCCGGCCTGCGTCCACCGTCGACGTTGAAGGACTCGCAAAGATTATCCGCGAGTCTGAGCGAGAAATCGAACAACTCGAGCTCGCCCGCAGTGAGGACCGCGCAACGATCAGAGAGCTTGAGATTGGCGTCCTTAAAGGTTTGTGGGCCACCTTAAAAGGTCAGGGAGCTCCCGAAGGGCTGATGTGCGCGCTACGTCTTTTTTTTTCATTTTAGCGAAAACGAGGAAAGAGGAGATCACACGCTTCGATAAAGCTCAGTCGGATGTGGAATTTGGGAAAATGCTCAAGTCGCGGTTCCTCAGCCCCGAGCAGACGGAACTACAGGCCCAGCTACGCAGAAACATTCGGGTGGGTCCACGAGCACATTGCGGCTCGCGCTGGTGCAAGTACTTACGATCATCTCCTAGTCCATCCAAGATCGGGCCACAAAAATGGAGGACCACTTACAAGCGTCCAAAAAGAAACTTACTGAATTCAAAACAGGTCGGCCAAGTATCAAGTAAGCACCCAAACCTCCTTCCCGCTTTGTCCAACCTTTTTATTTTTCACGCACATTTCAGACCGCCGTCACTTGACACGATCCACCGTACCTCCCGAAATATCGATCTCGCGATTCGCCAGCAAACGGTCGATGTGTCAGCGCTCTCGGCGCGTGTTTCCAAGATGAATCTGGACAGTAATAGCCCATTGGGCACGCCGTCACGCACACGGGAGCGGGATGTCGTGCGACGCCCTCTGGACGTGACCCCACACGTTGCAAGCACGACCGCTGCCGCGCTGAATGCCGAACAGTCTGCGCACCGCCTCAAGGAGGCCCTCCTTGCAGTGCGTACCGAGCCTCTACTTAACACGCAAGCCGTGCACGCCAAGCCTGCGCCACGGGCGTTCGACACTCCGCAAAAGGCGAGCGTGGACCCCGCCCCAAGCGCCACCCCAAGCAAAGGGACCAACCTCTTTTCGACTCCTTTTTCGCTTCCTCCCCTTAGCGCGGGCTCAGGATCTTCTTCATCGCCCCCCGCGAGCGCTGGGAGGCGGGGCGGTACCCAGAAGTACCACTCGAAGTCTGTGCCTCTGAAGAGCACGCCAACTGGGGGAACGCCACCGAAGCCCTCATTTGACTGGGGCCCACTGCCTGGGATCAAACCGATGACGACGCTCTCCTCGGATTTGCGATCGAAGACAGGTTAATGAGGGTCGTGTGTTTTTTTCTCGCATGTATGGGACGGACATTTTTGTTTTGATATTGAGTAGCAAAGCCACGCATGACATGACGAATATGAGATTTTCTACGTCTTTTTTTAGTGCCGTTCCTCCCCGTCTGAGAACCGACCATCCTCCGGTGCACCGTTAATTTTGGACTCCGAATCTGCTTCGTGGTCGTCACGCAGATGTTCGTTTGGGTCGTAGATGATTCCCTCAAGATGAGCGAGCGCAGCCTGTGCAAACACAGAAAAAGGGGCCGATGGAAGGTCTAGTAGGGCTGATAGCGGCTATTGTTGACGAAATCGCTGCGCACCCTTCCGACCTCACTGAGCTCTTCGCCCTCCGCCCCAGTGAAGACTTCAAACTCGCCGCTATCGATGAACGCATCGTCGTCGGCGTCGTCATCTGACCCTTGCGGATCGGGATGAAGAGAGGCGCAGATGGACAGCGCCTCGAAAATAGGGTCCACTGTAACAAGTCAAAAAGTTAAACATGTAAAAAGGATGCGAAGAAACGCACGAGAGTCGGAGGGCTGGGGTGTCAGACTGAGCTCGCGCATGCGCGGTTCCGCGTCCTCGTCGCCATCTGTTGCTACCTCTGCTACTGGAGAGTCGTCGAGTTGGCAATAGACAAAAGGACCAGATTCGCCGCGCGATATCGCGTGTAGCGTTATGGACGGGTACTCGATCTGAAACGCGCGTCCTGTCGTGGAGGACTGATACGCGAGGACACTGGACCAGCACGTTAACTATGCGAATCCAGTGACTAAGAGGGAGAACATACCTCTCGATTATGTAGAGCGTGCCGCGTGCACTGTCCTCCTCGGAGAAGCCATCGAGTGGAGGATCGAAGGCGACAGAGACGTCCTGTACCTTGTGCCTGAGAACGGGAGGGATGTCGGCGAAGGAGGCAGGGGTAGCGCCAGTGAGCGACCTGTGCTCCTCTTCGGAGATGTGATTCGGAATTGCATCAATGAAGGTCACTGCGGGCATCTTTTCCTTGAGGTCACCGATGGGCCATCCCGGCCACAGTATAAGCAAAACCACGTGCTCGTCCACAGGATAGCGTTACGTAAGCCGCTATCACAGGCCGGGTGAGGTGAGGTTCTTCATTCCCAACATCGAATATCCCGCGACCGTGACTCTTCCCACCAAGGGCACAGCATTAATCTGCCAAGCTACCAAAGACAGTCAGTTCGTCACTGGTATTAGCCTTGATGCTGCGCTAATCGATAGCACCGCTTCCTTCCTAGGCTTTCATAAGGCCCACGTACACGCCGTTCACGCGCAGCACTTCTCTCCGCTTTCCTCCCACCGTCAACTCCACCCTATATTCCCCCCGACATCCCGCGTACTTCCGTCGCTCACCATGTCATTCTTTGACAAGATCAAAGACAAACTAACCCCTGAACCATCTGGTGTACCAATCTCAACATCTGCGTCCGGAGGTATTGGTAGTAGACGTGGGGCACTGGGCTTTGAGGACGATGTGTGTACCTTTTCTCTTTTTGGGTTTTCCTGGGTCTGTTGCGCGTTGCCTAAGTTAAGCGCGTCGTGCTCTATTTTCGAACACTTTTGAACCGTCGTTACGTAACCATGTTCATTCCCTTGACCTGATCTTCCAATGACCTTGGAGTCAGACGGTACTCTTGTTTTCTTACTTTTTATTCCTGTCTTATGGGTGCTATGGCTCTGGGTTTATCACGTTTTCTCCCCGTGTATTCCGGATTGTGAGCTGACTGTTCCCTGTTCTCGCAGATGATCGTCTCGAAACCTAGTATTATATGTTATGTATCTCAAGCTTTCTTCAACTTCCTGGCCATGTGTTGTTTTGCTAGTGTAGCCAGCTTCCAAGCGCACTGGAAGGTGGGACCCTGTATGTATTCCTTCCCCACATGTTCCTGGACGCGTCACTCAATTTGCGACGCATGTCAATCAAGCCGGATTGACAGGCTTTGCCCTCTTCGTATCTATCACGGGAATATTCCTGTCCCTCTTCTTACTTCTGGTACCACTGGCAAATGAAAAATTCGACAAGTTGACGCGTGTAGCGCGTGCAATCAAAGAGGATCGTGCCACCTTCGTCTTGGTAGGGACGGGCGCAACCTTCAGCTTCCTCATAGCGTGGGTTGCACCTACGCACCCTAAAGAACTGGCGTGTTGAACTTTGTCGTGCAGGTTTATCACCACAATTTCTGCTTGGACACAGGCAGGCTGCAAGAACGCAAAGAACGATCCTCATGCAAAGGCGCTAGGTGATGACTTCACCAAAGGACTGGGGGGCTGGTGTTCCACCAAAAAAGCAGGCGCCATCTTTTTCTGGCTGGCTTTCGGTGAGTGTCCCCCTGATCAATTTCCTGTGTCGCTGGAATGTTCTGTGTAGGCTTTTGGGCGGGTACCTTGACAATCGCCGTCCTCGACTGGCGCAAGAACAGGGGCCTTCGCCCACGTGACCCTCCCTTCGAACACCCTGAAGTCGATGAAGGCGACGAAGAATCGACGTATGATGTGATCCCACCCCTGAAACGAGATGCCGACAGCGATGCAAACTCCCCTTTCGCTGATACCTACCGCTTTTCTGGTGCATCGTCAACTGTGTACGACAGCTCGGCTGGCTATAACTCTCCTGGGAAGTACAGCATTCCATCTGCCCCTCAGCCACGCCCAAGCCTCGACGCGTATGGTGCATTTTCCGACCCTGCTCCCACCGGGTTTGCTCCACCCCCAAGCGATAATGGCGTAAAAGGTATGAGCCGGACAATGCAATACGCGGACCCGTATGCGGCGGTGCGCGCATCGGTCGCGTCTGCGCCAAACTCAACCACATCAACCTATCAATAATGTTAATACGAGGGGAAGGAATGTAGTTGTATCTCCAAGTCACCCAGCTATTATGATGGACTCTGTTATATTTCGTTCTACGATGCTTTAGATGACGACCCTTTATATTTATTTGCTCCCGCGTCCGCTTCCGTCGTTGTTGGATTGAGTTGCCCTTGTTGTGATTATTATTATGTAAGCTCCTCAAACCGAACCCCCACCATGTCGGGCGGCCAGCAAGGTCTATTCTCAAGCGTTCTCGGCTTTTTATCCCGCGAAGTGCAAGATTTCGTGTCTACAGCAACAGGCAGCAGCACCAGCGAGGTGAGTGTGCGCAGTTTCGTGATGGTGTTGACTATCAAGATCTCACTCATGGTGCCCTTAATCGCCATGTGTAGAGAGTTGTTGCATCGACGAGCTCGCGTCACCGCGTGAAAACAAAGCCTAAACGGGAGGCACGGCACTCTAGGAGAGAAAGATTACATCCGAGCGAGGAAGAAGGCGGTGGTGAAGAGAAAGAATGGCGAGAGCAACAGAATCCGTTTCGCAGATCCGCCCGCCGTGTTCGGCCCCCTCACCACGCGTCCTACTCTCCAACACCCTCCCCACCACACGAAACATATCAGAATCGGCGCCGTTCTCCTTCCCCACGACGTCAAAAAACAATACCCTTGAAAAAAGCGGTGCCTCGTCGCCACCGCCGAACCCCATCCCCGCCACGTCCACACACACCTCCTCTCGATGAGCACGCTTCACACGATGAGCACAGCGATGATGACGCAGACGCAGAACCCCCCACACAGGAAGAAGAAGCGGAGGAGCGCGCGCCACAACCCCCTTCCCGCGCGTTGCGTCGCCGGCCGTCCATCACGATGCCTGGGGCCCTCTTCCCTCGCAGCCCCTCGATGGACCCAGCTCCGGCTCCGGCTCCGGCTCCAGCCTCAGCCTCAGCCTCAGCCCCACCCCAGCGCCATGTGCACTTCCCGACTCAGCCCACCTATTTCAACTACGAGGTGCTCGTGCCGAGCCCGTCAAGCTCCCCGGAGCACCCGCGCCATCCCAGCGCTAGCCCCGTCTCCATCCCCAGTAGACCCCGCGCGGCATCGGTCAGCGAGGTGACTGGGCGGCGTGCACAGGAGGACGCAGGCGGCGTTTTATCGTCTGGGGCTGCGTGGAAGGAGAAGGGGAAGCAACGCGCGGCGGATGTTTTGGAGAGCGAAGCGGCCTCGTCGCCCGCGAGGTCGATTTTGAGTGGGGGCGGTCGCGGCGCGAGTGACGCAGAACCCGATGCGCAGCGCGCGGACACGTCAGGTGAGATTCGTGTGCGCGGCATGGAGCAAGAGCTGTCCGCCGTGCGAGAGGAACGCAGAGCGCGCGAGAAATGGTGGGAAACCGAGACGGAAACTACGATGATTCGGGAAGAGAAGGTGGAATACGAAGATAAGATCAAGAAGCTGGAGGAAGAAGTACAACGTCTCAGAGACGAGGTGCATATTTTCTCTTACCGTATTATTTCTCCTTCTGACGCCCTCCAAAGCTGGCGAAGAGGCCAGCGATGAACTCTACAGATTACTCGTTTTCCATGCCTCCTCCGCCTCCCCCACCCCCACCCTTACCCCTTGTCCTCCCACGGATACCTACAACTCCTGCGGCGGCGGAGCTTTCCTTTTCTGACATTCGTGCTCATTTGCGACATACTGGCACGCCAGTCGAGGCTCCGATAAATGCACCGCCCACGGCAAAGAAGCGTGTTGGACAGCCCACGATCGGTGTCCCTGCCGATAAGATGGCAGCGTTCCTCAAGGAAATGAAGACGGTGCGACTGAGGAAGGTGTTCAACGCGCCAGCGGATATGGGCCGCGAACCTCCCCGTGCGAGTTCTGCAGAAACTTCATTCGTCGCCGTGGGTATCCAACGACCTCCACGACCGGCGGATGCCAACGTCGGCGAAAAGCGAAAGAGGGAGGCAGACACGCAGGCGATGGAGAACGTGCCGTCAATCAAACGTCGATTGATGATGGGACCCCTCCCACGCTCGGCCGACTCATCGTTCCGCTCCGCAAATAGTAGCTTCTCCTCCCAGTCCCTCTCCCGGTCTCAAAGCCAAAGCCAACCAGAGGCAGGACCGTCCAAACCTATGCGTTCGTATATACCCGTGCGGGCGTGGCCATCGAGCTCTGTGGATGGGACCGACGTGACACCATCCCTCACTTCTGATGGGGATGCAGAGCAGGCGCCCGACGAGCCGCTGCCCCGCACACCCCCCCAGGTCCCAACTACCGTCGCTGACGAACCCGAAGAACTGGAAGTTGAGTTACTCCCACCGCCCTCGCCGCCACAGCCGCCCACCAAAAAGGTGACGCCGGTGCCTCGTCCTCCCACTCCCCCTAGACGAAATCATGCGCCATCATCAGCTCAGGGCCTATTTGACAAGCGTCCGCCACGATCGCCGCTTCCTGCGCCCACGCCGCAAAAGGCGCGCCCCCCAACACGGCTCCCGACGCGTCGTCGGAAAATACCACAATCGGACGAAGAAGACGACCCGCTGGCGATCGTGGCGCTCGATCCCCCCCTGGTTATTCGCACGAGAAGACCTGCGACTGTAACGACGGCGGGGCCCTCTCGACACGCTCGCAAGGGCAGCGCGTCGTCTACGCAGAGCCACGCGCCGAGCAAGGCGACGCGGAGACGCACGCTGGACGAGGAGCTGCGTCGCTCGGACGGAGTGACAGAGGACGACCTGTTGGCGCTCGATATTGAACCGCACACATATACCACCGAGGGATCGGCCAGTGGGCGTACGCGCAGCAGAGGCTTCCTTGCGCATGGTGGAGGTGGCGGCGTCCCGGTTTTCATGGGCACGGAAACGGTGGGCCGCGGGGAGATGAGTGACGACGAACTGGAGATCATTAACCCCCCATCGCCGCCGCCGCCGAGAAGAAAGAGGGGGCACACCACCGCCACCAACACGCGAAGAAGATGATCGTAATTTCGTCAGGGGCACACACACACGGATCTACTGTGATATCCAGACTCGTATCTTCGTGAACTTTGTTTCTGTTCACCTTCTTTCATCTCAATCACATGTTTGTCTTGTCTTGGTTTTCCTTGTAGTCCTCGCTTTCGTTTTTTTTTGTAGTCGTTGTCCCAGCCCGTCCGCACGTCGTATGGCCTATTTACCGTTTGTCGAACCTAATTTTATCTTGTGGCGCTTTAATGAAGCGCTGATGGGTCGGACGGAAGCTGGTTGGTCCTGTACTTCTTCGAGCAAGCTTCGACCTCGGGTGAAGTTGTCCCGGAGCTGTCTCGCACTTGGCGGGCTTCGAACGCCGTTTTTAACGTGCTTGCAGCACCAATCATCGTTTTTACCCTTTTTCTCGATGTCTGCGCATTCACTTTTGTTCTCACTAATCTGTAATAATAGGGCTTCCAAAACGGTTGTTCCCGGTTTCGCAATCACGCAGTAATTTAGATAGGTCAGACGCCGCGAGTGGATCCTATTTAGATGCGGGGTGCGAAGGCCGTGGACCGGATTTGGGACGTGTTTGCGCGTGGCTTTCCTGTAAGTTGTTTTCCCTTTCAACCTCCTTTGGTGCAGCGGGGTTGTTTAGGATAAAATGGACGTTGGCCTGACAGCGTTGCATATAAGTGTGGAGGATGTTGGCGTGTGGTGGGCGTGGTAGACGCAGGTAGTGTCGCAGGGGCACTGCGCGCCTTAGGCGGAACCTAGATACGAGGATGGTCCACCGCAATCTGGATGGGCTGTAGGGGTGTTCTTCCCCTGGGCACTCTTTCCTTTTGCCGTCATTGACAGCTTGCCATAAGGGGTGTGAGCGCTGTGAGTCCTCGGTAAGTGTACGGGTGTTGGGGCACACCTCTTCTTTAAAAACCCCATATTTATTCTGGGTTATTCCGGGATACATGCCAGAGCAATAACTGGCCGTAGCTATGAACCGCTACTACATTTATGAGATACGTAGTCCTATAGAGGTGCTCCGAGTCGTACGTAAATAACTGAGTTGGAATAGAATAAATGGGGGCCACCCGCGTGTCTGCCATAGATTGTCTGGGCGGGCGTCGAACGCCGAAAGTTTCGTTGATAGTATCAGAATAGAATAAGAGAGGAGACATACTTCTCAGCGATAGTACACCGGGGGGAGGGGGGACCGGAGTCAGCGTGGCTTCCCTGTATGTAAGCTAAGAAGAAATTTGAGAAGAACACAGAGAGAACATAGGGTTTCCACATGGTGGCAAGAATTCAAAGTCCTCATTTTCCTCTGTCTTTGTCCTTCAAATTATCCTCCGTGAATATTGTCCTCCATGAATACTAACCCAAGTAATCAAAGTCCGACTCGTACGAGTACAAATTATATTTTCCACAGTTTTTCACCGAAGGACCGATTCCTGGACCCAGTGAGTTGAACGTTACTGGGCGCCCATCGCATTGAGATAGAGAGAAGTAAACGGGGACTCGGAATTAACTCAGAGCAGCTCGACAGGAACAAGAAGCAGATGACCACTTTTCGAGGTGAGGATCGAGTCCGGTGGTCCACGAATCATATACAGAAACGGTTCTAATTTTCTTGGCTCATGTCCAGTCAACGGGCTTCGAGAGCGGTTAGGGTGCCCTGTAGCATGACATCACGAGTAGGTGGCGAACGCGGGTTACTTGAGAGATTCTGTACATCACGATCAACGTTTGTACGTATGTAAAGTAATGTCATGACTAGCAAGCATTAAAAAATGTAACGACCAATTTGGAGAATCGGCATCCAACTTCCCGTAGAAACATGGACGGCGCCGATAATTACGATGTCGCTATCTTGGATGCCGCTTGGCCCGATCCGCCATGATCCACGTCGTTCGTCTCTACATCCCGGGTCTACTTCGCAAACCTAGAAAGCAAAGTTCGATACACAATTAATCAATTCTTACGCGGTAGCGTCAAAAGTCAGACCTGAAGAAAAGCCTCCACAGTCCGACCGTTATGGCGAATGAACCCAGCCATACTGATGGAACCATGCGTGCCCGTAGGCTCACGAGTCGGAATCTGGCGCTTGAACTCTTTGTAGCCAGGCCACTAATATTTACAGTGAACGAATTCAGTGAGTGAATGCACAACAATCGTGGCCTTACTAACAATAATACGGATGTATGTGCTCGACCTTTGACCAAGCGGCGCGGGATGATTTGCGTCTCGGAGATCATGGCATTGGCTACTGGTGGACGCTGCCAGAGAAATTCCAACCTTCGCTCTCGAAAAAGATAGGCATCTGCAAATGGGCCTCCACGACATGCCGTCTTCTATCAGAGGTATTCTGGGGAAACCACATCATTTGAGGGACCACTGTCCCCCTGTCCACAATGCTGCGGTCAAGTAGACAATAACCTGGTAGGCTAGAATGCTGGGCTGGGATGTGGGAGAGGGCAGGGTGGGGGAAGAAGAAACAACCCTCCCTCTCAGCGTAGGACAAGGCCATGGGCAGGGGGACGAGGGGACTCTTTAGAAGGTTCCGAAAGTACTGTTCAGCTACCTGACTTTGGAAAGTCTGGGATATATAGCCATCGACGAGGAGGGTCTAGAATAAGGAAAGAAAGGGTCAAATCGAATGAACTTCAAGTAACACACAAGGGGCGGCCCTCCTCACCTGAACGCTACTCATCGCTTGCAATGGAAGGATCGGGAAATGATGGTAGGAGGGGAGCCATTGCTGACTTTATGAGCTCCGTGACGGGGCCAGCGAAACGTGAGGCCAGGAATTCGTTCTCCAGCGAGAAGAGTATATAACGCATGTAACGCACAGTGAGGTAAATTGTGGGCAGTCAAACAAAGATATCGTCGCAGTTTTTTTGCGTCCATCCCCGAAGAAAGTATTCACCTATTGAGGGGATCATTTTTTTCCCACTGGGTTGGGGCATCATTTGGCACTGGATTTTTGGGTTTCGTTTTCTGTTTTTGGAGATTGGGGCGGCGTGCATTCAGTGGCGGGGCTGTCGACTGGAAAAATAGCGTAAAACGGGTGAAAAAAGCACGATACTTCCCATGGCCTCGTGCCAATTAGCCGAGCGCGACCCAGGGTAATAACTACACCGGGGACAAAAGTAGGTCGGTCCCGACGTGGTGGCATTTTACGATCCAACATCTTGACGACGCGGAGACGGGAAACGAAACGCCTGTGTCCGAAGCCGCCGGGCGAGTGGCGCTCCACCAGAACTCTGGGTCATTCTTTCCTTAGATGCTCTTTATAGTAATGATTAGCTATGAGATGCCAGAGTGTGGTGAGTATACTGGGGATAAGGACTGCGTGCTTAGGCTTGTGATCTGGCGTGTGTAGGCCTGCCCCCCCCCCAATGCCGTGGGTCTCCGAACTCTGACAGTATCTGATGGTGTCGCGATCTGACTTCGTGGATTTGCGTTTGTTAACGCAGAACGCGAGAGCGCCGATTGCAGAACTGGCACTCTTGCGCGTTGATGAAATCAAGGTTACGGGCGAGAAGCAACCCAAAATCCCGAGCCCGGTGTAGCTGGACTAGAAACAAGGAGGGAGTGTGAGAGAAGGCCTCTGCATGGACGTTGTCTGTCTTCTGAGGGAGGTCGTCAATCCCAATTCCTGTTTGACATACGCAACGTCATCAACTGCGACACGTCAGCGTTCTCGCTGTATTTGGGTGGAGGAAAGAACGCTCTCAGGGAGATATCTTCGTTGGCCTTTGGTACGTCCGCGCGAGCTCTTCGATAATCCCAGTCGTCTGTTTGGACGGCTGTGCCCACAACACCGAAAATATAGGAGACACGCATGGGAAGTCTCGAACGACCGGCGGAATTGGCCGAGGCAGACCAAGGTGTTCTCGTCAGCGGAGAGAGACAATCGTACGAAGCTCGTGCTAGTGTAGGACGGTGCGCGTTAGCACAGCCGGGCGTAGTTACTGAGCAGGCGATCGTTATGGATGATTTGAATCAGTCGACTACCTCATAATGCATAAATGCCAAGCCGCATTAAGGGAAGAACGCATAAATGTCAGACCGCATAAGGTGATAACGCATCAATGCCACATCGGTATGATGCTGCACAACTTTTGGTCGGAAGCACACACAGCACAGCCCGGGTAAATGCACGGAAAAAATTCATTGTGCGTGCTATATATTGTACAGGCTAGATCAAAAATACTGTAGTACAGGACAACGGAGACTTACTGTAGTTCTTTTCACCGTTTTATGTTTTATTAGGAATTCAGTGTAGCACATAAACACCAATTCCTGGTCCCAGTCTTGGTCCCAATGCCCACTGGCAGTTTGTTGCCGCAAAGTGATGGAGTGGTTGACGTCACTGGTTGTTTAAACCATGAAACGGTATAAACGCACAGGACCGAGCAAAAGTACACGGTGAGTTAGAAACTGATGGGACACTGGGACACAAAGGTAACCCATCGCCGTACCACACAAACAACAAGTTGCGTGACCATGACAATTCGAGTGTTTGTGAAAAGGACACCCGGGAGTGGTGTGCGTATTCATTCGAAAGCAGTTTGGTCGAAACGAGACTTCGAGAACGAAAAGGAGGTAGTGCGGATACAAAAAAACGAAGGCCAACGTGAACCGGCGGGTGATCACCACCCCTACAAGTGCGACGGTGCGATCGCACCGGGTCGATCTGTCCTTGCTTCTCTTTGTGGTGGACACCAGGTCAGCGTCACTCCCCTTTCTGCGTTCTGTCGTCAACCGTTTCAACATCATCTGGTTATACCTAGTGTCATGGCCGGGTCCAGGGCCTCCCAATTGGCGTGAGGTGGTACCAGGAAAATGAGCGAAAGACAAGAAGGAAAGTACTCCCTCCACGTCCTTGTTTTGGTTTTTCCTTTTTCATTCGCTTCTCCTTCGCTCAGGCGAAGCAAGTGTCTGCGAAGGAGTGACACGCATTTGAAATCTCCCAACAAAACCTATTCTCTCTCCCGCGCTGTCTGTGAAAACGGTGCATGTCTTCTCAGTTGGATGGCATAGAATCCCTACTGAGAAGGAAAAAGACTTGGGGAAAAGACAGGTGAAGAGAAGTGTGGAACGGAAGCGGTCCGATTTTTTTTTGGGTATGTACGCGATTTACTAATAGATAGTAACTAGGTACTGGTCAAAAAATAAAATAAAATCGTAACTAGCTAGATAGCTCTACTATGCCCCCATCTGGTTTCCACGAGTGCCAATTGGGACTGGCTTACTTCGGTTGCTTTGGGAGGAAAGCATGTGCAGCGACTTGGCCCCAAAGCCACCTGAGGACTATAACAGTTGTGCAGAAGCGCTCATAGTTTAGCATCACCCACGCAACTTCAAGTTACTCTGTCAGTAAGGTGTCTCGGCTCCCGGCTATTCGACCAGGTGACTTAGGTGGCCACGCTGTCTTGGCACCTTTTACCCTGTAATTACTTGACTCTAAGAGTTCAAGGAAAGTAAGTTTTCATGGGCAGGGAAACGGGGCACGCGAATTTATTGTGATTTCAGACTCGTATCTTCGTGAATATTGTTTCTTTTCACCTTGTTTCAGACTTATCCCGACCTCATGTTCGCCGTTTCTTTTCGTTTTTCGAACCAAATTTTATCGAGCGGCGCTTTGTTACACCCACACCAAGACCCACACAGCATCAAGCAAAGCATCGGATGTAAATCTACTTTGGTCCGTCCGTGATCGTTCCGCCTCCATCGGAACCGAGTCAGACCTTACTCTTGCTCCCGTACCACCATGACGGCTACATCCGTATTCTGCATTCCCGATGAAGTCTTCGCTGCATTCTCTGAAAGTACACGGGCCTGCATAGAGCGGCTGCGCAGACACGTACCCGAGGCCACGAAAATGTGCGTGTATTTAGCTCACGACTTCGGACCGGGACATCCGGACGTCGTTGACCCAACCCTTCTCACCTCGGTGAATACTCAATCCAATGCACGGTTACTAGACACCCGCCCCACCCTGCTTCGAAGCTCGCAGCGGTTCTCATCTTGTTGTATGAGCGTGCGGGCAAGATTCGCGTACTGTTAACTACGCGGTCAAAAGAACTGCGCTCGCATCCCGGGCAGACGGCTCTACCAGGAGGCAAAGTGGACGAAGAGGACGGCGATGTAATCGAGACGGCGGTGAGTCCCCCTCCCCCCATCTATCGATCTCCACCGTTCCCGTCTGTCCGTGTCCTAACTCGGCCTACTCCGTCAGTTCAGGGAGGCGAACGAGGAAGTTGCATTCCCACTGCACTCTCCACATGTCCACATGCTCTGCACGCTCGACCCATTCGTCTCCCAGCACAAGGTCATTGTCATGCCCGTAGTCGCACTCTTGGACGATGTGTCGATCCTGGACGGCTTGCGCGCTGCGCCGGGCGAAGTGGCGCATATATTCGATCATCCGCTCGAGGCGCTGCTCGACCCTGAGCTCGCGCGCGACGAAAAGCTCGTGCCTATTGGGAGCGAGGACTGGCCGTATGAGGCGGAGCTCTCCGTGAGTCATCATTCTTGCGCACTTCCGTTCGCACACGCGTACACACGCATATTGACGAAATACTTCTTCGTTGGCTCGATCTCGCCGTTTCCTTTGTTGGTGGTGGGTTGACAGAACTTCACGGACGGCCCCTGGTTGGGCCCAACGTACCGCATGCATCGTTTTCGGAGTACCGCGTCTCCGGTCAAGGGACTGACGGCAGACATTCTAGTACGACACCTTTTTTGTTTTCTCACTCTGCGGGCTCTTGACTGACGGGGTCTTTCATTTTCAAATAGCTCGCAACGGCGGGAATCGCTTACGCGCGTGAGCCCGTGTTCCAGCGGTGGGGGCCGGGCCAATTGAGAACTTACGCGGAGGTGCAACGAGCTGTGGAAGCGACTGCTGTTGCTGCCGTTGCTGCTTCTTCGCCACAGTTCATGCCGTCACCTGGACATGTTACGCCGAGCACGACCGTCAGGGCGTGACGGCGATTTGAGCATTTGGTTCCCCATCATAGTGTTATTTTGAGACTTGATAGAGTTACATTAATGGGTGATAGCTGCCCTATTTTTTGGTAGAAGGGAATTGTGGGCCAGAGGGACGGCGTGGACATTACCGGATAATTCGGACCGGGGACTCGGACAAGGGGCAATTGGGGATGTTCGAGTTCAAGTTGGGGTTGTCGGTGTCAATTACTGTAATTCCTGTTTGATATGCCTTGTGGTCTACTGCTCACGACATAGATGGCACTACTGTTCAGGAATCTCCGCGTGCATCAAATCTTCGGTGCTAACACTGATGTCGGCAAGACTATCCTCACCTCGGGTCTTGTGCGCGCTTCAGCAGCAAAGAAGAACCGTGTGTTCTATCTCAAACCAGTGAGCACAGGTCCCTTGCAAGACGCCGACGACGAGTAAGTTTTAGCCCCATGCTGGTGTCAAAATATTGATTGGGCATGTAGACACGTAAAGAGATATGTGGGCCCTCACGGAGACCTGGTGAACGCGCAGTGTCTATACCGTTTTGATGAACCAGTGAGCCCACATCTGGCCGCCTTTATGGCGGCGGATGGGAAGGATACAGAAGTCGGTGACCCCGCGCCTGCGTTGTCTCATGCGTCGAACTGATCCCCTCGTCGTCAGAATGTCGTCGTACCCACGGACGAGGCGTTCACAACATCAATAGCTAGCTATATCCGTAAATGCTCGTCGGATCTCACGGAGAGGGCACACATGTATGTAGAGACTGCTGGAGGTGAGACCCGAGGTCCTTCCGTGAGTTCTACGACGGCCTAATCACGCTATTCCTTCCGTTCCTTCTCTGATGGCGTTCCTAAAAACAAGGTGTCCATAGCCCAACATTGTCCGGTACAACGCAACTGGACTGTTACAGGCCGCTCTTCCTTCCCACTGTCCTTGTCGGCGATTCAAGACTCGGCGGCATTTCTTCCACGATTTCCGCATACGAGTCTCTGTTACTCAGGGGTTACATCGTCGAGTCTATCTTACTCTTCAAAGACGAGTATTACAGGAATTGGGAGTACCTCGAATCCTATTTCGCAGAACATGGCGTCAGGGTCACCGCGGTAGCCCCCCCTCCTCCCCGGGAAGCGGATCCGAACCAGGACTTCATCGCCACAGAAGACTACTATCGCAAGATTACATCTGATGACGGTGGTGCTGACGGGCTAGTTGGTGTCATCGACTATCTCGACTCGAGGCACGACGGGCGAATAAAAGAACTCGAGACCATGCCGCGGCGCACGCTCGATACGGTGTGGTGGCCATTCGTCCAGCACGGGCTCGTCAAGCATGAGGGGGACGTAAATGTGATTGACAGTGCGTTGGGGGATCACTTCACCGTCTTTACCGGTCACAGACCATCGACTCCGCTGTCGGCGGTGGAACCAAGTTCACTGCTGGAGTCGCAGTTCGATAGCTCCGCATCTTGGTGGACTCAGGCCCTTGGCCACGCTCACCCTGCACTCGCTCTTGCCGCCGCCCGAGCGGCTGGCCGCTATGGGCACGTCATGTATCCTCAGGCCACACATGCGCCCGCATTGCGTTTAGCCGAGCGTCTCGTCAACGATGGCCCTGGCAAGGGATGGGCTTCTCGTGCGTTCATCTCCGACAACGGCTCCACGGGCATGGAGATCGCACTCAAGATGGCATTACGGGTCGCCAGCAAACGTTTCGGATTCACACCACAGGCACAGAAGAAGGTGGGCGTCCTAGGGCTCAAGGGCAGTTACCACGGAGACACGATAGGAGCGATGGATGCGTGCGAGGAAGGAGTGTACACGTGCGAGTGGCACGACGCAAAGGGATATTGGTTCGAACCGCCGTCTGTTGGCATCAAGAACGGAAGGGCGTTCGTGGATGTTCCGCTTGCTGTGGCACACCCTAAAAAAAAGCTCGAAGGGAAGCCGCTATCGTGGATCTACGACGTTGACGCACGCCTTGACACCCTCCTCGCTACGGCATACCGGCAGCACATCGACAGCACCCTGGAAAAACTCGCAAAAGGTGGGGCCCCACCCTTCGGCGCTCTTGTGCTAGAGCCACTCGTGCTCGGGGCAGGCGGCATGGTTTTCGTGGACCCGCTCTTCCAGCGCTTGCTGATCGATGCCGCGCGCGCACGGGGCCTCCCAGTCGTCTTTGACGAGGTCTTCGCGGGGCTCTGGCGCCTCGGCCTGCACTCCGCGGGCCCCTTGCTCGGCGCGCACCCAGACGTGTCCGTGCACGCCAAAATCCTCACGGGCGGGCTCGTCCCGCTCGCGGTGACGCTCGCGTCGGATGCCGTGTTTCGCGCGTTTGAAGGCACGGCCAAGACCGAGGCGCTGCTGCACGGGCACAGCTATACCGCATACGCGGTTGGCTGCGAGGTCGCGAACGAGACTCTGGACCGGCTCGAGCGGCTCGCGCGCGGAGACGCTTGGAGCTCTGCTCGCGCAGCTTGGCAGGCGGACGGCGAAGAAGAAAATGATGGGACTAACGAGAGCAGGGCCGCCGTGTGGAGTCTGTGGTCGCCACAGTTCGTCGACATGCTGTCGAGACTGGACATCATTGATCGTGTGATGACTCTCGGCACTGTGCTCGCCTTTAAAGTGGCGGATAATCACGCAGGTGCGCAGCTTCCCTGCCTTCTGTGATGGCGATGACTGATGGCGTCCCTGGTTGACTGATGATTTTTACAGGATACCAGTCTCACTCCGCGCAAGCGCTGCTAAGGACCCTGGGTAATGCAGCGAGCGAGTCGGGTCGGGATGTGACCAGCGCTCCAGGGGGTGGGCCATTCAGCATACATTTCCGCACATTGGGTGATGTGGCGTACTTCATGACAAGCCTAAACACCCCCTCTACCACTATCAGGGCAGTCGAGGACAGGATTTGGGCCGTACTAGGCCGTTAGCGGAGTGTACGTGTCCATTCCATGGGTCCACGTTTATTTTTTCTTTGTAAAAACCAACAACTCGCCTCTTCGGCGGCTTAAATGCTATTTGTTGGCGAAACCTTCTCGCAACACAGCCTCTCAAATTACTCTGAATCCGAGAAAGATCTGACGTGGAGTTTGGATTGGGCGAGCACGCTTTATGGGGAAGATAATTATTAAGAGAGCAGTGTCGTAGCGTGACAGTGTACAGGTGAGCGGAACTCGGGAGGGTCCCTTTTGCATATCTCGGTCGCGTGGTGACACAATTCCCGTTAACCAGGGCGGAGCTCGTGCCCACAAGAAGCGCCTCAGTTCTCCTACTTTGTAAAGGCGCGGATGATCTTGGCGGAAATATGGAGGAAGAAAATGGATGCGATGAAGGAAAGTGAGAGAACAAGAACGATAAAAGGGTCACTAGGAAAGGTGGAGGGAGTGCTGTTAGGCGTACGCAGACAAGAAGGAAGCAGAAAGGAGCGCACACTCGGAGTCCTGGCGAGTCGTCGGTGTAGAGCTTGAGCATAGTATTGGACGATCCCCCCGCACCCGCGGCGCGGGATGAGTTAGGTTTTGCCACTTGCGACGCACCAGCGCGTCGACTGACAAACAAACCCGTTAAGTAAATTGGTGGAGAAAAACTGCGACAGCACACACCGGACTTGGGCACCTGGCGGTTTGGCAACTGCACCCGCTGTAGAAGACGAACGCGAAGTGACGGAGCGGGTAGGTGCGTCAGAGTCAGACTGGAAGTCGATTAGAGAAAGAACTGATTGAGAAAAAGAATTGGGACCGACCATGGTTTGAGTTGGGTGTGAAGACGTGTCTCACCCGTGTCACGTCACCTTCCACCACACAGTACAAGGAACCCCGGCCACCTGTCACGTTGCCTTCTAACCCGGACCCCGGAGCACTACGCCTTATTCACCGCCTCTTCATTCAAACACTCTGATGGCGACTTCCGTCCTTGTGTCAACATTCCCGCCTTTCCCTACCCTTGCGCTCTCCGTCCCTGATGGCACCACGCTCGAAAATCTTCATGACATACTCTTGGATCGCTACCCCTTTCTCCCGTCCACCGCTGATCTCCGCCTGTCTCCCGTTTCTGGGGCAGTTCCATACGAGACCGCTCTCGCCTCTATCCTGGGACCACACGATGCTGGTCACCCCCTGATCTCTCTTCGGTTGGTACCCCGCTTGCGCGGAGGAAAAGGTGGTTTCGGGTCGCAGCTCCGTGCTGCGGGTGGCCGCATGAGCAGTCAGAAGACAAGCAACAACGATTCCTGTCGTGACCTTACTGGTCGTCGCCTCAGCACCATCAAAGAAGCGAAAAAGTGCGTCCCAAAATCTGTTTTGTTTCGGTCCGCTCATCGTTGGTTGTTGTATTGTTGTTCTGCGCGTAGGCTGGCCGAATATTTGGAGCAGGAACCCGCACGAAAGAAGGCAGCTGCGGAGGCCCAGCGCGCCAAATTGGAGGCACTCGAGCGGAGGCTTGGCATCGATAAGGACGCAGGCCCTAGCTCGGGTGGTGATTCGTCCCAAGTTACTGGGAAGAAGCACCGGTTTGACGACACGGAGTACTTGGAGCAGAGCAGGGAGCTAGTGGACAACGTAAAGAGTGCAGTCGCAGCCGGTCAGCCCCCTTTTCTCCGTTTACCCTGGAGGTCGTCCTGTTTTACTCATCACCTTTTGTGTCGTGTTTTAGGCCTTCGCAAGAAGCGCAAGAAAGCCAAGGTGGAACCAAGTCTGATCAAATCGGAGACATCCAAAGCAATCTCCCAGGAGACTGCAGAAGCACCGTCTCACGCTGCCTCCCCTCAGACAAGTACGCAGGAGATTTCGGTAGTCAACACAGCCTTAGTGGGCGCCTAGCCTCTCGATTCTCAGGCTCCATTTCGTTACAACAACTTTTCTAGCGACCAACTTTTCCACTGTACGGTAGCCTACTTGCAAATTGATCAATCGAATTTCCATTCACCCTTTCCTTCTAACGTTAATCTAGTATTATGTGAACCCCTGGTTTCATCGTAGACCCCGTCAGTAGTTTGGGTCTTTGATTGCTCAGAGCTGCTGCTTCCATGGCAAGCGTCAGTGGCGACTAGCTTGAGTCTTGACTATTCGGGGCTTGACAATTTGACACGTCTTCCATGCTTTCATCTCCTACGCCGCAATGCTAATGGGCATCAATCTGTTGTGATAGTTCTGGCCACCTGCCTGACCTTCGTGCGCTATCTTTATTGGGTGGTTTAGTGACCCTTGATCGTGCCAACTCACGAAGCCCCGGTTGCCTCGGTGTATGTGTGGGGTGATCGTATTACCCGTATGGCCCTACCACTGTAGGGCTGAATTCTCTCTCGTCATCGCTATATGATACCACCCAACATGCTCGATCAGGGCGATAGAGCTATTTGTGGCCCTCATCCAAAATTGTCATCATCTTATCTCTCCAAAGCAAAGTTCCGTCTCGTTTGACGCCCTCAACACGAGAAATCGATTTCTCGGCTCTCCATTCCGTTCACTGCCTCCCGCTCAACAATTACCTCGAACTTTATTGACCTAATCCCCATTATTACGAAGCCAGTTCGAAGGAACGCGGGGCGCCGTTAGCTTTCCTTGGACCTGGCCCAAATTACCACCCGACTGTTTTTTTCTCCCTATGGGCCCGAAACGTGGCATACCTCTCGTGATACTCGGTTGCTCTGACAACGCAAGATCGATGTTTACTGGTAAAGGTGACATCATCACGGTCAGGCGTTGGCTTCGGTTTTTTTTGGTTTCCCGTGCCTGGGCACTCGGAGGAGCGAGGCGAGGTATGAGCCCTGATTAATTTACTCGAGCGCCTGTTTTGAACCTCGCAGTCTCACCATCGAATGAGCTGATCTCATGCGTGATCATGACTAACTCTGTCGCCCGCCAAGTCCCCCCATTCTGAGGCGCGCCGGAGATGAACCCAATAAACTCGCCGTCTCCTTTCTCCCTCGTTGTGGTCCCATGTGTCCAAACCCACCGACGTGTTGGCGCTTGACCCCCGATGCGCTTGCCCCGAAAGAGAAGCCAATTCACGTGCAGCTTGATGCCCTGAACTGAACTCTACTGTACCACCACCAGCCAAGGATACTCGGTGTATAAGCACAGAAGTTTGGCCCGCTAGGCTGTCCGTGCCGATCTGCCGCCCTAGCGTGCATAAAAGGCCACCATAGACTCGAAGTATCCCAGACCCCATGGATTCCAACTTGATGACTCTGTGCGTTGATCGATTGCTCACTCCCCCCTCTGTCATGTTGCTTATTCCTTTCGTTCTAGAATCCCTACTCAGTGCCTCGACGTCCATGTCCTGAGGACGTCGAAGCAGTCCATTGTCGCCGTGCTATTGCGCCTGGAGGGGCAATACGGGCTGTGCAGGGAAACAGAGTCCATCCAAGAGGTCATTCGAGCTCTCAGCTTGACCATGCGGGACGTCGAAGAGGCGTGGGGCGTTTGGCGCCACGAGTGTGTTCGTACCACCCTGCGGAGCGGTATATCTTCCCCTCCCTCCCCATATGACGATGTCGCTGAGCCCACCACCAGGCTTTGCGTACATTCGAGTGCGCATTGGTTCCGCCCGTTGGCGCCGCGGTCAAGGTCGCCCCCCGGCCGCCTTCGTGGGGTACCAGTCATTGTACCCCCCGTTTCGTTACGCGGGTGCCCCCTCTAGCGACCAATCCTGGGGCCGGCAGGCGGGAGCAGGATCGGTAACCCAAGCGGTCGAGGTCTCCGGGACTATCGGGGAATACAATTCCCTGGCCCAGACGAGCAACCCTCAATACCCCCAATTCACCTACGCCCCGATCCACGCAGTCTCCCAGCACCACCATGCACCGCCACAAAGTGCTTCTGTTGGCGCATGGGACTACCCCCCACCCCCCTATCCCCCTCCCACTGGCTATCAATCGCAGCAGCAGCCGATACCAAATGTCAATGCTGGTCCGTCGTCGCTCTCACCAGATGTTGTGGCAGCCGTCGAGGTGGCCACTCGCTTCCTCGAAGCCGTCAACAAGGCCGTCAATATCTGCATTGAGCTAAATGCCGTGTAGATGTTGATGGCCGGTTGCTGTGCTTCACGGTCCCCATTCTCTTAGATTTCTTGACTGCTGTGCAGCGCGTAAGGAGAGTTCGTTTCCCCATTCTGAAGCAGTGCTGTTATTATGCCTTCCATCTATTCATTACTAAATTTTGTTTTTATTCCCATCGTGAATCTTACTATTCCCAACTAGCACCCCTTCTTCCCGTAGCGTAGATACACTCACTTTATAGTCATCAGCACTCCCTTGTAGCATAAAACCCCGGAACTTCCGCAATTCCAGTTGTTCCAACTTCCAATTATTCGGAGTCTAGTTCAATTGAATTCTCTCGCTTGATCGGTGGTCTGTCAGATTGATGTGAAAAGCAGTGCCTATGACATGGGAAATAACGTGGCAAAGTGTGAATAGACGGACTAGTGGGGCTGATCATAGTATCATCATACTAATAGTACAGCCTAACTACCCACTGACACGTTTTTCCTGGATCGACGGTCGACGTCGGGTTTGCAAAATAGCGTCGGTAGCAGGACCGAATTTCCCGTCACGAGTGCGCGTTTACTGACACATGGCATGATGACATCCAGCGCGTGCCCAACCCTAGAGCACTGGCGCGACGAGACTAGCGCTGCCACTTCGCTTTACCTACTACATGCCCCCATTTCGGGTCTCTGCTGCACGACTCCCGCCTTGGACAACTTCTCCAAGGCGGCGCCTCGCCACCATCGCAGGCCAACGCCAGGTACCCCAGACGGTGATCGAAAAGATCGTTCAGAAGCATACCGTCGGTCTCCCAGTTGGAAAGGTCGTAAAGGCGGGAGACTATGTCATGATCCGACCGGAGCATATCATGACCCACGACAACACTGGGCCAGTCATATCCAAGTGAGCTACCCAACCTACCCCCTCATTTTCTTTTTGTTTAATTGCAAATAGGTTCAAATCCATCGGGGCGGCGCAGATAAAGTCGCCCAGGCAGGCGGTCTTCACCCTTGATCACGACGTACAGAACAAATCACCCAAGAATCTGGCCAAGTATGCGAATATTGAGGCATTTGCGCGAGCCCAGGGCGTCGATTTTTACCCCGCTGGCCGTGGGATCGGGCATCAAGTCCTTGTGGAAGAAGGTTACGCCTTTCCTCACACACTCACCGTTGCGTCGGACAGTCATAGTAATATGTATGGGGGCGTTGGGTGCGTCGGGACACCAATTGTTCGGACGGACGCCGCAGCTATCTGGGCGACCGGGAAAACGTGGTGGCAGGTCCCTAGGATGGTCAAGGTCGAGCTCCGGGGGAAGCTTCATGCAGGAGTCACCGGAAAAGACGTGATTGTCGCGTTATGTGGAGCGTTTAACAAGGATGAGGTGCTCAATGCCGCCATCGAATTTACTGGCGATGGCGTCGCAGCGCTATCCATCGATGACCGCCTCACCATCGCAAACATGACAACGGAATGGGGCGCCCTCGTAGGTCTGTTTCCGGTCGACGAGGCCCTAATACAGTGGTACGAGGCTGTGTTGAAGAAGCTCGAACTCCGCACGTTCTCTGTAGACCATTCCATCCCACCACCACCTGAGCACCCCCGAATCAACAAGCACAGGCTCGATGCTGTGAGGGCGGCCCCCCTCCGTTCTGATCCCGGCGCGGAATACGCCTCGCATCTCGTCCTTGATCTCGGAACTCTGGTCCCCCACGTCTCAGGGCCCAACAGCGTCAAAGTCTCAACGCCGCTCCCGGACCTCGAAGCGCGCCGCATCCAGATCCAAAAGGCCTACCTTGTCAGCTGCACTAACTCGCGCGCGTCGGATCTCGCCGCAGCTGCGGCCGTCCTGCGCGGGCGGCACATAGCGCCCGGCGTCGAGTTTTACGTCGCAGCTGCGAGCTCTGCCGTACAGCGCGAGGCGGAGCGCTCCGGCGACTGGGAAGCCCTCGTTGCGGCGGGCGCACGCGTGCTCCCCGCGGGCTGCGGACCGTGCATTGGTCTAGGCACAGGCTTGCTCGAGGAGGGCGAGACGGGCATCAGCGCGACCAACAGGAATTACAAGGGCCGCATGGGCCACCCCGCAGCCCAGGCGTACCTCGCCAGCCCCGCCGTTGTCGCGGCCAGCGCACTGAAGGGGTACATCGCCTCGCCGGACGCGCTGGACGCGGCTGCGTTGCCGCCCGCCCGCCCCCCAGTCCATACGATAGTCTCCCCCTCGCCGTCTTCCGGGGAAGCCTCTACGACGCGCACAACGACGACGGCCGATGAGCCCCTGCTACCCGCTTTCCCGTCCACGTTCCGCGGGCCACTGCTCTTCACGCCGCAGGATAACCTCAACACGGACGGTATCTACCCGGGAAAATACACATATCAGGATGACATTACCCTCGCCCGCCAGGCGGAGGTCGTCATGGAGAACTACGACTTGGGCTTCGCGGCTCGCGTACGCGCTCTTCTCGCTTCTTCTTCCCATGCTGCAGAGGAAGATGTCAAGACAGGCGTGATTCTCGTTGCGGGGTACAACTTTGGCACGGGCTCATCGCGTGAGCAAGCAGCGACGGCGCTCAAGGCGGCCGGCGTGCCACTCATCCTCGCGGGCTCCTTCGGGGACATCTTCAAGCGCAACGCGATCAACAACGGACTCGTCTGCCTCGAGGCACCCGAACTCGTCGCGGATCTCACCCGCGCATACGCGAAAAATGGGGCCCGAGGTGCTGGCGGACTCAGTGGAGAACCCACGGTGGACGCGGGGCTTGATGTCAGCATCCGCATGGCAGATGGCGAAGTTAAAGTGGCGGGCCTGGACGGTGGGCCACGAACCTACGCAGTACGACCTGTGGGACAGAGCGTGCAGGAGCTGTGGGTCTGCGGGGGTCTCGAAGGGTATATTCTCAAATCTATTCGGGCAGAAGCCTGAGAGCTCCAGTTACCAACGTGCCAATGAGCTTCGTGCCCCAAAAGTATGTATCATGCGTGCTGTGCGCACAGAATTTTTGATTCCAAAAGATAAAACAAAGAAAGCTCGTTATATTCCGTGCCAAAATTCGTTAGCATAAATACGCTGAGCGTGATGATCGTTTGTATAGACAGGTTCCTTGATACCGATGCACGGGATCCATGGACCCATTATTTGGGAAACTCTCCAGACCTCCCACTGGGAAAAAGTAAGAGTAAGGGGATAGGTCGGGTTCAAAACTCATGACTCCAAACCCCGCGTTTGCCGGTCCCTGTCGCCTTCGTTTCGGCCTGCGCGGCGAACTGCTCGCTTAGAACGGCCAGTCGTGAATGAAATTCGTCTGCTCCAATGTATGCCCCGCACATCCTGCGCACACCGGTAAACGCAGAGCGGCCGTGCAACACGCGATGATTGTCAATCGCTGTATGAGTGGGTCAGCCGAGTCAGCCGTGCCGTTTCATCATCCAGTGCGCAGGAAGGACCACAGCTCGATAAAACAAAAATGGGGGAAAGAAAAAAAAAAACTGTCATACCGACGGCGGTCCCGGGGGAGAGTTGTACCCAATACTCTGAATCCTGGGACGTGATGAGTTCGTTCCACGTGCGCATCGCCTCATACAGTCGAGGGATGTCCGAATACGGCACGCCTCTGAGAGCGCTTCTGTCGTCGTTGTTCCACCGCACCGCTTTTATGTTGCCGGCTGCATCGTGCCCTAGTAATGGATGGGTAGCACGATAGAGGATCCCAGCTTCGCCAGCCGCATGAGCATCTATGGAAACTGTAGAGAGAAGGCTGTACGCCTCTGGGTAGAGATCCCGGAGGATGGACGCGACGTAGAAGCCGTCAACGAGGAGTGTAGCACCTCCGGTCCCGTCGGTGTGCTCGAGTAAATGAAAAAGTTGTACACCGCAGGGGTCGGTCTGTGGGCAGACATGAGAGATGCCGGACGCAGAAATTACGGCACGTACAAAATAAGTGTTATCAGTGTGTGCAGGTAAAGCGATGTTTGTATACGCGGTGTCGCCTCGAGCCAAGTCAGCGGTGAAGTCCCAAAACTTGCCGTCTACCAAGCATCATCGCGTAAGAGCCGATGGAGAAGTGAGAACCACCCCCACACAGCTTACAATGTGTTTCTCGAATGAACCCAATACGCTTCGACAGCTCTTCCGTGGCTTCTGGAGTTGCGGGTAACCCCGAAACGAAGCAGAACCCAAATTTGTCCTAGGCGTCACCAATCGGCAATGTCATCGGAGAGGTTAGAACTGGAAAAATAAATAAATTGCAGGTCCACTGACAATCTTTGACAGCCACTTATACAACCCAAGGCCATCGTCTGACATGACTTCGCCATAGGAGACTGACGGTGGATCTTTTGCTATTTTTGATCCCCATAGAATCTTCCTGGATAATCGTGAGAGATTGGTCGATAAGGTTAGGTGAAAGTGAGTAAATACTCGGCAAGTTGTGGGTTTTCTGAGTTGCTGTAGTTATTTTGTCGAAGCCAAGACCAAGGGTAAATGGAAACGTGTGGCTCAGTCGAGGCCGGCCCTGGTGAGGGGGACCCATAAGTGTCCCCCCAAATCAATGAGAATAAGCAGACTCACAGACCACCTGAAGACCATCTGCCGTAGATCGCGTTGAAACCGGCTCTAGGTTTGGGGGGATCTATATGCGCGTCAATAGATCATCTGTGATGGCTAGGTGGCCAGACTTGCTTCAAAGGTATTGATCAACCTCTGCTTCGTGATAGAGTGGAAACATTCGGGGCATCTGCAGTGGTCGCGAAGCCATATGTGATGACTACAAAAAATCTGTGGATATTTGATCTGTGCCAACAGATGATGTTCACCGACAACTTGGATCGAGTGGTCCCATCCCACTGAATGAATACCTCGCGCTCGTTCGCGCTGCTGATTGGCAGGCCACGCGCGTCATTCGGGTCGCAAGGTTGATCAGATGATGGCGGTTTCTTGGCTAACGCTGATGTAGCGTAACATCGGACGTGTGCCGTGCGGAACACATCGGTGGAAGACGACACCTAGGCAACGCCCAGCCCAATTTATTTGAGCACTTGGAACATAAAATTAGGTTCCAATCTCTTACCGGTAGACCCCTTGACGAAAGCCCGACGTCGCGCGACAGTCTCGGTAACCGGAAGAATGTTCGACACGATAGCCTAAGGAGCATGGTGGTTGGTTGTGGGTAGATCAAGCGGCCCGCCCAAAGCACGGCTACAACGGCCCGATATTATACAAGACCGCGCGAGCCCCGGTCCCCTCTATCCGGGATGCCCGACGTCTTCAAGTTCTCTTTCGGCTCACCCTTGGGCTCACCTGGATACTCAACTCGAGCAGCTGAGAGTGGACGGTATGAAATAACTACACACCACCATGCCGGACTTCAACATCTGCTCTATACGACTTGGGCACCAGTTCGTGGCCATATCACTGTCTCTCGACAGCTTGCTCAATGACACCTCAAATAGCAGGTAAAGTTACTCTACTCCGCAGATGAAATTACTAGTCGGGTAACTTTGGGCCCATGCGCTGGTATAAATTTCGTTCTACCTCTTGGACCCTGTGCACGTCACGTTGTCACAAAAGCTCATCAAATAATACAACGCCGGAAACTTTGCTGACACCACCGCTACTAGGAACGACGCGCAGCTCCCGTTGTGCATAGGTGTGGTCCCTTGATCTCGTGTTCTAGCTCTGGAGGACCGAGAGAAAGATCCCATAGGAAAGGGGTGCAAATTATGGCCCTGTTGATGCGCCCACCTGTGCCCGTACCGTGGTGCAAGGTCACCTTCCGTGCTTCGCGCGGCACTTAGGATGCCATCATGCGCAGTGATCTTTCTATGTAACTTTGAATGCACAGATACGGGCACATGGATTCCCCACCTCCTATCTGATCCAGCGAAGCACCATTGGTACCTGTCACCTGCCGACTCCAATAAGTCGATTTCGATTTAAAAACAACCTAGCCTTGATCTACAGTGGTGGTTCGATTTCGCCACCTAGCGCCGGCGGCGACACGAGTGTATGCTTTGTACCCGTCGAAGCTCCGATTGACGTCACGATCCCAGAAGCAAGGCACACGATACGGTCTGCAACGAGAACCACGCAGCGTGAAGTAATATCCAGACTCGACGGGCTGTGGCAACAGAAGGGGATGGCACTAGGTGATATTGGTTAGGACTGTGCATCCGGGTATCTCCGACTCCCACCACGACTGGGGTTCAAGTTCCCTTGAGGGCTCACAGGGGCTGGACAAAGATCTGAGATCTGAGACTTATAGTGGAGGGCACCGGACCCAAGAGGGGGCTCCTTCACTTGAAGAAAACCCCGAGGGAACCGGAGGCGTGACACGCACACATCTAGGCAATTCTGGTTGCACGGATTCCAAAACGTTTGGAACACCTCGAAGCGCCGTATAGTGTAGCTATATCCTGGATTCACAGCTGGCTGTGGTCCCCGAGGCGGTGTTGTTGTTGACACCGAGGGCAGTCAGAAAGCTAATGCCATTGGTAAGTATCCAGTTGCGGATTGTATATTCGCATTATTTTTCTAGAACCCAGAATTGTTACTGTTTCGCTAATTCGTATTCGACGATGGAACGACATGGGGACGCGATCCGTGTGCATAAAGGGCGCAGACCACAAGCGTTGCCACTGCCACTTTGCGGCATCATGGCTGGATAACTTGGATGGCCTCACTCAGCCAGTACGGACACGATATGATGCCCGACGTCCTGCCCTGTACTCGTTGTACTTAGGGCCTTGGGGCCTCGAGCCGGTCTCAGTGATCCAGGGCCATCGTCAGTTGTACGGATGTCCACTACTAGTACGTAGAACGCAGACCTTGTACGAGGCATAAATTTTATACCCAGAAACAAAGGTACTTCGTCACCATGCGGGAGCCTTTTTACCACCGCTGCGGCGCTGCCTTCCTCTACCTCGTCTACGGAGGTCCGCAACAGACCGCCTTCTGTCTTTGTCTTTGTCGCTCCCCGACTGATGATCGCCTTTGTCTTCGTCAGCACCCAAATGCATGTGCGAAACCCCCAATAAGATGGTCATATCTTCGGTGGTCACAAACAAACGAGTTCGGTGAAGTGCTTGCGAGAGCTCTTCACACATCGCGTCCGGGGGTTGGTATGGTTATGCCTACTCAATGGGAGGTTGAGTGGACACCTTCGCACTTGTACGTCCCTTGGCCTGGAATTGAAACAACCGTTGTTGGTGTAGTCCCTGTCAGATTCTGGGTTTTCGTAGATGGACCTTGTGACAATTTCAACAAATGTCAGTGTCTGCTTATTGATCTGTAAGTGCGTAGTGGACTACTTCTTTCACCTTGCTTTCCATGTTCCGATCACGCTGGTTGTTGAGCCTTTCCTTTCCCCTTCCTCTCCCAAACCTGGACTATGATATGCACACATTTCAAGGCTCAAGCATTCGCCACATGCATCCCAAGTACAATGGCGATCTTACCCTCTTGGTTGCCCCCAGTTCCTTTTCCCGTTCCTACCATCACTATCGTTCCTATGTACATCCCGTGCTATTCCAAATGCACAACGTCTCAAAGATCTCAAAGATCGGGGTCGATAGTTACTTTCCTAACACCGTTTTCGCCCATAAATATTACCCTATGTAAAGTAGGTTGTGTAGATGTGGGATCAGGGGGAAAAACGAGCGTCAATTGAGGTCTACAACGACAGTGTAGCAAAAATAACAGGGGGGTAGTTTATTAAAGGTCTCCGAGCACACAGATCCGGGCGATCTTCCATATAAAAATTGAATATCAAAAGCTGAGGTGTTATAAAATAAAAATGGAGGTTCATACGACAATCTCAGACTCACAAAATCGTTGCGATTGACTTGTGGAAAGAAAACACGCAAGGAGGGCACCAGGGGATGACGAGGAAGTGACAGAATTCAAACTCCTTTTGGAAATTTATTGCCTTGCATGGCAAGGATCCGCAACGCCGACTGCTCCCTGCTTACCAATGGTGTGACTACGAGACGAGAATTTGCAGATGCTGCAGTGCTTGCAAACTCAGATATCTTCCGCACCCTCAGAAAAAAATCTAAACAAATCAAGAAACAAATACATAAAAATCATCAGAGGATAGAAAATACAGCTGGCCATGAGTATGTACAATTTTTAGTAGACGATTTCCGTCTGCGTCCGTCTACGTTTCCGTGTTTCCAATTCTCTGTTCCATCACTCCTATCTACACTTCCCTTCGGGTCGAAGTCTATTACTCGCTACAGTGATCCCGCGCTTCTTCATTGAGAGTACCCTTCGAGTCGGGCTTCACCTTCTTTGGAGATGGCGCGGATGTGACGCCCGGCGTAGTACCGCCAGCCTCGTCCTCGCGGACCCTCTTTACACCGCCTTTCGTACCTACAGGCGTCGACGACGTTGGGGTGGAAGCGACCGCGGGTGCAGGTGATGTCGCTTCAATGCTGTTGGCTTTTGTTGACACTTTGCGACGAACTGGAGCCCTCGGGTTCGCTGCACTGAGTCAGGTGGGTCGGTTGCAATGTATTGGGTTTACCCTGTGCTTGTGCGGGGGTCTGCCGTAACATCTGAAGCTGCGAATGATGACTGGGAATAGGTTGTGGTGGGGGGCTAACCATCCCCTGAAACGCGGGCGCCGGGTTGATCTGAGCGCGATTGTCGAGCGGTAGATTCTTGGTGGATGTAAAACTAGCTAGAAACTTGTTCTGGTCTTGTGCCGCACGTTGTAAATTGTCTCTATGGCCATCCACAAATGCGACAATGTGTGGAGGAACACGATGCGCCTCTAGGTCGGCAGCAGACGTATGCGAAAACCGTGGTAAGATGATCATCATGTCGGTAGTCATGGCAGATGTGTCTGATGGAATGCTAGCCAAAAGCGCCTGATAGTCTGCATCGGTCGGTAGGGGTGGTTGTGCCTGCTATTGGGAAGCCTGAGCAGACGCCCACGCCTGTGAACTTCTCAGTCGGGCAAGAACGTTGTTTATGTAGGCTTGCTCGAAGTGGCGGAAAGAATCGTTGTATAGCTGTTTTAACCGATGCGCTATATTGGGTGCACACCGCAGCGGTTGAGTAGGATCTCCCGCAGAGTACGGGGGAAATCCCAGAGCGGCGCCAACAGCAGGCCATTCGTCGTTTGCAGTAGCCTGGGCAAAATTAAAATGGAAGTATGATTAAAGAGAACGAGGACATACCGAGTCGAAGCCGTTCCGCGCGAAAACAGCTCTATGCAAACCCCAAGGGCTAACCGGTCGACCGTCGATGATGAAGTCCCGATCGTTTAGCCTAAGGCCTGTAGTGTTGGCGAACTGCGTAAAAAGTGCCTTGAATCGGTCTTCAGGTAGCGGGGGCACATTACGGCATTGAATGGGTAAGGAAGGCTGTGCCACATAATATATTATTACGGGACGATCGAGGAGTCGACGCTGGATGACGAATGACTCTACGGAGTCCTGCAATGGCCCCTGCACGGACGAGCCTGAGGGCTCCTGTACATGAAGATTTCGCAGGGAAGGGAGGACAGTTTTATGCCCCTTGTCAGCCGGATATAAAGCATGCAAGATGTCCGTCACATGGTTGCCGGCCACACGAAAGTCTTTTATGCCGTCGAATGTACGGATAAGTCGCAGCCATAGTTCATCATCCATATCATCTGGTACATTTGATGGTCCGATCGTCTTGACGCCTAGGTCTTCTACACTGATCAGGAGTGAGGAAAAATGGTCACAAATCTGAGAAATGGACGACAACTGCCAGTCTAATTGCTCGCATGATACTTGCAAACCAAACCGTGTACTTGGGACCCTTGGCTGGGTAAAGGTGACAGAAATGGAATCCCTAGAAGATAGGATCTCTGCTCGAAGAGGTGACCTCTGCATTTCAATGCGGTTGATAAATAGGCCAAGTTGCGAAGCGTCCAAGGTGGGCTGGCCGAAGAACTTGATGTCGATGTCCCCGAGGCGAGGAGCATCGATTCTGGCTACAAGACTGTCCAAGTACTTGCTGGTTCCTCGATATTTGAAGCAGGTGAGAGCCGGGAGATCAACGCGGTCCCCTGGCGGTGGGGGCAAGCTAAGGTAGCTTCGGCGCGGGGGGAGGTGAAGGAAATGAAGTGAAAGTATTTCAAGTTGGGTCATCCCTTGCAAGGCATTTGCGAATGCCTCTGGGGAAAAATACACAATTCCAGGAATTTCGTGGAGTTGAAGATCTACGAGGTCCCGGGAGGGCAAGAGAAGCTGCGGGAGTGAGGGAATTGCAATCCTGGTCGAGTGGAGAGTACGAAGGCGATGGCCCAAAAAGGTGCTGGAGAGGGTGAGCTGCACGTTATCTCGGGACAGAAGAACCAGCTCTTCTAGTTCTGAAAATGGCTCAGAGATTGTGGAAAGTATTTTCAGGAGCGAGCTTGTGACAGTGAGGCTGATAGAGCAAACACGATGAGATTGCTTGAGTGCGGCAATGATATTGTCCTCATCCTCGGGAGAAGGGGAAGGGTGCATGGGGAATCCTCCGTAGTTCACGACGAGAGGAAGGGATGGCCAATAGTCCAGATTCTTCATGACTGGCGTTCCGTATGTACAGTAAAGTCGAAGACGTAGACCCAGAGGTGACGCAAATATGATCCGTCGCCAGCTTCGGCATACGTGCGCAAGCTTGAACCAAACTTGTGGAGAGCCATCCAGATAATGTCAAAAAATGATCAGAAGGACGTCGCTAGAGGTCATCACCCGCTGTGAGAAAAGGTCATATTCCAAACGATCAGCACAAAAAAACTGTTACACTATTACTTACTCGCTGTAATTTTTCCCGTCGTCGTCGGGAACGTTGCGCGATTTGGCGAGGCCCCAAAGGAGGGGCACGCCGGCGATCCCGAATCGTTTCGCCCGCTAGAAGAAAGCGCCATGTTGAAGAAGAGGGCTCGTCGTCGAGAACGTGTGATCTGGGCTCTGTAACCCGCGGAGAAAGAACACTCTAAAGAGGCATCGTACTCAGAGAGACTGAAAAAGATTATGATCGATCACACAGACGTACACGGCGTACAGGGTGTAGAGGACGAAAAGCCATGGCGTGAGGAAAGACAAGAAAGCAGATGAAGGTGTAAGAGAACAATCCTATTACACACAGCTGATCGAGTGGAGATGTGAGAAATCCATGCCATTTCAGGAGAAGGCTGCGACGTTAGAAGTGTCGGCGCACAAACAATGGAAATGTGATGGTGAGCAGCTGAGAGACATGTGTACGAAAAGGTGCCGTGCATGCGCTGAGCCTCAGGTAAACGCGTCGCACGACACAGTTCAGACATGGCGTGCACCCAGAAAGAGGACAGGAAAAATTTGGTGTTCACAGTCGCTGGGAAGCATCAAAGAGGTGAGTTGAACAAAACCAGCAAACGGTTACAGTATTGTAAATTATCCCGGTACGAATTCAAGTTACCTTGTCATGACCTTGGTCATAGTATGACAATATTGAAAGCGATCGGAATACTGTCACACTCCTCCCAGGTGCTATACATGCAGAGGTACATTGTCCGCGTCAAGATATACTCATCACAACCTCGACAAGAAATCCTAGGCGTTGAAAGCAAGCTAAACAATAGGTAATGATAGAGAGAACAGCCGACAAAGAGTGAAGAAGGAACGAAAATGGCACGAAAGGTGATATATGTAAGCGCAAAGTTGAAGCGGGGTGCCAGTGGGGTCTTGGGTGGCACATAAGCCGACAAAAAATAAATACATGGGTAAAATCCAACTAAATCCACAAGGGTGGAGGGGTAAGTGGCAGTCATACGATAATCGAGCAGGAGATAAACTGAAATACAAGACCTGAAAAGAGAGAAGAGAAGCAGGTGATAGGCAGAAACGACATCGAGCTGTCGGAGATGGAGGTCCAATCAAGACATCTTGTCTATGGAGTAGAGGTAAGCCAAGCTCGATCCGGAGTGTCCATAGGGCCTTCCCAATTCCATCCTGGTATTTGGTGGGACATCGCATCTCCACCTGAGATTTCTTTATAAACATCCGGACGAAGTATTTCGTATGTGGTGTCTTCCAACTTGACTCTGGGAGTCTTGGGAGAACAACCTGTAATGAGATTTGGGGTTGGCGTATCGTCAATATCGATAAATTCTCCAAATATGTCGTTCCTAAGTGGGTGTGGTGGTGTTGGTGGAAGGTCACTGGAATGCAAGGGGAATGCCATGGCAGAGTCAACGGTGTCCAGTGCTGGTGGGTAGGCACGAAGAATCTCGTCCAACGTATTTGAAGCTGCTTTAAGAGATTCTAGGTTTTCGTTAATGGACTTGGTGACAGTTTCAAAAAATGCTAGCCCACCCTCGTCAACTGGATAATATATTTGTACTGGATGGCCAAAATGTGAACGCTGGGTGACAAACGACTGTACGGAATCTCGGAACGATCGCCCGTACATGGGTATGGGCTCTTGTACATGAAGACTTCGCAGTGCAGGGAGCACATTTTTATGCCCCTCGTCATCTAGACGTAAAGCACGAAAGATGTTTGTCGCGTCACCAGCCACGCGAAAGTCTTTTGCGCCATTGAATGCACTGATAGGTCTCACCCATTGTTCGTCATCCATGTCATCTGGTAACCTTGATGGCCCGATGGTCTTAATGTCTAGGTCTTCTACGTGGAACAGAAAGGAGGAAAAATGGTTACAAATCTGAGAAATGGAGGACAACTGCCAGTCTAATTGCTCGCACGATATTTCCAATCCAAATCGTGTAAGGACCCCTGGCTGGGTAAAGGTGATGGAAATGGCGACCTCGGAGGATATAATCTCTGCTCGAAGAGGTAACCTCTGCATTTCTATGCGGTTGATGAATTGGCCGAGTTGCGAAGCGTCCAAAGTAGGTTGGCCGAAGAACGTGATATTGATATCCTCAAGACGAGGTGCATCGATTCCGACTACGAGACTGTCTAAGTACTTGCTAATTCCTCGATATGTGAAGGAAGTGAGAGCTGGGAGATCAACGCGGTCCCCTGGCAGAGGAGGCAAGCGGAGGTAGTTTCGGCGGGGGAAGGATAGGAAATGGAGTGACAGTGTTTCAAGTTGGGTCATGCCACACAAGGCATATGCGAACTCTTCTGGGGAAAAATACCCAGTGCCAGGAATTTCGTGGAGTTGAAGATCTACGAGGTCCTGGGAGGGCAAAAGAAGCTGCGGGAGTGAGGGAATTGCAATCCTGGTCGAGTGGAGAGTACGAAGGCGATGCCCCCACCAAAACGAGCTGGGGAAGGTCAACTGCACGTTATCTTGGGACAGAAGGACGAACTCTTCTAGTTCTGAAAATGGTTCTGAGATTATCAAAAGTTTTTTCAGGAGCGAACTGGTGACGGTGAGGCTGATAGAGTAAACACGATCAGATTGTTCGAGTGCGGCCATAATATTGTCCTCATCCTCGAGAGCAGGGGGAGGGAGCCTGGGAAATCCCCCATAGTTCAAAACGAGAGGCAGGGGTGGCCAACAATCTAAGTTCTTCAAGGTAGGCGTTCTGTACGTACAATGAAGCCGGAGACGTAGACCCAGAGGTGATGCAAATATGATGTGTCGCCACCTTCGGCATACGTGCGCAAGCCTGAACCAAAATGGCGTAGAGCCACTCAGGTAATGACGAAATATGATCAGAAGGATGTCGCCTGAGAGTACCCCAATCGTCACCCGCTGAGAAAAGGCAGCATTATTTCGGAGAGGATGTCGGTGTAGCCTTATGGCCATGGCACGATAAGTGAGGTCGGAGCGAACCGTCATCGGGTGACCGGACTTCTACGATCCCCTGCGAAAATTCCATATTCGGGAAGTCCTGCGCCCAAGACATGTCCTGCGTAGCCAAGCGTGTAGCCGTACAAAGTATCACTGTGGGCATTTTAAGATGTTAAGGTGGCTTTCATGCTAATTTAATAGAAAACATATTCCAAAAGTGTTTCAAAAATAAGTGCACAAAACATCATGATTACATTCATAATATAGTCAGCAATGAGTTTAGGATGAAAGTACTTGATACACACTAATTACATTCACAATGAATCCAATCATATGATTCCCATGTGCCCATCAAAGTAATTGACAATGAGTATGGATAATCTATCTTAAAGATATTGTGAAAAATATTTTCAATATTATTCAAATATATTCAAGTGCTTCACTGAGAAAATATCCGACACGAGACCCGATGTCGTGACATCGTGACTCAATAACATCGAGACTCTCGATATCGAGTCACATGTCCTGTTCAGAAGTCGGAGAGTAGTCGGAGTCTGTCGCTGCGGTCCGGAGGTCGCAGACAATCCGACGAGAGTCGTTTGGCAGTCAGACGACGAACCTGGAGCGGACATGGACACCCGACGCATGCTAGGAGGTCAACGTTCAGTGTCCAATCGGCTCTTCTGGATGACGCTCGACCGTTGGCACTGACCTCGGGTGATATGTCGGGCTCAACGTTGCGCTCCGGTGTCGAGTCTGTCGACCCCTTAACTGTACATCTATTTTCGCGCAAGCCTCCCACCGATCTCCAAGACTCCGTCGACGCTCCTCGACTCAGAGCGATCTCAATTCACCGACCTGGGTTCACCAGACATCGATGAGGATGCGTGTCAAAGTTGGGGACATTAAGTTCACGGCAGGTGGTGCCAGCTTGTCGTCCTCGCTAACCAGCTGGCAGGACATCGGCAGTGTTGTCACTGCCTTCAAACTAGTGGCAGCCACCATCAAGACGTGCCAGGAAGCGTGGTCAATGTGCGCGGATGCAGGCTCTCCGAGGACGATGTCTACTTTGAAAATGTCTTGAGAATCGCTGGGTCAGCGCTGGTATGTGTTCACACCTTCTCCAGGTTTTAAACACAAAATTTTCTAGAGAACCATTCGTCCTCGCGTCCCAACAATTCCTACACCCCTTACTATCGCGACTGTCGCCGTCTCCCAAACGGTCTGCCCCTATCACAGACGTTGTCACTGCAAGCAACATATCCGAGGTACACGGGAACCGACTCTACCAGCTTTAGTGGCATTAGACGAGGTGAGTCGGCCTTTGATCGTGAACTCCAGTTCACCCATAACCTCTAGGATGCTCGCGCAGATGCTGCGTCACTCAGGACTCTTCAAGCCTCGGAGCTCCAGGACTGGATCATTAGCAACAACGGGCTCGCCTTACCAGAGTCGAAGCGCAAGGACAGTACGTCGCAAATTCTGGACCCGGAACAATGTTAACGAATACTCATTGCACAGATCTCATTTTCAAGTCCCCCGAGTTCGCGCAAGTCTCCCAATCATCCATCGACGAAGAGGAGGGCTCTCATTGGACCTGGCTACTGTACAGTTAAGTCACATCCAGCCACTCGCATCACAGACGTGAATCTGCGCCTGTGCCGTTCTCTGGTTCTACGATGTACTGGCAACCCTCTGGCGACAACTTGACTACGGAAGCCATTGAAATCGTCAAAAGGGCTTGCGACAAGCGATTGAGATATTGACCCCGACACTACGCTTGCCAACATCGACCCCAAAACCCCCGTGGAAAGCAGCAACGCTAAATAAAAAAAGGAAGTTCATGTAATTACATTGTGACGTATCATAAAACGACTCTGTTAATCGATTACTGTATATCCATTGTCCCCTCGACTTGCCTTTTTCGTTTTCGCTGCATGGACTGCTGCAGCTTACCTCGGCCGCCCTGCTACTTGTCTCCTGCCACCTTGTCTCCGTCCTATTACATCGTCGTTCTCTATCTTACCTTTGTCTGCTTGTTGTCTCTTGCCTCCTCGTCTCCATCTCTTTACGTCATTGTTCTCTGTCCTCATTGCCGATCCCATCAACACACTCTGGCACACGCACGAGGCTACTTGATAGCCTTACCTGGGCCCACACCCTTTCACCGCACCACCTATCCCCGCTCCGACCGCCTCTCCATCCTGCCAAGGATCGCCATTTGTATTATCTGACTTGGACACGCATCGCATCATACTCATTACCGCCTACGGAGGTTAGCGCTGTGCGGCATAGTGCCCTGGTTCTTCGCTCGTGACTCGTACGTCCCTACCTTGTCGCCTCCATCGATGTAGACGTCTAACTTACCATCCTTCGTGTCTGCGCCAGTCATCCTATCTTCACTTCCTATGGGTTCGTCCGATGCCCCTTCTATTTGTCCCGTTCAATCCCTCTCGTCACTCCCATTTTCTCCAACTCGACGTCGTAGATAGAGCGCCCGTCAGTTGATCGCATGTACCCTACGGGCTGTCTTGCCGCTCCAAAATACAGTGTCATTCCATCCAGTTCCATTGTGTGCGTAGTAACAGACCCACACCCAAATGGTAGCAAAGTAGATCGAATCGCCATGGCCCTTCTTATCGTCTCCACCGGGCAGCTCGCGATCGATCTAGTCAAGTACCATTCTGACTGGCGGTGCACGTAAATATAGCAGTGACAATACAATATTATTAACAATTGCGGATATATCCCAATCCTGTTATCTCTAGCCCGGGCTTCTCGAGAACTGGGGCTGCGTATGTGGAAATGCGAGCCCCCAAGTCGGTTTTGAGCCTGAAACGACGCCAGTGCTCGTTCTCCCCGCGCGGGTCGACGCCGGCGCTTGTTTTCCCAGTACATGTCGACGCCGGCGCTCGATTGCCGCCTTGCGTCATCATCGAATTACCCCACCATCCCTACTCCTAAACCGATTCCAAATGTGAGTCATCCCTCATATTCTCGCAAACAAACGACTTACGCTATTCAAACTTGCTCGCAAGCTCTTGCGCTCACTCCTCAAGGCGGTGTGGAGGGGGTTGAAAAGGGCCATTGGGCCACTTGTAACCAGGGTGAGCACCACCATTTGCGCTTTCAAAACCGCTGACTTACCTTTTCCACAGATAATTGGGATGGGATGGCGTATCAGGATGGATCTGAAGGTCCATCTGAACGTCGCGAGTGGATCGGGCGACGTGGTCGATCGGTCGTTTGGACCGATTCGATTCGAGTTCCCTCGATATCTTTGCCATCTTGCTGGTGGCGCATCCAGACTCAAGCAGAGTAAGACACCACGTGATAACCTGGCATAAGTACGCATATCAACAGCTATAGCACGATAATTCCTCTCTAAAAAAATTAAATTAAGTGCCAGTGGGGAACGACAGAGGGAGACCCGTTTACAAAAGTCATGACCGAGGCACCGCTTCGGAAGTGGCTGCATCTTCTAAAGTCTGGTCCTGCGTGTCGCTTCCTTGGTTGCTTCCACTTGCCGGTTGTCTGGGTTACGCTGACCCCATGTCTCTGCCAAAGGTACGGTCGACCCTTTTGTTCTACTATACTAATCCTTGCACCTTAGTGCACGCCGACCACCTTGACCTCTCTGTTCCTTATCTCTCTGTATCTTTCACCACTCGTCTCGCCACCTCGTACCTTACGCCCTCAATTCCACGTCTCGATCGTCTCCTTGTCCTCTTCCGATTTGTTCTCTCCCGTACCACCCTCAACTCTACTTATCTGGTAGCTACTAGACTCCCTATATTTAAACTACTGGTTTCTAGATGAATATACTCAGCGCTCCTGTCGCCACTTTCCTCTCGTCTTTGCGTGTGGTCCCAATTCAAGTCAGGCCCTCGGCACGGGCACTCCTACCTCTGGTCACTGGTGTGAAGTGGCGCAAGCGGTTGTGCAGGCCTCCGCGCCGCGCAAGATTTCATAGGTGTGTCTGCACATCAGGGAAATCGGGAAAGTTGAAATTTACCATGATATGCTGGATCATTGCAAATTTATCAAAATACACTAAATTTGTGGAAATATCCAAGACGATTGCAAATTTTACAGTGGCCCAAGAGTGGCCTGGTAAATTTTCCATTATAATGCAGCAATACAGCTAAATGAAGCAAAACTCGGTCAGAGTAGCTGTCAGTGTGTCACGCTCAGTGAAAGCGTTGACTGGTGTGATTAGGTAAGTGGCTCTTCCCCACGTTCAGCCAACGTAAGACTTCAGGCTTAGCGTCAATCTTCGGGTCTTCGAGTGTTGAGTGTGCGAGTCAAGCAATGAGTAGATGGTGTATACAGACAAGCCCACTATATGTGGGCAGGCTTAAATACAAGCATATAGGATTGAAGTCACTCCCTAGACACTATGGGTAACTGCAAGATGACGTGGGGTGTAACAACAAAGGGGAAAGAGGTCTACGGTGGTGAAGGTAATGGGGGTAGGTGGCGACGATCAAGGTGATATGGTAGCGAGCCAATCCGAGGCACAGGATGAGGGTGTATAAAGTGAAATGAGCAAGTATAGATGCGAAAGGTGGTGACGGGATGACATCCACGTCCATAAATAGGATGGCGAGCGTAACTGGGACTGCGACAGGAGGGAGGACGTGGGTGAGTACGGGTGTGACAATGTCGGTGTAACAGTAGCATTCCCCTAGTGAGTCTGGTTTGATCACCACCTCACTGGCATTGATGGCGTTGCAATCGATGTCAGTACATCGTAGGCTTGAAGGGACTGACTACTCATCTTTTTTGTGGTGTCTGCTTGTGTTGGCGAGGTGCCATGAGTGGCTGCGTCGTGCGGTGTGGTGCTACGACTACAATGAGAAGGCCCGCAGCTGGTGTCAGTACGTTGTAAGGCAGCATTGAATGGAACTCACGTTAGTATCCCATTTGCGGGGCTTTGCACGTTGAGGCCAGTGGCATCCTGGCTGGCTCGGGTTCATTATGAAGAGATGGTTGTCAGGCAACACAAGGAGATGGGAGAAAAGGCGCTGAGAAGCGACAGCTACGTGGAAGAGGCCAGAATTACAAGTGCCAACTGAGTGTTCGTTTGGGTATCTTCGACTTAGAATGCCCTGAAGGGCCATTTCCACGCCAGAGAGAGAGGGGTGGAACGCGGGGGAATTGATAATGGAATTGAGCAGACGTGGGTCCTTAAATATGTCAGGTCTTGTAACTAGGGTCGAGCCAAGTGGGAAAAAAAAAAAGGCGTTGAAGTGAAAGTAGGAAAGAGTATCACAAATACGGAGAAGAATGGAAAGGCAAGGTGTGGATCAGGTTTGAAAATGGGAAAGGAGAGGCAAGGACCAAGGTCGAAAATGGGATATGAGGGTACAGTTCAAGACACGGCAAAGTGGCGGCATAGGTTGTATTGATGAGCTCGAGGTGTACTACCAGTAAAAATAGAACGCACATAAGAACTTGTTGATAAAACGCGAAGGAACTCGAAAGGGCGCACCTCTGCGTGACACAAAGAATGCGAGCTTAGGGCAAGCCACTAGAAGTCATAGTCGTTTTGAGTGAAATGAGCATATGGCCTTGGTCTGCTAGAGTCGAAGGTGTGATTAGACTCGGACTTGGTGGGACGCGAACGAAGTAAGGGCCATGTGGCAAAAATTGGTTTGAGAACAAGGCGGAGCTTTCGACAACACTGTGACCAAGAACCAGATGGCACGTATGATTGAGGGTTGCTTTCATATAACACCATACAGTCGAGGTAAGGAATGACTAAGGGCACGGAATGACAACTTTCGAGGGCGAGACAGAGGGAAGAGAAAAATTGTACGGAATATGAGGCAAGGTCAAGCGGAGGAGACCTCGGATGGTTTGAAGTCCTATTTTGGCAGGACTACCCCACGGTGGACCAAAGACCCCGAAGACTCTGAAGGATGCATGGTTTCGCCCAAGGGCCACAGTTACCTTACAGCACGTTGTATTAGTTTACGGAATTGTGCAAAGTATGGAAAATCTGTCTATCTGTACGATTGTTCACAAAGAACGTGTCACAGTGATCCAAAACGCTGCTACTAGTCCACTCAGCTGGCACAACTGGCCCGAATTTGGGTAAGAGGTGCACGCTCCGTCGGATATTCCCCACTGGGACAATGCTACATATCCAGTTACCCTCCAAATCTTTCTGTGGTCGTATCTTGAACATCCCATTATTTGGGTCAAGGACGGTAAGCGGAGAGTACCATTGTACGTATGCTAGGTGAAGTGGCACTGATACCCTGGGATCGAAGAGGCGGGAAAGATACTTTTGGGGTATCGAAAATATGACACGAATGCGCCCGACACAATAGCCTGTTTGGTGTCAGAATCATTAGCCACAAACCCAAGTGTGCTTGATCAAACGTACCTTTAACCCCATGTTCCTTTCCGGTCCCATCGTTGATCAACGCAGTATCAAAACGCCCAGTGATTAATCGATTGTGTTTACCCTTCCGTGTTGGTTGTGCGTGAATCGCGTCAGAGGTCAAGTTTTTTCCGGTAATCGGGTCGAACCGGGTGAACTTGATCACGTGCCACACAGGAAGTCGATTAAAAGGGAGGCGCAGCCCCCATAATGAACTCTCGAGCTGCTGGCGAGTCTGATCTGGGTTATTAGTGGCAGAGATAAATCGGCGGAGAGCGACCTTGAAGAGTGGTGCCCCATACAAGTCCTGGAGCCTATCAAGTGGCACCGCATACTGCGTTGGATGCTTTGCCATGGTTAGTTCCTGACGTGGGTTCAAATCAGGTGGCGTCCAATCCACGCGCTTTGGAATAGGAGATCCAGCTAGACGCCACTTGATGTGCTGGTCATGGCGGTGGATGCGTTCCTTATGATCCAGCCACAGCGTCATCTGTTCATACTCGTCCTTGCGATTTGTAGCTGCATATGCATCCTTCGCAAGGTCGATGTGGAGGCGCTCAGTGTACTGGGTATTGAAGTTGTCAGTAGTGCCAAGAGACTTGATTGACTCGACGTAATGAGATAAAAAGTGAAATTTCGGGATGTTGAAGTGGGCGCGGATGCCGAGTTGGACAAAAATTTCCTTGTTAGCATGGAATTGACTCAGAGCGTCTGTGAGAAGTCCGAGTGTCGAGTCGGTATGGATGGGATATTGTGCAAGGTATAATAGGTCTAATATTGCGCGCACAGACCGGAGGAGCCGAACGTTGGACAAGTTGTCGGGAAGGCGAATGTCAATAATGAGACCCAAGAAAAACTGGCAGATCTGGTCATGTTCATGACCAGTGACGCGTGAAAGACTGCTGATCCCTCTCACAAAAAGGCGGATATTATGATTTGGGGGGAGTCGACGGCATCGCGCATCGATTTCTGCAGGCCCGCAAGCTTCAATAACCCAAGACTTTAGATGCTTGACGACGCCCTGATATAGTTGGTGGAGGACATCGGGAGTGATAGACTGGTAAATGTTGAGGTAAGGAAGCCCTAGCCAGAAGGGTTGAGGTACCGGCTTCATGCGGATCTTGGAACAAGTCTGAAGAAAGCCAGCTGAATCGCCCCAGAACGAGTCAAGAGCCTCAAGGAATGTATCCAGCTGGCGCGGAGGGGGTACGTCATCAGGTTTAAAGTCGCCCAGATCGTCTTGAGGTGTGCCACACACAGGACAATCACCATAGATAGAACACGTCGCCAAAATTTGCTCGGGATAGTCACCAATAAAGCTTGCCAGGATGGGGTGATTCCGGTGAACAAGACCTTCAGCAGTAGACATAAAGACGCCGTCCTTTCCTGCTGAGACCAGTGGTTCGAGGATACGTCGCATACAGGCGTGGTAAAGGTTCGCTGTCAGTCGTTTCCGTTTTGCCTTGTTCACTACTTGCTCTAGCTTTGTTGTCGGGAGGTAGCCTAGTAGCACATAGGAATGCAAGGAGCTCTTGCGACGGATCTCCTTAGGAATGTTCCCAATCGTCATGTAGATAGGATACGCGCTCTTGTTTCGGAAAAGAGTCAACTGTGTCTTGTCTGTTGACACAAGGACAGGGACAATGGTGGCCCTTGGCGTGACCTTCTCGACCGCGGCCTGCGTCTGAGTCAGCATCACTACTCAGTCAACACGTTGTCGCCCTTCCCACCTGCGTTGTCCACCACCAAGACCCAGTATGCATATCGTGATACATCTGCTCCGTTCTCTCATCATCGATATAGTGTTTTTCAGGTGCAAAGATAAGGTAAGGAGCCAAATCTGGGTCCCCAAAGAGCGCGCGGATGCACTGAATAATGTCTCTGTAGAAGACTTCGCACACTTCGTCTCCGACCAAAACTTCTTTTCGTTGGAAAGGAGGTCGCCCAGGAAGGTGAGAGTCAACCAGTCGATTCATTTCTCATGTAGTTTTGAATGTAAGACCCAGCCGTTCTTGGACCTGAAAACTCGTCAAAACTCTTCATCACTGCGACATTGCGTCGCTGATCGCTCAACTCACCCCATCGATAGCCATCATCTCGGTGAATGCTGTTGAACTTGGTCCACGTAGCTTCGCCCATTTGGCGATCTGCCAGTCCAATGACGATGCAAAGGGTGCGTAAGGATTTGATTGTGATACGTCCCCGACCTTCGCTTCGTATTTTTGATTTTCAGTCATGTTTTTTTTTGAGTGCGCAACTCCTGCGTTTCCTCCTGGATACCTGGTGACCTTTGGACGTCTCTCAAGCACCGGTCCTACCTCCCCACGTCTCTGAAGTGAGTCGTCATCTTGCGGTCGTTCTTGTTCACTTAGGCCACCTGCAGCCCTCTCGGGAGTTGTGCGATTGGCATTAGGGTTGATAGCTGCGTTGGGGCTTGGAGGTCGGGCGCGGCGTCGTGGTTCAAGTCCGATATCATGTTGGGCAATGGGGGCTGTGTCGCTGTCGCTGCTGTATTTGTCCGAGGCAGTGCCACCTTCGTCCTCTGAGCTGATGCTGTCGTCCCCTGAGCCAGCGATAACAGCTCCGTCCATGGCGCTGTATGGACCGTTGTCCACCGTGTCCTCGCTAATGATGTCCCCGACGTTTTCGACTGGATGTACACCTGTACCAGAACTGTGTCGGCCACCAAGCTCCATTGTAACATCCTCGTCATCGACTACAGATAATCAGCGTTGTGGGCCTCGATCATACCAGCATATCTCACCTGACTCGGGTTCGTCCCTTTTTCGTTTTTTTGCTGCTTTGGTAACGCCGTTGACACTGACGAGTTTGGCAGACCTCAGTTGGGCAAGATATGACTGGCATCGTGGGTCATTGCTCCGGGAGCAGTGCTGGACAATACCACTGCGCTTCAGTCGTTTTCGGCCACATCCTCTACAGTCCACCATGGTGTTTGCGTTGTGGGTATTGAAGGTATGTTGCGTTTACCTTCGAACCTATATGATTTGAAATTAACAAAAAGTTGAACCAGTAAAGGCAACCGCCACTCGGTTTTTTTTTCCATAAATACCAGCTCCCGTTGGTTTTTTCACCCTTCACTCTTTCACCGTCCAAGTTGTCAAGTTACCTCTCATGCCCCAACCGTCCGTTGATCAACCTGAGGTCCCGGCCACTCAGGGATCACGCCGTAAGTGTTTTTCTTCCATGTTTGATGTTTTCTCACCGGATAATGCTAGTTCCCCGCCCGTCGAAGACCAAGGCCATGGAAAATGCTGCCTGGCGTACACTCAAGCCCAAGACTTATCCGAAGAAGAAAGCAAAGTCGGCAGCCACAGATGCACCCACCACGAACGTCAGCATGCCACCTCCCAAAAAGAAACGCCGGTCAAATACCGGTGAGCAGGGTTAGTCATATTCCATTTTCCACCCACTGTTCTGGTTGACAGACACACTCTCGACAGCAGCAGACTCGGAATTTCCAGCAGAAGAGCCAAATAACAACGAGACGATTGAGGTGCCGCGTCGTCGAGCTCCTAGTCACGACTCATCTAAGGTGCCACCACACCTCGAGCGCCGTCAAAAGGCCCTTGCTCACAGCTCTGAGGACGAGTTTGATCCAGAGGACAAGCCCCAGGACGACAAGTCCCAGGATGGCAACAGCGTGGAAGATGAAGACAACGAAGACCTTATTGGACTCAACAATGAAGCACTACGACAGACGTTTGACGATGAGGTGAGCTTCACAACAAATCGAACTGATTGGATGGGGGTAATACGTTATCTCTCAGGCTGTCAGTTGGGACGACAATCAGTCTCCCAAGTCTTCCCAACATCGCCAACTGGCTCACCGCAACTACAAAGCTGGTGATCATGGTAACGTTGATCGAGATGATGGTCGGCCCTTTGAACCTTCACAATATCGTCAACCAGCATACCGCAGCTACGGAGATGATGATGCCAGTGACTATGGTGATCTCAACGTCGATGACTTCGATGTTGACAATGGAGCTACTAAATACGGCGGTGTCAACATCAATGGTGCCCATGGTATCGACAATAACATCGACGACATTGACAACATTGACAACAATGGCAACAACAACCTTGGGGGCCCTCAGGCCCATGCAAGGGCGCACAAGGTTCGTGTGTTTACCTTATTTTCCGAGTCTCTCAAGTAATGTCCTTTGTAGGAACCATTGTCCAAGCGTGCTGCTGAGCGGCGGGCTGAGCTTCTCGTACTCAGTGACGACAACCATGGTACTTCTGTCGTCTCTACCACTGCCCTTAGGGAGCGCAACGCGCGCTGGCCACATGCACCTATCTGTCCCCCTGGTCCTAGGCAACGCAATATCTGTATCAACCTGCAGCCCGAAGACTTCAGGGCAATTCTGAAGGATGGTATTGTGTCTCTTCATCGCTACTGCGCATTTCATCAGGGGTATATACCAGTAGATGTTCAAACTGATCACTTCGTCGAGCTTCTCATCAAGTCGGCTACAAGACTGAATAAACCCCACTACAGCGCGCGGTTGCAGAAGGATGCAGCCCTTCAAAAGGAAGTCTGTGATTTGGTGAGTTTCAATTCTATCCCGCTGGCTCAGGTATTAATACATGACACCTCAGTTGAGTGGGCGCGTTTCACACTATCGCACCTCTGTCAAGCAGGTTGCCATCAACCTTGTCACGCATGGGTATAGACTCGAGAATGATGAGTCAACACGGGCGAGTCAAGTCAAGGACCTTATCTACAACGACAAGTTCATCTTTGAGCCAAAAGATGATGGGGTACGTCATTGTAACTTGTCGGGAATTACACTCATTTCTGTCTAGGGCATCAACTTCACAAGGCCGTTTCAGCACCCGGTCATTATTGACACATTGCGCAATGCCTTTTTCAAGCGTAGACGGGGTCCAAGTTTTGCTCAAAAAAATCGCCGCAGCTTCCCCCTTGGTGCAAGTTTACTTGACTTGGAGCTCCCACCGGCAATGGTGGCCATGGCTGCTGTTGCTGTGAGTCTCCCGCTTTATTGATGTGCTCTACTTATAATATTAATTAGGTTCACGCCTCACTGGAAGAGAAGGCACTTGGTGTTGAGTTCAATGCTGACGCATACGAAGACTCCTACTACATACATATTGCTACCTTGAAAGAGATTCAGGAGAAGAACAGTCCAGCCTACTGACGTCTTATGTCAGATTTGTATAAGCTGGTAACGTGAGTACCTTTTTTGAGGTGATTATGAGAACTGCTGAAATGCCAGTGCCATTCAGGGATGACCCTAAAACCCGGGTTCGTGACTCCTCAAACAATGCCATGGTACTTCTAGATCTCAATGGTATGGCTGTGTAGTGTATTTACGCTATCGACATCATCCCAAAATGTTTACATAAATTTGTCTATATTTTCTCGTACAACCCTTATAATAAATTCTTATAATACATAAAAAAGGCGGTTTAAAAAAATTATTCAACAAAATTATTTATTGAACCACAACAAATGTGTAGATAAGTGGCAATTTTTTTCGAAAAAAAGGCACAAAAACATGAGCTATATTGGATTATTTATGTAAACTGCACTGTAAAGTCCACACCCCATATCCAAAATGTACAGTATATATTTCAATATATCACACACTTTTGTCTCATTATTCAAGAAATTGTGAAGCTTCACAGGCCAACCTTTTAAGTAACTAAATTCCAACACATTGATTGAATTTTGCAGGTGTGATGAAATTTGGCAAAATTTTGCAAACTTTTGCAAAAGTCTGCAAAGGTTTGCACCATCATGCTAAATTTGGCATCCCACTTGCCAATTTCAGCATACCCTATTTTCCAGATGCGCCAGCAGTCACGGACGCGTCCATATCAAATCTCTAAGGCCGCGCGCGAGTGTGACGAGGTCGGGAGCGCAAACAATGGGCAACACACTGTAATGGGTGGTCGGGTCGGAAACAGCTGTGCACGCTTCTGCGCCACGCGAAACTTCGCAAGGGTGGCCGCCTTGGTCAAGGACGCGTCGTGCTCAAGTCTCTAAGGCCGCGTGCGAGTGCGGCACGCTGGGGAACGCAAAGGAGGATCTACGCTCTCTGAGGTCTGAAACGTGAGGAGAGAACTTCATTCTTTTTCTTTAGTTGTAAATCCATGGAATGTAGTAAGGGGAAAGTCAACCCCCAACGATCAGGCGAATTCCCATCATGAGTTCCATAGGACAAGATATATCAGCAAACTATGGTATGAAGTAGAAAGAAATACAGGCGCAAACACTTGCGCGAATACGTAGATTCTGGGAAATAGAGATGGTTCATTCCAGAGAAATTTCATTTTCCCAGAGGCCATTGTCCAAACGTGACTCTTCAACCACTGGCAGTCTGAAAATGATTGGCAAGACTAATTTGTCGCCAAACCAACTAGAGGCCCAATCGGTGTGCGGTACACTGAAGTACCAAAATGATAAGCAGACGGCCACGACGACAATCGCTAATTCGATCCTCTACCAGGTACAAGTTAGCCACTGCGATCGAGCCCGCCATAAGCTATCATGCCTTACGTGCGTAGTTAGACTTTCCATCATTTGGTCCTTTGCTGCTTTTGGCTTCACTTCTGTCCTCTTCGGGCTACGTTGCTGAATCCAGTACCTTAATGTAGTTTCCGATCCCCTTTCGGACACACCGGTTACAATCTGACGACAATCTCCAGTACTTGAGTATGCCTGAAAGCCAAGGGTAGCATAGCCCTCTGGGCGACTATTCCAAACTGGACGAACCAAAGCTTGTATAATGTCACCCGCTGTTCAACGCTTCTCTTAGAATCGTAGGAAGCGTACGAGTTCAAGTTATTTGTCACTCACCGTCATGCTGAAGCAACTCCGCAAGGGAGTGATCCTTCAAACTGGTAATTTGAGCGCAGCTGGTAGATGTGCCTGATAACACCGCAGTGCCATTGTGGACGAACGTCAGGGGAAGAATAACGTTTTCTGAAATCGTATGAGTTGTAGTGTGCTGGAACGATGCATCCATGAAGTGATTGGAGTCGAGAGAGTACCAGTCTATGCCGTCGTAGAGATTTGTTGTGGCAAGGACCTTCTCATTGGGAGACACTGCGGAACAACCTCTGACTTCTGTTAGAAACGAAAATGAGCGGGATAGCGGGACGTACATCTTGCAGGATCGAGGCCGGATGCGCCAATTAATTTCTAGAGTCTTCAAGTTCCACGCTCTAAGTTGAGAGTATGATGGCGCCAACGATCAATAAGATAAATGGAGCTCAGTGCAGTGGGGCACTCACACTATACCATGGTCTAAATACGTCACTAAAAGGGCATCATTGTCGACTCCTAGAAAGTGGAGGGATCGTGCCATTGGTTCCGGCAACTCTCCTTCCAGTTCTGGGAATTTAGGCGGGTCGGGAAGTCGGGCGATGACCTCCCAGGTAGCTATCAATCGCTTCCAGAACTGCAAGATAGAAGAGAAAACGACGAACCGATAGTTCCCTGCTTGATTAGCTGTACAATGCTGCCTGAACTCACGGCCAGTAATGAACCGCTTTGCGAAATGCAGTGGACCGGGCCAGGAACGTTGTTGATGGTATGATAATACTCGTTTTCCTGTGAAAGAGATCTAGTATATAGAACTGAAAGTACGGCGATAAGAAGCACTTACACGTCCAGAATCGCTGAGGCATATTGTGTGCACATCGCCGCTCATGTCACCAGCCATCAGAGTGTACCCAAAGCGAGATCGCCAAAGCAGCGCTGCTACAGGCGCTTTAACCTGGAACCGACGAAGCTCCTGGCCGCTGCCATGACCCTTGAAGACAACAACAAGGCCATCATCGGCCCCACTTGCAAACAAGGCCCCGTCATGCGAAAAAGCCAGTGCGTTGACGGAATCTCCGTGCTTGACGAGGGTCCTCTTCAATAGGTATTGACCCATCACGGATCTAGAGGGGGCCTGGCAAGCGGGTGTCAGAGTCGCCTTATTACCTGCCGAACCTCGCGGCTGGGATGATGAACCTCATTGTATCGCTTGATTCGGACGCACTAGGGCCTAGTCGAAGATTTCCCGTCAATGTCGTATGGTGCCATTGTCACGATTTCCCAAAAAAGAAATTTGATCCGTGCGTGTCGGCGATCAGATACAGTAGCGCAAATAACGTTTGTGCTACTATAGTGTATGCCGGAGATCCTGGTCAAGACGCGCCGCATATTGTAGCCATAATTCCGGGACCGAACAATGCTGTAACAGTCACCGCATATGTTGCCACTCGGACCTGGCGCATATATCACAATCAGTTTGTATTGTTTTGGATGCAGTCAAACCGTTGATCGATGAGGCGTTGAACGACTAGAAAATGATTTTGCTCGACTCATTCGCTCAAAAACGACAATTGTTTGCAGATGGTCTTCAGGTCTAGACTCGGAGAATGGCTATATGCAGTGACCCAAAACGACTATGTATTAAGATGACACACGTTCTATGCCATTGTTATGTACAGGCATGATCTCATCAAACCCCATCACGACACCACAAATTAGGCGGCCGAAAACAAGAGCAGTGCCGACAAGGGTACAAAAGAGCAGTGCCAACAAGAGTACGAAAGTCGAGATCGATGGAACAAAGACAGAGGGAGATAGTGGCAGTTGGCAGTTGGCAGAACGTGTAGCGTGCATTTCTTTCTGAATGGCGTTACCAAGTCAGTGAATCACGTTTCATTGGAGGGTAAATAACGTACCTGCAAGTTGCCGGACACGCGGCGGCGCAGGGACCAGCACATGCCAAGAAACGACGACTGGGTGAACAAAATGAATCGCCCGATGTTCACGCTCAAACGATGGGAACCGACGACGACATTTCTTCAAACATCGATCAGCATCGCGGGCGTGTTTGGTCTTGTGTGCGATCCACATCTGCCAAGGTACTCCATTTCGTAGTCAAATAGTATTCATCTGGCGGTCATGTCTGGGGAGGTCGCACTCTACAACTACCGACACACCTCGTCTAACCCCACTGACGGTTGGGTGGGTTCCGTGGGCGGCAGGCCACTGGTTGGTAGCGTCGGTTCCTGTGGGAACCTGGAGTATTGCTTGCGGCGACGTTGGTGACAGGAACTGGCCACTGGATCTTGATCATGGGCCCACGCGGTGGGGGTGACATTGCGACATTGCGATACGAAGGAGTGGTGGGAAGTGGCGGGACACGATTTTGAGAAGTAAGGATGAATAGGTTGACCAAAAAATCTCAGAACGTTTTGAATACGCACCCCACCAACGCCAACTCAGCAATTCTCGAGACACTCGAGAATTTTTTTTGAGATACACGTTGCCGGTGAATCCGCTCGTCTTCAGCGTTCTGGCGTTTGTGCACATCAGCCTTGCTTCCTGACATATCTTGATGGTGGCTGCCATGAGCTTGAGGGTAGCGGCAACACTGCCAACCTCCTGCCAACGAGTAAACGAGGACGACGGGCTGATACCACCCACCATGAACTGGTCATGCCCCCAACCTTGGTACGTGTTGTCCAACTTGTCCTCGTCGATGTCCGGTGAACATGGGTCCACGAATTGGACGTGATCGAGGAGCGTCGTTACTTGCTCGGACGGTTCACCTTGCTTGAACGATGACTGCGCATTCATGGAACGAAGGAGCTGGGGGGTGTTGGTTGGGGAAGGGGATTCAGATGTGAGGATCGCTGTGAAGGACGCAGTCAGTGGAAGTGTGCACGAAGGGGGGCATTTCAACTTACCAACGAGATCGTCGGTTGGGAATTCGACTTCAGATCAGTATACTGTATGTGAGCAGGTGATACTCAGATGCACCCAATAATAGATCGGCGTGAAGAAGACGAAGACTTGGTGGCGCGGGTTCCCCATAGACCATCTCGGTGCAGCTAAGAAAGGGTGGTTTTGTATGCTGCAGGTCTTTGGTTCTCTGTGCATGAGTACTACTCGTCAGCGGGTTTGTACATCGTTCAGTAGAGCACTTATGGTTTAAGAGCCCTCTAGGCATGGGGGAAGGCGAGGGTGGCGATGAGTAAGTAATCGGCGGTGACTCGCTCAACTGGCTTTCGTCAATGGTACTCAGCTGGCTTGGTTCCTGAGAAGTGTACGCAGAGGCCGTGGGTTGCAAGAAAGATGTGCCAAAGGGATAGACTGAGCGATCAAAGGGGATGCTCGTATCATCCGTTTCTGGTGGTCCTCGGATTGAGACCGAGGGGTTGGAGGGGACCTGGGGGCTTACAGGACGGCGTGATGAAATGGTGCTTGGTGTAGACTCAGTAACTGACGATAATAACGTCGTCGTCTCTGAACGGACCGGGAAATGAGGGGGTGTTGCGACGGGCACAGAGACTGGTACCTGGGTCTCCTCCGCAGCGGGTTGAGGATGGAAGACTTCTATGATCTCCTCGGCAGGTTGAGGTGGAGTGACCCGGACGGCCGGTGGGGGAGAAATTGGGACTGGCTCCTCAACAGGCTCGAGGTCAACGGGCTGTGCGATGGTTGCATGGGTTCCGCGAATGGCCCCTACGAAGTAGAGTGAGCCTCATCCAACACCGCTTAGTGAGAACCTACTGGTCTCAGGAGTGTTGTCAGAGATGGTGCTCAAAGGGAATGGTCGGAGGAACGGTCGGTAATAGTGGTGTGGCCGACGCTATCGATGGCCATTTTAAAAAATCGCATCCACCTGACACCGCTAAGCTCGACATCACAGATTGCGTACATATTTTTCTTGCAGACATTCTCAATGAAACGAAGTTTGTTGAGCCCCGTCAATACTAATAAAATTGCGCCTGTCTAGTGTCAATGCAATTTGCCTGAAAACTACAGAACACCTCCACTTTTACCACACTTCCAACCTCACTGTAAACACAAGCAAGTTTTTCGTCGACGAAGTCGACACCTAGTGGAACATGAGGAACAAAGCAAGTTAGCGTCCATGTACAAGGGAAAAGGTAAATTCCAATATGCCTCATGAAAAAAAATCTCTTTATGGTAACTATATTGCGGTAAAGAAGGTTCCCACCGGATGGAATGAACAAGGACACTGCAGGGAAAACGATGAAACAAAAGGGAGGCCACGCTGTTCGCCGCAAGGCTCTGGAAGGCTTGCAGAGCCGTGGGCAACCGACCTGGCAAGTCATGTGGTGTCGACGATTGCTGGATGCCATATTTAGCACCCATGCCGAAGTCGTGGCTAGGATAGTCGATTCATCCCGGCCATGATTTTCTACGCTTTCTGTCTTTTCCGCCTTCGTTTGTTGTCTTCGTTACCATCACAGTACTACTACCCGCTAGTGACGCCCGCATATAATACATTGAGGATACGCTGTCTGACAATGCACGGAGGTTACGCCGCTCAGTTGTCAGGGTTATCCACCCAGGCCCCAGCATCCTCAGCGCGCGTGGATGACATTCGCAACTAGTTTCGAGCCGTCAGATTTTTCCCTCTATTACAAATGGAAACCAACCCTATCCATAGGGAGGACGTGGAGAACTTCGCACCCCCGTATTTCCAGCGGGGTCACTGCTATGTGGGAGATGACGTTGGAATGGTCAACAACAATAGGCGCTCCAAGCGCTCGTTCACATAAAAAGCCTCCCGAAAAGCCGAATTGCCTATAAGATTTGTCGACGTCGCTAAGCTCCAATCGGAGGGGTTCATAAGGTCGAATGCACAGATAGATGGGCGGATGGTGTGACCCGACTTGAGAATGGAGAAAAATATCGGTGATCTGCCCCGGTTCTGGATGAGCCAATAACTTGGATGCGTCTATTTGTGGAAGTCTGAAGAGGATGTGACTATTGCGCGTTCGACTTCCCGCGGTTGAATACTGAACCCCTCGAAGGGAAAACTTGTCTAAGAGCTTAGCCCTTGGTGAGACCATGTCGCCTAGAGAACCGTTGGTATGATATGCGGTTGTCCAGTGCTTTCGGTTTAAAAATTGCACTAGCAGAAGGAGCATGGCATCAGTGAGGTCCGAGTCACGTAGACGTGTCTCATCAAAGGCAATATCCGGCTGCTGCGTCAGCTTCGTTGTACCGACCATATGGGCCAAGCGCGTTCCCCGGACATCCTCAGCAAGGAATGTTTCATATGTTTTCACAAGTTCGCCAACACGTTCACGCACTTCACTGTGGTCAGAGAGCAAGGCTTGCAACTTTGCCTCTCTTGCGGAGCTATGCATGAATGTCGATTCGAGGCTGCCTGATTGAGAATGTGGTGAGTGCCTGGTGCACGATATCTCACAGCAAATGAATCACAAACCGAGCTTCATATTGTGATTTTGGGTCTGCATGGAGTGGATATATCGTTCGTAAAAGGCAGCTCCGTGAGTGTGTGCCGGCCCGAAACTCCTAAGGGTCTCGCTGTAGTGCAGGGCCGCGTGGTGGATAGGCTTCACCTTCGTGAGCTTGTATAGTGATTTGAGACTAACCAAGTAGCGTTGAATGTAATGCTCATATCACTCAATGTCCTGCTTGGAGACCGATCGTAGATTAGCAATCTGGACGGCAGAAACTAAGTCCATGAAATTCTGGAGTTTGTGTTGCCGGTCTTCCAGTGCATCATCCCCTCCCCAAAGCCCTATTAGAGTGATGGGTAGGTGGACGGTGCAGATAACCCTCCAGTTGTTTGCACTTAGTTTTCCACGCGTCGCAGTACCCCAGTTACGAGGCACATCCGTCACCCAGGAGGGAAGCTCAGTGAGGGCCATGTCTGCCCAAACGGCCTCCATAATGTCCTTCCCAAGGACGGCTCCAGTAATAGAACGGGTCTTTCCCTCCTGCACAGAATCCCCTGGCGAAATGGTGTTTTCTTCCACCTGTCTGAATATTGAATGAAGTTTCTACTGGTGTGTCGCGCACGTACCCATGCAGCGGCGGCGGCGTATAGCTCGTCTTTGGTGCGAAGTTCATTCAGCTTCTCCTGTGTCATGTGACAGTAATCGCGACAGACAAATTGAAGAATAATCCTTTTTGCCCGCAACACAGTATTTTGGGCAGCTCGGTGAATGAGTTGCTCGATGCATTTGCCAATGGCCTTTTGTTCCTCCTCTGAGGGCTGTCTTTCTTTGCTCAGACTACCAGTACACCTTGATGCCAACTAACAGGAATCAATCAGTCAAGCCAAGTAACTGTCAGATAGCATGGACCACTCACGGTGTCATCTGTAGCGACGCTCCCCTCACGGATGCTCCGGGACTCTGCGTCACTGGCGCTACGAACTACGGCGGCCGGTTGTGTAAGTTCTGTTGAACTTGAATGGATGACCGGAAGTCGGATCATGTCGGGTGAGACTTTCTGACGCTGGTCTCGACATGAGTATATCCACCGTGATTATTGTTATTTTGTCTCGTTCAACAACCTACCCATTCTATAATAGCATCGGCTAGTTGTCCCTTATTACCTGCACGACGTAGATCGTTGTCCTCACAGATGTGCCATAGGGTATCACGGGCACAATGTCTTCCAGTAAGCTGTTCTCGAAGTACTCCTGTACTCTTTGCAGTGCGTATGATGTCGTACCACTTCTCCATTTCGGAAGCTGATGGCCTAGCAATTTCCCTGACAGCTTGCGACGCAATCCCGTCACCACTTGGAGCAGTAGTGTCGATACCCCAGATCTGCCGAAGGTGAGTCTGGAAGAGCCCAGCGTCAAAAACATGCATAGGCTCTATGGCGGTAAAAAGAACGGGGTTCCAATAAGGTAGATCGAGAAGAGCGGACCATCGTATTCTGTGATTTTTGAAGAGGGTCTCCTGTTCGTCAATCGTTTGTGCGTCCCTCCATTTCCTTGCATGCCGGAGATGCTCGCCAACGTCTCGCTCTGGCCAAGTAGATCTATCAAGGTTTTCGATGTCTTGAATCTTCAGGCTGCAGAGTGTGCAGAAAGATGCCGCCGTCGGACTCGCGAAGCCACCAGCTTGCCGTGCGGCGAGCATATCCGAGACAACGGGTACCAAGATAGCCCAAACCCGACAACCTTGCCTATGCCCCGCTGTTCTGGAATACCAGACGCCAGGGTCAAAGAACTCTAGTAAAATGTCAACGAGAAGTTTGATTGTGTGGTTTACATCGGAGAGTGAGGGTTTCCTTGGCCCAGGGATGACGCCAGCAAGAAACATATTCTCGGGGCGGTTTCGCAGGTGGAGGGGTAGGTTAAGCAAAGTAAGCCAGATGGCTGTTGACGAGACAGTTTGCTTAGCTTCTTTCATGTGATAAGGGTTAAAACTGTCCATCGAGAATGAAAATGCAAGACGCGTCTCGTCTACAGGTCCTGGGAGGAACCGTTCGCCTTTTTTTAGAAGAATCCTGCACAAATGTTTTCCATCCCACATATCCTCCATGCGCTCTTTGCGGGGTTTTCGAAAGGCTTTGAATACCTCCTCATCGATGGCAGGCCTCGAGAGTAGCCACCCGAGCCATTCCTTCAGATCTTGTGCCTCGTACTTGAACCGGGGAACGACATAAACGTTGCCATTGATCGTGGTGTTGTCGAATAAGGGCTCGCCACAAGCAGAACCTGAACGAACACGACGGTGTGTACAATGAGCTGGGGCAGACGAAACTAGCGGGACATCGATGATGTCGTCATTGCCATTTCCCACAGGATTGGGAAACCCGCTGGAAAGAGCAGATGCCTTCCTCTTTTTGGTCGTCCCAACCGAATGTGGATATAAAAAATAGCAAGCGGGACAGCAGACGTAACTGTGGGTGACAGGATCGAGATTGTATAGTGTGAGAAGCCACCGTGGATCTTTCGGGACTTCACTCGCCAACGGGAGAAGTGCCACTTGGCTCATCAAGATACTTCTCATGCCCGCCAGCAGAACAGCCGCGCCACGGCGTGGGAGGCGATATAAAATATACATCACCAATGTTGTGATATATATAGCAAGGGTAGTTGTATTCTTCGGGTGTTTCCTAAGGAAGTGGATTTCTGAGGAATCGTCAGCTGCGACGGCAGCACTGGCATGCGATGAAAGCATACCTGTATTCACGATAGCGCCGTTGATACCATGCCTACTCCGCTGACCCGACCACTCGGCCTCCTTTAATCGATTTATCCTGACAAGTTCCTGGAAAACTCGGTCTTCTACACCCTCCACCGCCTTGGTAGTCTCGATCGATTCCAAAGCGATTAGGATGTCGCAAAGTCTGTTCTCATGTTCCAAGATAATGTGATTCCTGCGTGTCGGTTGCAGCGCATACAGGCCAACGTTAGGCTGCCTGAGCTGGTCAGGTGTTTGACGTGTGTAGGGTCCATTCTTGATAGGGTCGTTGACGAAGTCTAGAGTGTCGACGTTTGGCATCCAAGTAGAGCGCGCCGAAAGCTCCGCATCCAGGGAAGAGAGAAGCTCCGAGTCCGCAGGCTCTGCATCAGGCATATGTGCCAGGTCGAAAAGACGATATGTGGGGAACCAAAAGGCTTTGAGGCACAGTTAGAGATGGCTTGTCAATGGGCGTAAAAACCACCGTTCGTAGATCTGAGTATTGAGCGCTGAGCATCCATTGAGTCTTGCTAGTATAACACAGAGATCTGCGGACAATAGGACAATAGGCATGACAAGCTCCAAATCAAATTAAGAACAAAAATTACACGAAAACCTCGGTGATGCCAAGAGCGAATGAGGTATATCATTTCCTTGTGTTGGACCCCGACTTCGGGCAGTCCGAGTGCTGAATTGGCCGCCACTTTCTGGGCCGCTTCTGGAAGGCGCTCAGCTTACTCAATAAAACCCCGACCATCAGTCGACAAGCGTGACAAACCACCCAATTCTCGTTTTTTGCGACACAACAAGATTTCTATTAAAAAAACGGTTGGGGATTGTTCATAAATAGTACTGGATAGTATATATAAATTTGGGTGAGATTGGAGAATAAATGAGTAAGAATTTTTGAGTGACCAAAGTCGGGGGGGAGTCCGAAGTCGGGGTTAGCGCCATATGACTGCCACGGGTGCTTGAATACCGCAGGCGTCACCGTACCTCTGGGAACATTCTGAATTCAAATACCACAACATATATGGGGCGCCCAGGATCGTCGCATATAGCTTCATTTCAAACATTTAGAAATTCAGCTAGCGGTTTAAATATGTTCATATCCGTTACCACCCTATAGCTAGTAGGTGAGGTGTCCATCACAAGTCACCACGGGGTGGTCGGAGGAAACTAGTCTAGAAGAGTACGACAATGGACATGATTAAATACGGGACCCAGAAACAGGTAATAATGCACACATAGACCCTTGCGTAGACCCAGAAAGAGCGCAGACAATAGGTCTCTCGCCTAGAAATGAGTCACAATCGTGTTATTTGGTGTCCATCTAGCCAGTAAGTGACGGCCCAAGGCCTTTTTGGTAGTACAATGATGCAGGAGGGTCGATTGTCTCTAGCATCACATGGTCAGAATTAGTTCTTGACTGGCAGGGCGATCTTATGTCGTCGCAAGCTCTATGCGCTTACTGGCACTCCAGCCTATCACAGCTTGCAATTATGATCCGGGCTATGGGAATACCCTGGACTCCACTGGCGAGTAACGATTTAGTAACTTCCAATGGACGCCGTATTTAAGACGTAGGCATACCGGCTCGAGATGTGGCTCTTGTCTAGTGTCTGACACGTCCACTGAAGTACTGAACATCAATAATGGTTATTCATCGTCGCTCATACCTTAATGTTCCCGTGAGTGCCTTTGCTCACGATGTAAACGACCGAATTTCTAACTCAACACTTCAGACCAGGATTGACACCGTGAATGGCTATCTATGGGGGAGATGGCCGCGCCAAACTATCACGTACCGCTTTAATGCAGAGTTGCCAGTACACGGCGGGTGCATTATTAACCCTCCCTACGTAGACGTCGAGGGTGCATTCTTCTTACCAAGTGCTTCCCAACCAGAGGTCTTCGACACTCTGATACGAGTTGCCGGCCACACTCTCTTGGTTTCTTCCTATTTCGACACACGCCTTGGCCCCAACCCTAACTTGAAGCGCGACTTCCCTCATATTCCCTGGTGTGGGGAGATCGCTGTGTTGTTTGTCGGAAAAAGGAAGCCATTTGTAAGACGAGCGCCACCTGACTTGGTCGTTCGCTCTGCCATTGCTCAGTGAGTTTCGTTTACTGTTTCTTAGAACTTAGACCACCTAACTTTCGTCATAAGGTACATGGGGGAGTGCGTTGCTTGTGTAGAGCTCGGAGCCTCATTTCCGACTCATATAAAGAGGTTTGTTATTCACCTTTATGTTTCGACCTCTGGTTCATTCGCCATTCCCAGTGGAGGGCCCGGCTCAAGTGAGGACGCAGTGTTGGTATATTATTAGTACGAAAATCTATGTGTGAAGCTCTTGCAAAGAAATCGCGGCCTTCAAGTCACTGTACTGTATAAGAAGATTTGAGGTCATCAGCATTTGAGCGTGTTGCCGAATTGTACTTATGGTAGTCATCAATATGATTTATACAATGGAAGGTGGACGTGCCTAGGAGAGCTGAGACATAGTCTGACGAATAAGAGCGGACTTTGAGCGTTTGAACATTTGGCTGGATGCATATCGTGAGATGGCTCACGATCGCTCTGTGTATCTTGCTGTACTTCGTTTATCTGATTTTGCTATGGGACCCGGAGACAGGAGAGATACGGGACAGACGAATACGGGGGGGTGCGGTTGGTTCTGCCGAGAACGAAAACACAGCGACGACAGTGACATGGGATTTTGAAAGAGCGCTCACAATATTCTCCGAAGAGGACAGGCAGGGAAGGTCAGGGTGCGTCCTTATGAAGAAGAGTGTCGTTATTGTTCTTGTGTATTACATCCTGCGAGGGAAGGCAACCTCATAAAGAACGGTGTCGTCATTGTTTTGTTCCGACACACGGCGTGGGGAAGAATCCCATGCTGCTGCAGTGATATCGTTTAGGCATTGCACGCTCACAAAAAGTGTATACGCACTGATGTGGGTGTCCTCGGACGGCGCGTCAGGAACATGTTCAGCGGGAAAAAGAAGCAAAACTACGTGCAGAAGTGATCAGCGTTAGCAACAGAACACAATAAAACTGAAGAGGACATACGCATTAAAATGCCAGTCGATATGGGACTACGGGTCAGGATTGTCGGTGAAGAATAGGATGGTGACCTGACCATCCAAGGCGGTGCCAATGTTTACAAAGTCGCACGACGGGGTTGAGGAAGTTGCAAGACGTGCTGTTCGCGCTATGGACTACGTGGAACGCACGCCAGTAGGTGCGGCATGAACATGCAAAAAGACAACATCTATTGATGCAGATACTGACACCGTGCAGGTGGATGGGATGCTCAGAACGAGAGAAGTTCGCAGAGACGGAAAAGATGAATGTGGAGTGACCGGTGAAGAGCCAAGGACAAGAAGGCAGACAGAAGCGAAAGCGCCAAGCGACTTACAGTAATGTCCACTGTCACGTACTATGCTTTACCCCTCACTGAGCCGCAAAAGAAGAAAGCACACAACCAGCGTCCTGAAATGTTTCTGGACGCGAGTTCCCACATAAACTCAAATGCACTGCAAAATGCAAGTGTCAGCAGTTAAAAGTGAGAAGGAAGAAAGACGTTGCCGAATGCGTGTCGTGGCTGCCACCGTCGCGTAGGAGGAACCAGGGTGAGGTGATAGTAGAATATGAAATGGAAACTATCCGTGGGTATTTGAATCCCCGCTTTGACAACGCATTTACGACGATGTGGCTGGCAAATGCACTGAGGTGAGGGGAGTCTCCACCCGTGTACATATATTCGCTAAATCCCAATAAGAGTGTGCTAATAAGAGTGTGAAAAAAAGGGGAGTCATGGTAAGCAAGAGGCGTACAAAAAAAGAGATTGGAAACAGCGTTCAAAGTCCGAGTCCGCCAGCCTCAGGATTACAGTCGTACTACGTACTAGGGACATCTGCATACCAAGAGCTAAAGTGGGCTTCGTTACTCCCACAAGCCGGAAACTGTGAGCGTAGGACGTCAGGAAACTGTGCACCATTGTAAAATGTCCTCCATGGATCCACGTCGTCTAATAATGCTCTCCACCTCTCGGGTGCTTCTTCGACAGCCTGGAAAATGTTTGGATAGATTCCGGAGCACCAGAAGTCGTATGATGTGAAGCGCGGCCGTCCACCTCTATCAATGGACAAGGCACCATCGGATGGTGATGTATACGTCTTCCGGGTGACTCCCGACTCCTTGCCACCGAGAGCGAAGACGAAGCGGATGATCGGGATAGGAAAATAGGAATCAGGTCCGGTAACCAGGCCACAATCAAAGGGATCCATTTTCAGGAAGATCTTGGCCTGAGCTTCGTCACTGCTGGAGTCGTTCTTCTTCACCTGGACCAGGATGAAACCAATTTTCTTGACGTCGAGGTCGGTGCCGCCGTACAAATACGGGTAGACAGCGTCGACACCTGGCTGACAATTAGCACCCAAAGCGGCCGCGCCGCGTGACATAAACGCGAGAAGATAAGGCCGGGCCAAGAGCTTTTGTTCTTGTGGCTTGATGAAGTGATTGAAGTGCATCATTGCGCTATTGAAAACCTCCCCAAGCGTTGGTTGTGTAGTCTCTGAGTGGCAGAGTGATGGGACGGCGTTCGAGACAACTTTGTAAACTGATTCACAAAAGAGGGACGAGAGTAGATCAGTGACCGAAAAACAAGAAGATATCGCTCCTTGGGGAAGGGATTTCCCGAGGACCGCTATATCACGAGCGCGTGTGAAGAAAGCGGCGACCAACAATTCTGCACGATCGCCGGGATTGATGCAAAACCCGCTAAGAACCTCAATGAGAGCATCAGGTAGGCTGAAGCCGTAGCCGCCTCTCATGATACAGGAAGCTGCCTCCGAAAGGAGAGGTTCGGATGTGGCAGCACCGCGTATAGTTCCGATATCCTCCCCGATCGCCTCACATATGCGCATGTGATTGGATATTTGGTTATGTAACTTTTCCGCTTCCTGATAGTTGAGCGGAGCTGTGACATACAGCGTGCTGTTGATATCCAGCGCCAACCGTTGTGATAAAACAGCACACTTCTGGGCCTCTGAGAGGGCCTCATCCGGCATTGGCAATCTGCAGAGCAACTTCTGTATCGCGAAGTGGAATAGTCCATCACGTACTTGATCATCGCCAAAGTCGTAACATGTACCCCACCTGACAAAATATGAGAAAATCCGAAGAGGCGTAGCATGACACCGCTTACAAAGGCCGTCCCATGTGGGCTATACAATCCAACGAAGTGACGTCCAGAAGGGTTTTGTACGTGTCCAAAATTTTGCGACTGATCATGAGCTGGTCAAAGCCCAAGTAAATGAAAGGATGAGGTATTTTGAGTCTGCCGTCGTTCATGCGATTCGAGTTGTCGTAACCGCAGGGTGGGGTAAATTGCGAGACCTTCCCGGTGGTAGAAAGGAAAAACGTAAACAACGGTGCTGTCGAAAACGTCTGAAGTGCCCGTCGGAGCTCAACAAAATTAGACCGATCACTTTCGTCGAAGGGTATCGTCAACAGATGGGCTTCGTCGAACGCGACAAAAATGTCCGGGAGTCCTTCGTCCGTCTTTACAGAGTCCCCGTCATTGATGCATTTTCAGAGTTGCTCAAGCGCAGCTTTCAAATCTGCGTTGCTCGGATCAGCACTGGCCAAACCCTTCAGAAGCTGGCATTTTAGAAACAAATGGAGGGACTCCAGAACGGTACGGCGTACCTTAGTTGCCTTAGTAATAACGTCCTTGTAAAATCAAGACCGCTTGGGCCCGGAGGAGCTCATACTCTGACCTTCTGACATGAACGCCCGGAAATGTTGTATCCGCTCAGCTCTGCTTCGAACGTGGAAGTCGGCAACGACCTCAGCGGTGTTGAGAAACAATGCGTGGAAGAAATGATTTGCTCGGGAGAGGGACAACACGTGCATGCTCTTGTTTTTCTTGTCGACGTGGGTGAGGAAATCACGAACGACATCATCGGCAGGGGGGAAACCTAACAGACCAGGTTTGAGAACCACGAAAGTGAAATGGATGTGACACACCTCGGGCATCTTCTGGGCGCAAATTGATTGGGATCATGAAATGTTTCTTTGAGAACTCGTCCAACAAGCGAGACTTGCCCATTCCGGACGACTGAACAATAGAACAGTAGCGGGCGTACGTTTCTACCAACTTCATTTGGTCACGGACGTGTGTTTCGAGGGCCACCAGTGGAAGATGTCCGATAAATTCTGCGCTCCAAGAGAGCTCAACAGCTAAGGGTACCATTAACGAGCACGACTAACACGCTAAATGGATCGGACTCACCCTTCTCCTGCGACTCTGGGTTAGTTCTACTCAGTACAGCTTGGGGTGTGTGCCATCAGACAAGTTCTGGGAATAGCCAGGTTTGGGGCCTTACGTTGAGACATAGACACGGAAGGTGAGACGACCCAAAATGCATCTGAGAGCTAGTTATGACGACTTGTTTGTGGGGCAGAAAAAGTACTCACCGTGAGTCGCTAGAGCCCATGATTCTTCCAGACTTGCATTGTCAGCTCTTGCCCTTTCGAGCACCGCAAGAAATTCATGTTCTTGGTGTCGAAGGTTCTTGAGGAACCTAGCTTTAGGAACCCACTTGCCCTCTGATCCCTTGGGCACAGTTTGTCTCAATCGCTCCTGAACAGTGAAATAGATTTCTTCTTTCCAGTCGGGTGTGGATACAGATACGTTTTGGAGAGCAGAACGCAAAGACTTGATGGTCTCCTCGGAAACTGTGAGTGAACGGGAGGGGGACCGAACCTCATCCTGGCGGGAAGGATGCTCTTGCCTAGCCTGCTTTGATGGCGGTGGGTTTGGCGGAGTTATCCGATCGGAAGAACGCTTCATCGTTACGACTGAATGAATAGAAAGGGAGGGTGGCGTCAATTGGTTCGGTTAACCTACAGTACAACCTACAGTACTTATAACTTATTCTAAGAGCCATTGTTCTCTTATCACAAGCCCCACTGTCTTGGGAACAATCCGAACTCATCCGCGGGAGTAGTCCTTCTTCTAATCTGGATATGCACTCCGACCATGAAATTTCCAAGGAAATTTCCAAGAAATTTCGTTATCTCATGAGATGTCAAACCTCATAATGGTGCCAGGTCTAGATATGCACGACAGCTAGCAGTACAATAAGACATGCCAGAATACGCCAGACCGAGGTTGAATATGCTCTCATTAGCATCTGTATTCGTTGATACAGGCTCATACATGCCTTGCATACAGCCCGGAATGGACACAGTCCGGCAAACTGAGACCGACATATTAGATAATCGTAATATTAGCGTAGTTAAACGGTTATCTATGAATAATAATAATATTGAGATGCATCCGGACCTCCAAGCGTTGCTCACCTATCCGGCTGCCCGCCTCCATAAATCTCTACAGTATTTGACCCTTGTAAATATATGGTCCAGACATCGTATTCGTATCCATATATGGCACTGAACAGCAACCCATAACAAAACTTAGATGCAGCGCTTCTCTTACTTCAACTGAGTTGCGAACGGGGTTGGGCGCCCTTAGCATTCGGACTAGACTACATTCCTTCATCATTTACCTATTCCAAAACAGTGCTCTGATCGAACATGGAACGTCAGAACGGAGTTTGTTTGTTTTTTTAATGTTTACGGCAAAATCCACAACGATAGGAATTTCCTCGTAGCGGACTCCATTACTGATATTTACTGTACGGATAGTACGAAGTAGTATGAGCGGATTGGGTGTATCTAAGCAAGCGAACGAACATGTGGGTTCATAGTTGGATGGCTCAGAGTGAGTTGAGGGGGGCTGTAATCAATCCCATCAGCGGTATCTGAATCTTCGGCAGCAGGTGCACTCGTGGAAAAGAGAGAACATTATATAAGAATGCATGGTAACTCCCGATCCTGTCAGGGCCAAAGAGAAGCCTGGGATGAGTTTCCAGAGCTTCAGGATTGGTGCCCTGAACTGACTTTCAAAACGGCGAAAGTGTCCGCGGATTTGAATCCTGTATCAGTTGACCTTCCACCTTCAAGTATTCCGACCATGTCGCGACTCAAGGAGTCGAATGACGAAATTCGATGAAACATTGATGCGAGACAGAGAACATAAGCATGAACCAGTTTGACACAATAATTGCGAATTCGCAGGAGAGAGGTATCATTATTCTACTTGTATCCCTGCCGTGGACGGTTTACGTGGGGATGTATGCATATACATGCGCGCATAATTCGTCGTTCGCCTCGCCTCGTGACACCCACAATGACAGGATGATGTACGCATTTTTCCTCTGCACTTCTTTCTCAGCACCGGCTCGGGACACTCTTACAAGCAATCCTCCAGATCCCTCCCAGTGGGATCGTTCGCGGCAAGCGCCGCTCCTATCTTCCTGTTGCGGTTTACTCTCATGTTTCCAGAGCTCAATCGACAATTTCTGTGTTTGGGAACTGATCCTTCGCGCGGCCGACCGCCGGGGGGTACCGCTCACTAGTGAGGCCGTCCGGCTTGAGGTCCACACGGAAGTATAGTATATACAGCTCCTTGTTGGGCTTGCGCACGGACGAATAGCGGCCCCGACCCCTGCGCCCTTCGCGTCACCTCCCCCTCAGGCACGCAGTCGCTATGTATGCAAATAAGTTACACCCCCACCGCGCTGGTACCACTGTGCGTGCCAAATTAATATGTCATCACCCACCACACCTTCTGCGATGTTCAGGAACAGACAAGGTACACCTGAGGCGTCGTGTGCCTTGCCCTTCTTAGGCCGCGAACCCCTTTTGTGTTGTATTACAGTACAGTAGGAGGGACCGTACCTTCCGACCCGGACTGCACCTGGTGCCAGCAACTTACCTCGCTGCAAGATGCGTGCGCGCCATTCCCCACGGGTTCTCACACGTTTCTCGCCCAATCCCGCACGTGCCAAAACGTCACTCTCCCGTGGTCAATTATCACCAAGGGGTACTGTAGTGCATCGCTATGTCGAGACCTACACCCATTTTACGGCAGACAGCAGACGACGACGACATTTTACATGTCGGTTTTGTGGCCACACGTCGCACGTCACACTTCATCCGAATCGCCTCGTTGCCCGGCAGAAAACAACAAAAACAAAGGAGAGAATACGACCCGCGTACCCACCAACCTGTGGCTGGGGTTTGTCAATATTTCTCCTCTCCCTCGTCTCTTTTTTTTGGGGGGGAACGAAGACCAAGGCTGCGGTTGGACATCGGCGGTAAAGCCAGCCGGCACCACCCGAGACTGAGTAAAATTTGAGATAAAATTAGTTAAGTGGTGGTACTGTACCTTCCGGGCTGTACAACACGTTTCTATCTCAATTAATATTGCCAATATGACCTTGACCTCATCTCTGACCTTTTTTTTTTTTTTTGGCATCCGCTTCCGGCGGTCTTGGCTTGATTTGGGTGGCTGACTGCTTTCTGAAAACGGAATGGAGCAGGAGCCACTAACAGTCAAGCGGAGTCCCAAACCTTTCAAAACGGGACTGTGACCAGGCGTGACCACGCCTCATCTACCGCCGACTTCTCCGTTCAACGTCCCTCTCTGGCCTCTGGGCCCATGGGCCTCTGAGCCGTGAGCCCCCTCCGGCCACTAAAAGCTCAGGGGAGCCGGTCTCTGCGCCGTGTGTACCCGTGTTATAGGGACTGCCCCCTCTGCCCACTCTGCTTTTCCCTTTGTCAGACACTTCCGCCCAACGTCGTTCTGGACCCATGAGTCACGAGTCCCTCCAGCCCACTTAAAGCTCAGGGGGGCTGGTCTCTGTGCTAGGGTTCACCTCACCACGGGTACGGGTACCGCTCAGGGTAGCGATTCTGAACCCGTGGCACGGGTACCCGCGGGTACGACTGACAATTTGTCCACTTACGACGACTCGGTCCAAGTTTACTTTAGACCCACCTTTCGACTGCGACGATGTTTGGGCCGCATCGTATCATCCGTATGGCTTAGCTGCCATATCGAACCCAATCCCATGACGTCGCACCGCATCGCCATCGATTCTCTCGCGCTCAGGCTTCCCTCATCCCATCTTTCCGTCCAGCCATCCACACATAAACACCTCTCTTTCGTCGCTTGTTTGCTGCTCCCCCTCACATCGCATCGAATGGCATCAACGACTCCGACTACCAGTTTCGCCTCATAAACGGCCGCCGCGTTCCTAGGGCACTCGTAGACCGGTCACACGTCCCCACATTCATTCCACATCGCCATTGGACTCGTTGGCTCAACGTCGTGGATTGCACTCGAGACTTCAATACAACGCAACCACTACTACTGCTACAACATTGGGCCTTCCTCACAATCATTCCAAACCTCGTCACCAGTCCTCCCCGCACAGACGCGAAAGCCTTTTCTCTTTCTTCAATTATCCCGCTAAGTGTTTTTTTTTTTTTTTTGAGTTCACCACGTTTCTGCTGACCTCGTCACATACCTGTTTATTGACATAGGACCCTGACTGCTCAACAAGCCGCTGGACCCCGTCTGGCCTTTTATCTGCACATGACCCCCACTGGTCCTTACCTCAAGATGACGACGTAATGACAATAACTACGAGGCGATTACGACGATAGAGGTGACGGGCAACGACGAGGTATGCACAACCGCGATGGCGGGGCGACTTGACTCGTGACACGAATAGCATGGCGGAAACGGGCGACAGCGACCGCAGCAACTGGGCGATCACAACCGTGACAGCGACAACGACCGCCGCGGACCATCGTACGGGTACCCATCAAACCTTCCAGCACCCGTACCCGTACGCGCGGGTGCTCGTGACCACGGATACTGGCCCCGAGTAACAGGGGTTACTCTGCGTCGCGCGAACCCGTGTTACTGCCCCTGCCTAGCCGGCGGCAACTCGCAGGTACGTTATTTATCCTCCAATGAAATGTAATTCATCGACGGAGACTCGATCCAAGCCGTTCAGAAAGAAACGCGCGCTACACATGGAGCGGCGGTTCCTGCAAGACTCGGGAGACTCGCGCCGATGAATTAGCCCCACCTTACCAGAGGGAAGGCGACCACAAACAGGCCAGCGATCTGCTAACTGCCGAATCAATCGACACTATTTCCCTCTGTCTTTGTTCCATCGTCGGAATCGGTCCCGACTTTCGTACTCCTGTCGGCATGCTCTTGTGTTCGGCCGCCTAATTCGTGGTGTTGAGACGAGGCTTGATGAGGTCGATGGTAGACATCACACCTGTACATAACAATGGCATAGAACGTGTGTCATCTTAATACAGTCGTTTTGGGTCGCATATAACCATTCTCCGAGTCTGGACCTGAAGACGATTGTCATTTTTGAGCGAATCTTTCGCTTGGAGTGGAGCGAAATCAGTTCAATGCCTCATCGAGGCCTCATCGTCGATCAAGCGATTCGGTTTGACTGTTTGACTGCATCGAAACAATACAAATTGATCCACTGTGAGATATGCAAGACGCTCACCAGGCCCCATGGGGGCATATGCGATCAACGTGCCCATTGTTCGGCCACATAAGGAATTATGGCTACAATATGCGCCGGCGCTCTTGACGGCGCTCAGGCGCAGTGATGAAAGAATGAGGACTAACGATCATGAGAGCTTAAGATCTTAAGCTCAAGTGATGCCGTATCCTTGGCCATATCAAGAGACGGCACTGGCCTACACTATAGTGGGGCCATCACAAATGTATCCGCACTAACTGATCGTGGTCAATGCGCGCGGATTAAGTTTTGGGAAATCGTGTCGAAGAGGACAATGGCATCATAGGATAACGATATTAAGTTCTTGAGATACTAGTACACGCACGAGGTCGCAGAGAGACAGATGATAACACCTAACTATAGAGCCACGTAAGGTGGACAATGCACAACACCAGTCGACCAACGGCACGCCAATTCATTTATGTAGATACAAACCTACTACCAAGCCTACTACTGCGGGTAATCAATCACCCAGCCACTGACCTTGCTCGCTTTTCCCGTCTTGTCTCTGTTGTGTTCGTTGTTGCCCGCGTAACCCAGCTTGGCTCACCATTGTTGCGAAAGGATAGGACCCGGTCAGGATTGAGGGGATATTGCGCATTTTTCGAGACGCTTTCCCACTGTCCACCGACGCCGAGCATCCAATGTTGATGGGTATTGGTAGATGTGTCAAAATGGACATATAGATGTCCTGTCTTGGCTTGCGGGACAATAGGCGGCGACTGAATACTTGAGCTGGACTTGGAAGAACACCAAATGGTGTAGCCGCTCCCAGAGCTGGAGCCAAATGGTCGCTGGTGCACTTGATAACTAGTATGAGCGCCATTAGGGACCGCAGCTCCTGAGTTAGGACCTAGAGGCCCGATTACCACCTGCGGCTGGGTAACACTGGAGCAGAGATGATATAATAAGAACACGTGGGTAGGAATGACGGTACACGCACTTTTGCGCATGTACTTCTGTGAACTTTGCGATTCCAAGTAGCGTGGGAAAGATCGCTTGCTTCACCTGAGGGGAAATGGCCAAGGAGTCAAGGTGAGCATTCAGCACCTGGTCAAGGTCATTTCCACTAAATGTTGCTGCCATCAAGTTGGCCATGGCGCGGGCGATAATGAGTACGGAAGGGGAGGATGTGTGTGGTTGCAGAATAGCTGCAATCGAATGCATTATCGTGTCGGCACTGTTCAAAGCAAAACATTGCGTGGGTCAGACAAGGCAGATAGCATAGCAAGGAGAAAAAGGCTACCTAGAGCCAGAAGCAGCCGCGTGAGTAGTATAGCTTGAATTGTCTACAGGCTGGCTAGTGACGGGGCAGTCCACTGCGATGAACGTCCCGTCATGATCAAGTTTATACGGCTTACTCCATCGCCCTTGCCAGATTCGTTAATCTGCCGTCTTGCCCCAGATGATACCGTCTCATGGCGAATCTCTGCCGAAGGATCGTCTGCGTAGACTCAGTACCCTTGTTGAAGCAGAAGGTAAAGCTCACTTTTGGAGCCTTAGGAGACATCTCGCTACTATTGAGTTGAACAGAAAAACAATCGTCGTCATCATTACTGGCACTGGACGGTAGAGGCATGTGACAGGGTGGGGACGGTAGGTGAGCGACCTTCCAGTTTCAAAGAGGCTTTCTTGCGGTATTGTCCTCTATATCTGGAATCTGAACGTTGAACGCCAGCTATGATCAGCATCCAAAAGAATGTATAGACAATTCCGGCGCTCATCAGAACGTTTGGGCTAAGTTACAACCCGTTTGATCAGCGATCGATATCGCTGCAAGTAAGTTAGAATGATTGTCTGCAACCGAGCCACACCTGTTGGAACGTGGCACAGATGCCCTGCTTGAAACTCTGATCAGTGCTGAGGTGAGGGAAGGCAGTTCCTAGACCGGTGACCTGCTCGCTCTATGGGGGTGCCGGCTGTGCAAGGACCGCTGGAGAATTGAGGATCCTCCAGTCGCTGCGACACCCTCAAAAATCCTCTCATTCGAACGGCTGGTTACGAGTCTAGGCAGTTCCGCCCTTTCCCGCACCCTTGGTCCGACGATGCCATAAAAATGGTCGGTCTGGGACTGGGACTGGTGACCCTTTACAGGTCCGACCAACTACTGTATCGCAAACGCTCTTCTCTCTCATCCTGCCCTCGAACCTGCCGTTCCTTGCCCCGTCGAAATCCAGTCTTCCGTCATCGTCGGACGCTTCTTGATCACCCACACCTTGGGATAACCTTGTTCCGAAGCCCTCCAACTGTGACGCCGATGGCACGGCTTCAAGCCTGCCATGTTTCCATCATCCACTCTTTTATTCTCCATCTCGGTTCTATCGCGCCGCCCGTGTCGTCCCCTTTCGAGCCACCTTTTCTCATCGGATCATCTTAGGGTTGCGCTCTTTGTCTCGGGCATAAGCGCGCCCATATTCTTTGGATTTTGCGACACTCTCTTGTACTATCGGTGCACATTGTCGTCATCTTCAGCACTGTCGTTCGGCTATGCACCTCTGATCACCGACTCCCCTACTTTTACCTACCACTCGTGTTTTTCGCATTGACCGTGTGTTTTTATTCGTTGACTGCATTTACACCACAGACTCTTTGCTTGACTCTTTGTTCACCTTTTCACCATCCTACATTTTACTTTTCTTACTTCTCGACTTCGACATTCTCGGATCACGTTCGACGTTAGATACAGACCGCTTGTATATGCCTCTGATTCGCTTTCAATCCTGAGTCATTTTCCTCCGTTTCCTCTTCGTGTCCTTCTATGTGATCAAGCCACCTTCCGAGTCAGGTTAAAGTCGAAGACACCACACCTGACACCTGACTTGCTGCCTCCTTTGCGCAACGTTTCTCCTCGCCCCTTAAGATCGACCCTCTCCCTCTAAACTCGAATTTTGTACTACTGACTACTCATTTCTCCCTTCTTTCTAGGTCATTTTATTTGTGTTAGTTGTTTCGGCTGACATGAGGAGTCTCTTCGCTCGACTTGCTTCCTCCTTGTCTTGTTCGACTTTGCGCGTCGTACTACCCTCGCAACTCGTTCATGGCTTCCTCTTTCCTCGACTTATTCTCCTTTCCTTCCTAAGTTTTCCGCCTCTTCACTTGTTCTTTGACGTGTCCGACTTTCTCTCTCGTGTCTCGTCGACCTCGGTTCTTTCGGTTCTGCTCGTGGTTGCTAATCCCTTAACCCTTCACGCACCTGCTCTCGAGCATGTTCACCGTGTCAAACTTTCGTCTTATATATATATTGCTGAACACTACAAACTACAATAAGAAACGAACGCGCTTGCTCCTTTATCGTCATCCTTCGGCTTCCGAGTATGGAATTGAATTACAGCTAGTCGGAAGGCCCGAAGATCTTAATTAAAATTGTGCATACCTACTGAGTCAACTAGAGAACGCGTACTTGTAGGCATTTAGAACTATCGTAGTAATTATGGCAAGAATGATTATCAAGAAAGGAAGTCCGCATGCTCTCACCCGGTTGTCTGCTACAGCAATTTCCAAACCTAGTTGGATGCGCTCGCGGCGGAGAGATCTATCACTCCGCACAATACCCGTACGCCTTTCTACCTCAATTATGCGCCGAAGAGCTGTGTGAACTTCTTGATGCAACGCATAAAGGTCCTCGCACGTTAGCTCTGACTTAGGCTGCTGAATTGGAATCGCAGTGTCAAGCGCAGTGTCGTGGCTGACATGGAACTGAGAAGCTGTACTACCCTCGCCGAGAGCTTCATTTTGGAAGATTTAAGCTGAGGCGTATGAAATAGAGTAGACACAGACCATTTACGACACTGAGAGCGTTCGTCCCATCTATTTGGGTATTGAATTCGGCACCTGGTCTCTTGCCTGGTTTCTCAGATTTTGCAAATGGTGTCCCGAGCCTGGGAGTTAGATCCTTGGCACGTCGTTAGAATGGTACATCGCGTTGCGGCGTTGCAGGTTTCGTACCTTGTTGGCGTCATCAATTTGTGGAGATCTAGTGGATACGTGCATCGATGAAGGGCTTGTATTTTCTGATATCTGCATGACAGGATAATCAGACATGCCGATGCTAAATGTGGGACTCCGGAGCGATACTGACAGTGGGCCTGCAGCTTGAACCAGTTCCGATGAGTCACACTCTCAAGATGGAAGGTCTAGCACGAGAAGTACAAACCTCTCAGTGTCCTCTGCCAAGAGAGCATGGTCGGGCATATAATGCAGAACTTTCGTCGTCATGATTTGAACTGACAGGATTGGGCTGGGAGACAGTATGGCGGTGAATGAGCGACTGACACAGGACATTATATATCACGGCGTCATGAGCAAGTAGCCCAGAGACGGCTAAGAAAGGAGGAAATCCGAGTCTATAGACGCAGAGCGGTAGGGCCAACCGAGTTAGACACTCAAGGCACTCATATCCGATGAAAGCGCTATTTTGGTGCGAATAGAACATGTTTTTTCCAATCAGTTTTGCAAACACGGATGGAACATGTGGGTGCCCAAAGGCAACAAACAAAAGAATTTGGTTACGAACTTACGGTGCTCGAGTGTCAGTTCACATATTCAACGTATTAGCACTGTGCCAGGGCCGAGTTCTTGGCCGAGTTGATCAATCAAATATAACAATCACATAGAGCGTGGGCACTCGAACGAGGGTCGCTTGGAGGGTCGTTGACTCGACGTTGAGTCAGAGAAACTAGTCCAGAGAAGTAAGACAATAGATGCGGAGATGGGGAGATCCAGAGGTGCAACAGACGGCTTTCTTACTAGAAATGGGTAACAATGAGTGCGTTAAGCGTTTCATCTCAATGGTAGGTGCCCGAGACCTTTTAAGGAGTACAATGCAGATCCTTACTCTTGGTGAAATGTGTATTATAATATATGGGTGTAATGCGGACGCCAGAAACGCAAAGTACCCGTTTTGAGTGCCTCTGCAAACATACGCAAGGTATACCTACTGTTACTACGCTTCGACCTACTTAGACATGGCAAGAGCCACCGTCAGTCACAAGGGGCCTGGTATTTTCAGTGAGTACTATTGCATGTAAAATCAAATATTTGTTTGACTTTGACTACCTCCAAACCAGAGTCTATCAGTGCGGGGGCGGCTACTAGTACCCGCCAGGATCATGAAAACAACAGTTACGCACGTGACTCAAGCCCATCTGAGGACGAAGACGTGTCTAGCATTGATGCTGATGACGAGTCTGATGCCCATAACATATCCCGTCAGAGACACGCAAAGCGGCACAATTCTCAGTCCGGCGATGGTAATATCCCATCGTCGTGCCTAGGCTAGATGTGCCACGATTTAACTTCGGCTGCAGACTCGGAACCTGGCTTGGAACATGACACGCGTAAGTACTTTTTACTTTGAGTCGCGGAAAGCTCGTTCAATTTGCTTCAAGCACAAAGAAAGAAGCGACACCGATCGGGTTCTTCCACAGGAATTGGAGATAGAAGTCATGGCTCCAAGGTGTGCCATATTTGATCCCCGCTAGGACGTGTTAATACTGACTCGGAGGCAATCACATTACTAGCAATTCGACGAGTTAACAGCCACTCCACGAGCAGCGTTATTGCACCCAGGTAGAGGCAAGGGGAGGACAAATCAGAGTCCTCATGGAAGGTGGGGCCGAAGTCTGCACTGCATCCGGCAAGTGTCATTGACACTTTCGACAGAAGCTCGGTTGAAGTAGAGCAAATCCTACCACCGGACGAGCATGTCTGGGACCCACGAGACTTCTACGCTTCTGATTCCCCGGTTCCCTTTGATTTTGACTCGGACCAGGAACTATATAGATCAGCCGAGGAATTCGACATAGGTAACGATACAGCGGTTCAAAATGGATACCAAAGTAGCAGTCTTGGGTACGCCCTACGCTTTTCTCTCGTTTGGCTTATACATTCAGTACTAATTAGTGCGAAGGATTCTCAGCAGTTGCCTCAGCCCTTCACACCGCCTAGGCAACCCTTGCAGCCTTTGTCACCTCGACCATCGAGGCCATCAACGGTTTCCCCAGCGCTACCTATACCCAGCGGCCATGGCGATTGAGCCAACATCGGGCTGTCCCATCGAGTGGCCACTATGTGCGTGGGTCCCCGAGAGCTGACCATGGGCCCCCCTCCAATTCCCAGGACGCCGAACGTCACCAGCAGGAAAGTCATACTACCGTCACCATGTCCGTCCAGATTGATAAGGGTTTTCATTGTACCAGGGGGTGGTTCCAGCGGCGGTTGGAAGAGACAAAGCCGACGTGGACAAAGTCCAAGGCGCCGAGGGGTTAGAAAAAATGTGCTGGCCGTCAGTTTACGCCCAACATCAACCCTGCGACACATTTCTGTGCTAACTTTATCTGGTCCAGAAACTGGTCCGAAGTGAACTCGACTGCCTCCTTAAGGAGAACCCACCCTATGGCCGCACGCCTGAACCTTCTCGGGTTTCCAGGTTTTCAACCGAGTGGGAGCACACAGGTCATGGCGCAAAGGCTTGTGACGCCACAACTGCTGAGTTCATGATCGACATAGCGGGGGAACCAAGGTCACCTTGGAATATCTCCGCTGGGCATGTTTTGTCGATCATTTTGTCCAGAAGATGGAGTACGATGATACACAGGAGATGCGCCAGGCGATAGAAAGAGCATTCACCAATCGGATCAGGAGTTTTAGGTCTCGCCACAAACGTGAAGCGCTCTCGCGCGAGCGGATAGGGCCTCTGAGAGGTCTAAGCATAGCAGGCAACAGCGCAAATACCAAGTGAGTGGGTCTCTTATCCTTATTGCAACCAATTGCTCATGTACAACGTAGTTGTTTCAACGCCGCCGTGGTATCGCCAAGCTCTTTGATCCACTCAAAAGGCACCTCGATATATTAGATGCATTGGGATCCAATGGGATGTCCTCAGATGAATCTGATGTCGACTGCAACTCGAAGCGGATCGCATACACAGTTGTCAAACCCGATTGGCGACACCCCGACCTACACAACTGGCTCAAGGTCTTTGACCAGCTGCATCACCGAAACCATATCAATAGCTGGTCTCTTGACAAGCGCGGCGCGTTTCCTCACATCCGTATCGGGTCCCAGAAAGTTCATAAGAAGGTGCATGTGCCGACAGGCCTTCCGATCAATGCCTACGACCCCAGATGGCTTGAAGGTCGAGAAGCACTCTATGTAAAACACGTGTTGTGTCCGAAAATGGAGAAATATTCGTTCGCCCATTCTTCCGACGTGATCGCGTAAGTCTCAAACTAAACAGTCGAGATGCTAAATATTTCTAATTTCAATCGCTCTTACTTACAGACTATTGAGTCTTGACACTTGAGCTTGAACGATTTGAGCGCTGACACAAGCCGAGTTGTTTCACATACTGTATGAGTACCTGTGGGAAGTCCATCGTTTCCAGTTGATTGCGTTCGCTTGATCTCTATCCAGTCACGACTTTTCCCGCCATATAGTATACTAGGCGTCGACTTTGTCGACTATGACCTTGCTTGGTGGGAGCCATTGCATGGAAACTGTATCTATTTTGGTAGGGTTTTTCAACACGTCTCTGCGTCACTGGGCCTTTTGGGCTTGCTCAAAACATCAGCCTGGCCGTGTAGAGGGGGCCCGGGCTTGGTCGTGGGAAAGCGCCGTTACTGTGCAAGACGACAGCCAAAGGTGAAAAAAAAGGAAATGTGAGAAATGGAGCAACAAAATATTTCCTTTTTCAACATAAGTATACGCTGTAGTGAGTAAAGGGAACGACGTTCCGTCTCCTCCCGTTGCTACAGTCGTCGGCGCGTAGTTGTCGTAACGCCGCCTGTGTTGTTGTCTTGGGTTGCCGTGGTCGCGGACATGGTCGCTCGGAGTCTGATGATGTTTCTGAATTTAGTGAGGAAGACGAGTCTGCCCAGTTTGCGCGCGCCCAGCGAGCGATGGCGCTCCAAGCGAGTAGCGATAGCACCAAGACGCCCACCAGCAAGACGAAACGAGGTTGAAGATGCGGTAAAAGATGGACTTTGAGAGGATGCTGATTCTGAACCTCGAAGGACCGTAAACTTTAATGGGGCCGTCGGCGCCCATTACGATGGTGACGAAACCAACAGGAGCGCCACTGCCTGCAAGACGGATGGCCGAGGCGGCATCTGATGAACATGAGCTTGAACCTTTAGATGTCCTGGTAGCGGAAGTGCCTGAGGTGGTAAGAGGTGCCGTCTGCGGAGGAGCCGTCAATAAGATGAGCAATGAAGATGCGGTGGCCGACGCCGAAGGGGGCAGGACAGGAAAAGGACCTACCGGCGATGACGTCGTGTTCGTGGGAACGGCACCAGAAACAGAGACACTGTTGCCAATACTTGTACCGTCGAGCAGGATGACGTCACAGGCGCCGGATGAGGTGGCGGTGTAGAGGGCAGGCGTTCCGTCACGGTCGCGGTCATCGCCGCATTGTTGTTGTCACCATATTGCTGCCGTCGCCAGTGGCCTCCGTCGTTTGCGGCTTGCGTCATGGCGGGACTTGTGTGCCATGTTGAGTTGATATCAGGGGGGTTTGCGCGCTGTCGGTGTTGTGGGGATTTGAAGAGGGGCTTGCACGCCGTGTTGTGATGGCGCTGTGACGGGGTGGCGGTGACGGTGGACTCCCGGTGGCGAAGGGTAGAGGTAGCGGCGGGTTTGCGTGCAGGCGAGGCGGTGACGGTGGGGATTTGAGGGGTGCGGCATGGGGGGCACTTCTTGCAAGTGCTGGGGAGATAGAGGTCGTCCGAGACTCAGTAAGAAACAAAATGAAACCCAAAAA